>JAJJWW010016704.1:0-278022 GCA_023531295.1 Papaver armeniacum
GAGAGGAAGAGAATATCAGAGCTGTGAGAGTTGCAGATGCGGAGGAATTCAGAGGCAGAAATTGATCGAGACAACGATGCAGTTCATTGTTATCGATTCAAGACGATGGGTGGAGGAAGTTGCTGTTAGGGTTAGCGACCCTGAATTGGCCTGGGTCTGTCAATTGAGAGAAATCAGTGAGAAGATGGTGAGTGAAATTTAGGGTTTCTTAAGGCTCGACTTCATGAACCTGTGATGAAGATTGATGGAATTTTGGAGGAATCGTAGCTGCTAACTCGAGTTCAATGTGGTCTCCGTGGTTAGAACCGAGAAGGAATGAGAAGGACATAGATCTACAAATTGGGAGTCTGTTGTGAAACTGGAATTGGGGTCGATGTTTACCATGGGAATTTGTTGCTGCTAAAGATGGAATTAGATGAATCTGGTGCTGCTGAACTTAGTGTCAGTGGTGGGTGAATCTGCTAATGAAGACATTGGTGTTGCTGAGAAACAAATGCAGGTCAAGGAGGTTTGAGATGAAGTTAGCTTGAAATTGCATTTGGAGTTAAATCTTTGCTTTCTTTGCTCGGTGATATGGGACTGAGCTTAAGGTTGAGCTGAGAATGAAGTGCAAGTACAGAAGCACCAGTGCAAATGTTGCAATTGCAAGAAGAGCTGGAATTGCGAGTGACAAATCTGAGGATGCTAATGGATGTGGTCTGAGTCTGTTGGGTTTGAGCTTCAAGGTTATGATGGTGTTTGAGTTGTGGAGAAAATGTTGCAGGTGAACTAAGAAGCTGGTTGTGTGTAGTGAGGCCAAGGAAGATTGTGAAGTTTTAGCTGATAGAGAAATGGCTCGATAATTGGGTGATAAAAGGGTTTGAGATGATTTGTTTAAATGAATGTTAGGTTTGCAGATGGTGGCGGTTTTAGCTTGATGTTGAACTGAAGGGAGAGATAAAAACTAGAGGTGCTGCTATTGAGGCAATTGAGCTGACGGTATTGAGCTGGAATTGAACTCAGAGTTGGTGCTATAGATAAAGGTGGTAATGGCTGTGGATGGAATTGGCAGAGTAGAGTTGCAGAGGCTGTGTTTGGCAGGGAATGATGCTTGTGGATTAAAAGGGTAACTGGTGGTGATATGGCAAGTGCGGTCATGGGATGAGCTGTAGCTGATGAAAACTGTGTCAGGTGGAATTGCAAGCTGCTGTGAGACTGGGTTGAAGAACAGGTGATGCTGATGGCAGGGGGTTATCGAGTTCTGGGATGTGCAGGCTTGTTGGGGTTTGATGTGTATGCTAGGACAGGTGAAGGATAAGACTCTGTGGAAATGCCAGATGGTAAAGGTCATTGCAGGCATGACTGAGATAGAGTTCTGCCAAAGGAGTTCAACTGAGATGAACTGAAGAAGGGTGGAATGCTTAGGCTTGCTGTGAGAGGATTCAAAGAAGTTGAAGGCTGTGAAGTCGCAGCTGAGTATATGAAGTTGAAATTGCAGTGAGAGCTGAGCATGAGTTGGTTGGGTGTTGCTGGTAATTTAAGCAAGAACATGAAGCTACAGCTGGGAGTTGATGGAGTGTTGTGGCGACAGAAGTGCAGTGCAGGGAATGTGGAGATTCAAGGGAGAGTCTGTTAGGCTGAGTGAAATGGAGATTTGGATTGTGTTGCTTTTGTAATGAAGCATAGCAGTGTTAGTGCTTTAGCAGCTGAGCACTACAGGGAGAAGCCAAGTGTGCTGCAACTGTGTTTAGTTCAAATGTTGGTTGTGGTGTTTTGTAGCTGGAGTTTGGGTTGCTTTTGAGCTCAATGGAAGAGAGTTTGCCAGCGAGAATGTATTGCAAGGCTGGAGTTATAGGCTAAGATTGGTGGTGTGTAGCTTATGTGCTTATGGGTTTTAACTGAATTTGATGGTGGTGCACGAGAAGACTGAGTCGATGCTGTTAGTCGGAAGAGGTGAATCCGAAAGTTGCAATGGGAGTTGGTGCTGGTCATGACAGTGTGGAGTTTTGCTGGTGGAACTGTGTACTTTCAAGCAAGGAATGGAACTAAGAATCAAGATGAGAGAAGAGATTCACAGAACTGGCAGGGCCATAATGGCTGGATAGGCACAAAGATAGTGCAGCAGAATATGGCTGCAATGATTCGAGCCTATGGAGAATCTACTCGGATGAGTAAGGAGGCGATAAGAACGGCTCACTCATCTGATTGCCTAACTGACTCTGACTCAGATCTGATTCAGGGATGAACCGGCCTGACTCACCGATTTGCTCTGACTCGGTTGACTCGACCGAGTTGACCCGTTGACTCACTGAACCGGTGACCGGGCGGACTTTGCCGGTCACCTGAATCGATTTCCGGCGACTTTTCCGGCCGTTTTCCGGCCACAATACCAGATTTCCGGCGGCCACTTTTGGGTCATATTTTCTACATGGGTTTCTCCTTCTTATGGGCTTGGTGGATTTTCATCTAATGGACTTTGAAGGCTAGACCTAATTTTAGAAGTTGGAGAAAAGCTATAAAGGGAAGGTCTTCTACAACTTATAATAGATCTTATTCTTGGAATTTTGGGGAGCCGTTTTGTTTACGCTTCTAGGGTTTGCTTTTGTTCTTCTTCTTCATTATTTTATTATTGAATATTGATTATGATGAACTCCATAGCTATGAGTAGCTAAACATCTTATTGGTTATGGGATAAAAGTTGATTTCTCAACATGCTTTTGATTCAATGAATTAGTTTTGTCTCAGTAATTATTGTTTGTGATTCGTAATTAATAGTGTTATAAGATTTGAAAACTTGTTAGGTTGAGTCCGGAATCAATCCGATTTGTGTTCATCTCTAGAGCTATATTAGGGTTTTCAATACGAAAAAGTTGTTTATCCCTGATTCTAAGTAGCATAATTGTGGGTAGTGCTTGTAGTGATATATCCTACTAGTCACAAGTGAATCATAACTTTTGTTAAAACGTTTAGTGCTTTTACACATTCGTTTGCATTGATGAGTCTTATTCCATAAAACTTAATGCTTTTAGGGAGTTAAACTTAATTGTGCTTTTACACTTTAGGTTGCTTTCTACGAAGAATTCACATATGCATCTTTTAATGTGGTTGTGATGAAAACAGGGAATTAACGGGTTATACTTGCGATCAAGGTATCCTAGGACTTTTAATAAATACGAGATTAAAATACCAATTCTAATCATTGATGAAAATACATGTTTGTGAATGATACTATCCCGTGACCGATATCTTCTCCTTATTGATAATTCGAATTACTTACTTTGCTTTCAATTACTTTTATTTTCTTAAATACAACAAACACTCCCCGTGGTTACTTAGAAACTGAGATTTTATAACAACGAAAGCCTCTCTGTGGATACAAACTCTTTCTTATCGCATACTATATTTATATCTAGTTGATTGAGAAAGTGAAATTATATTTGACGGATTGACAACCGACCAATAGGGAAGGACTTAGATATAATCATCGGGTAGAATGTAGATTATTGTACAAAAATCTAAAAGACAAAGATTTTAGATCTTCACGGTAGAATATGCCCAATGATATGATGATTTCATGGTTGCATCGTCATTTAAAGTTGTATTCTAATTCTCTAATTATTATGGAAGTGACTTTCTTTTAAAATAATTAGTATAGTTCAATTAGAGTCAAGGACTATAGCTATTAATAATAGGTATGTGTCAGAATAATTCTAAATTTTAGTTATATAGTGGAAATTTTTCAAGAGCTTAGACAACAAACAGAACAAGTTCTTTAGTATCCATGGATGACAGAAGTAGTAACACTTAGTAAAACTAATCTATTAAAGTTTATGTAAACCGTTAAATTTAGATTATAAAGTTATAGTTAACCTAGCTAAAGAAATTCTTAGAAACCAGGAAGATTGAATATGCTATCATGAATTAATTGTTAGATTGTAATTTGATCCATTTGAGATACTGTGTTTGGGTGATATATGTTACTTAGGTAGGAATTGTCAGGCGTCATGAACGTAGACTGATACATGAGTTGCTAGACATAAAAGGAAGACATGATTTCATTAGTGAACGATAGATCCCAAAATTCACTTAAAAGCTTATTCAAAATCCTTCCATGTAATTAGAACCAGAAATTGTTAAAAATACAAACTAATAAGGTAGTGAACCTAGAGCCAAGGATATTAGATTTAATCTATAATAATGTATAATAAAAGTTATCCACTGGTTTAATTTAGGTAAAATTACTATAGGTTAAACCAATTACATGATGGTTAAAAGCTTCAATAGAAATTAGAGAAATTGAATATAGAACCAAGGATGTAGATGTTATTTAAATCCCCATAGTGTCCATCTTAGAAATATAGTAACAAACAACAAAGTAGGCAATTGCAATTTTAAGTTGTGATTGTAGTGGATAATTTAATTATCCATAACTTGTTCGTTATCTTATTAGATTAACTTCTGATTTCGATGCAAATATGAAAAACATGATTATTTTGTGCATAACCATAATTGCAAGAATAGTTAAAATAATAATTCGGCAATCAATGTTAATGTTAATAACAATAACAATAATGATAAAAAGAGTAATGATAAATGATAATAATAGGAATAATAATTATAAAATCCCTCTGCGGCGTCTTTCACATAATTATAATAAATATAATGTTAACTGTTATCAATTAGTATCATATTGAACTTAACTTACTTAAAGTCTTATTAATATATATAACGATAAAGTAATAGTTAGGATCAAGTCTGGAGATTATTATTAATTATCTATGGCTAAGTTTTGGCAACTAAACTAATGATAAATTAAAAATACATTCTTTTTAATTCAGGTATTTGAAGTATGATTTATTCGAGTTATATTATAATGTGATGGTAATAAGATAAAAAGATTAGACTTGTTAGTAGTCCTATATCAAATATATTAGGTCAAACTAAAATAAAACAAATACATTAAGTAGCAATAATAATATATGATTTTTTTGGTACTATAAAGACCAAAAGAAAATAATAAAAATAAAAATTCCTTAGAATATTTCGTACAGTAAAATTTAAATATTAGCAATTATAGATTAACGTGAAATCAAAGTTGGATCAGATATATGGTTAAATATACAACAAAACATGAAACTATGTCAACTTAATTAATTTTTCAATACTAAACTGTAAATAATACCTGTAGATTTAAGATATCTTAGCTGAAATAAGAATTATTATCATTACGTAAGTCTGAGCAACATATACATCAAAATGAAGAGGGATTTTTTATTTTATTTTCTTTATAAGGAGGAGAGTTATGAAGGCTTGAGAACGGTCTTAATTTTCGAGGACAAAAATTCTTATAAGGTGGATAGAATGTAAGGATTCGCAAGCTCGTCAACGCTATTTGACCAGTCAAAAGACGATTTAGCCGCTAAAGGCTTGATTAACTAAATATGAACAATAATAATGGAAATTAATACAACAACAATTTTAAGACAAAACTATTACCATTAGGTAGATCTCGCGAAAATACATAAAATGGACTATTAGTACGCATCAATCGGATACCAGACGAAAAAGATATCTCACTTGGAAACTTGAATGCAAAGATTGACTCCGGTCAATCCGGTTTGACTTCGGGATTTGACTAATATTTAGGGTAATCATTGTTTAACGTTGATATTAATAATTAGTGAGCTAATTAATCACTATGGGTGTGGTCGTGGTGTTATCAATATCATACCATTTGTGGTTTAGAGTTATAGCTACCCCTCATCAACCTAGTCAAGATAGTAATAGTAAGTCCTTTATCTTTTGAATTAAGATTTGAATGTTTATCTTTCCTTTTCTACTAAGGAGGTGCTGTTGAGCTAGGGAAGAAAAGAGATGAGTCATATAATGAATATATGATTTAGATATAAGAGGCTGGTTGGTATTGGCAGTAGAAAACAGAGAGAATATGAAAGAAATAAAGATAGTAGTTTAGAGAGAACATGATAGAAATATTATGGAGGATTTTGTGAATAGAGATGATGATGTTAATGATTTGATCAACCTAGTTAACCAAGGTAACCATTTATACTGATTTACTAATGATATTAATGATTGGGGTTGTACCATATAATGAAAACACAAATAATCTTATGTTTGAATGTTGGGTGAAAATCATGAGTTTATGCGAGTAAATATGTGTCTCTGCCATGTTTTATACATTGAAAATGATCAACTTAAGTCATGAATAAGAGTTCGAACAAAACATGAGACTTTTAGATGAGTCTCTTATATTTCTATAGAGATTGAGTTTGCTGGATTTGGGTAATCCTAGAATTAGTTATGAATTTTCGAAGTTTAGCTGTTGGAACTGAATTTCTGGAAAACAGCAGTGAGTGAGCGACTAAACATACTTTTCTAGGTATCTTAGGATTGAAATTGGATTCTGGTTTAAACCACAAAGTTGTAGAGGAGACAGTAACCTTTCTAACGAGCCATTAATAGCTTTGTTTGAATCAAAATTGAGAAGTCTAGAAACTCTCAAAGTTAAGTGCTTGTGCTGTGTACAAGTAGTAAGAACTTGAAAAGAAATATTCAAAACTGCCTATCAAGTGTTTGATAAATTGCCTGACTGAAATCGTTCATTCAGTGAGTTGACTCGAGTGTAAAATCAGGTCAGATGGTTGGGTGATGGACCGAGTTAGTGGGCTGTTTTGACGGGCCGGTCCGAGTTGACCCACGGACCATAATTAAAGCCAGTTTCTTTTATTTTAATGTTTTGAACCCATTATTGTCTGATTTAGCTTTGGGTTCCTTCTGCAAAGTTGTAGGGTGTTTCAAGAGCTTTCCAATGATACCCAATTTGACCCAATTTGGATATATAGATAATGATTTATGCCTAGAACACTAAATACCAGGTTATGGAACCATTGATAAAACTAGAATCATTAGTTATTTCACTTAGCCTATAACTAGAGACTTGTATGAAATTATGTTGGGATCATTGTTTGAGCCTATTGGATAAATTCTTAGAGTGTTTGCGTGATTAACAGTTAGTCTATGTTAACAACGATCAATTCAAAGGATGAACCAGAGGATTGAGGAATACAAGGTACGCGTGGCTTGTCATCAAATCAGGTGGGAACTCTGTAACCTTCTTGTAATCATTAAGTTTACTTTATCTGTGAGCATGATGAGTCGTTAATTTCTGTAAGCATATTGTTTGTACTTCAATGGGTATGTTGTGTAATATGCGTTGTGTGGTTTCCCCGCGAAGAGTGTCTGTGTTTCCCCATAGCTCTTGGCTAAGTTTAGTAGGGAAAAACTACGTTGTTTGATTATTACTTAGTAGCCCGGCTTTACCCCGGATAAATAGTATTACATTTTATTGTCTTAAGATAGTAGTCCGGCTTTACCCCGGTTGATTATTACCTAGTAGTCCGGCTTTACCCTGGTTGATTATTATATATACTATTTTATTTGGGGAAGTCACTCATGTGCATATTATACTTGATTGTGCAGTCTTAGTAGAATGACTGGGTTACTATGACCTTGACTTAGGAAGAAATTCTAGGTTCATGACTGGATATAGTCATTATTTGGAGACTTCGGCCTACGAATAATGATTGGGCCTTTTGTGAACCTGTTGTGCGGGGTCAGATCATAGTAATCAAAATCTTATTTTATTCTAGACTTATATGGTGGCATTGGGTTTTATGAGGTGTACGCATTCCACGATAATATCTTACGGTACCTGGATTTATGCTATCATTTGAGACTGGAGTTATTCCTAGCATCTTCTCCTCCATTGAGTGAGACGAGGTTGGGATAACATATGTTTAGGTTGTTTAATTCTTTTCTCGTAAATCCATCCGGAGGTGGATCTTTCACGGATATTACCACTATGGACGTAATATCTGGGGATATGAATTGAAGCAATCTTCTTTCGTGTTGTGTGTAAAAGGTGTTATCTGTTTTCTTCTAATATTATGTTCTAATTTCATTATCTTTTAGAACTGTGAAGCATGTTAGTGATTACTTCTAGGTTATATGTTTCCATTGGGAACCCCTTTGGGATGATGTGCTCACTCGTTCCCACTTCAGTTTCAGTAACCAGAAGAAATGGTGCGCGTGAAGATATCCGTTATCGTAGCTTAAAGCTTTTTGCGATGTTAGAGATATTATGAATCTTTTATATATCTTTATTCCTTATTTATTCTGTAAGAAAACACATTAATATATTCATATCACAAGAGAGTTCTTCATTTTTTTCAATATCAGAGTGTATGGGTTTGTTTTGGAATTAGCTTATGTAACTGAGTTTCTTAAGATCGGTAATATAGGTTTAATGCTTCAATTAGGTTGTAATCCTATTATCTAACCAGGTGATTAAGTTGGGGCGTCACAAGAACACTCATTTCTTTCACCAGAACGCGGTGAAGCGTCAAAGGAGAAACAATATAGTTGGGCTCTATGATAAAAATAATAGATGGATAGAAGGAAAAGATGAAATTGCTAATTGTTTAAATATTCACTTTGAAACTTTGGTTACCACTTCTGCTTTTGTGCTTAACTATGACATAATAAATCTTGTTCCTACGGCTATAACTGATGCTGAAAATGTGCAACTCATGATCTGTCCTTCTATTGATGAAATTCATAGTGTTGTGTTTTGTATGCTACCTAATTCTAACCCTGGGCCTGATGGTTTTCCTGCTTGTTTTTTCCAAAAAAACTGGTCCATTGTTAGTACTGAAATTGTTAAAATTGTCCAGTCTTTCTTTGCTAGTGGTCATATGCTTACTCATCTTAATCAGACTCACATTTCTCTAATTCCCAAGGTGCTTCACCCTTCTAGTCCTGGTGATTACAGACCCATTAGCTTGTGTAACATTGTCTACAAAATTATTGCGAAAGTTATTGCTAATAGACTAAAACCATTCCTAGATAGACTTATCTCCCCCTACCAATCGGCTTTTGTTAAGCAAAGGCTTATCTCAGACAACATTCTTGTTGCTCATGAGATAATCCATGCTACGAGGAAAAAAAAGAAAAATGATAACTATATGGGTCTCAAAATTGATATGTCAAAAGCGTTTGATATGGTGGAGTGGGACTTTTTAATTGTTATTCTAAAAAAAATGGGTTTATGTGAGGGTTGGTGCAACCTAATTATGCAATGTATCAGCACTAGTTCGTCTTCTATTCTTATAAATGGGGTGCCTGGTAGGAGTTTTAAACCCTCTAGAGGACTTAGGCAGGGAGACCCTTTATCTCCCTACCTATTCATCCTTTGTATGGAATCTTTTTCGCGTACCATTGCCAATGCTGAGTCCAATGGCCTTATTTCTGGTTTTAAAATTAATAAAAATTGCCCTTCGATTAGCCATCTTCTATTTGCAGATGACTGTCTTATTTTCACTAGGGCTTCCATCACCCAAAGTAGAAATCTGTTGAAAGTGCTCGATAATTACGATAAGACTTCAGGTCAGATGATCAATTTTTTCAAATCAGGTATTTTTTTTCACTCCTCATGTTAATAATAGTTTTGGTTGAGAAATAATTGATATTTTAAAAGTGAAAACGATAAATCTTAATGATAAATACTTACGGGGGCCTCTCTTTACAAACAAATCTAACATAGCATGCTTTGAAAATCTCCTAGATAAAATGGGTGGTAGAGTTAAGGGCTGGAATGGGCAAACTCTCTATCCTCCGGGTAGAGGAGTGATGGCTAAAGCTGTACTAGAAACTATCCCTGTGTATAGCATGTCCACTTTTATTTTACCTAAGAAAACTACTCATAGAGCTAATGCTATAATTCGTGATTTCTGGTAGGGAAAACATGATGGTAAAAAGGGTTTCTACATGAAGAATTAGAAGGGTCTCTGTAAATTGAAAGAAAAGGGTGGAAATGGTCTCAAGGACCTGAACCACTTTAACATGTCTCTTATTGCAAGGAATGGCTGGAGACTTTTTCACCAGCCTCATTCCGTGTATTCTAGAACAATGAAGGGGAGGTACTATCCTAAAACAAATTCCTTCCATGCCACGTGTAATGAGAGATCGTCGTGGGCTTGGAAAGGAGTGTATAAAGGTCTAATGTTAATCAAAGATAACAGCATTTGGGAAATTGGGAATGGTAAAAGCGTTCACATATGGAAAGATATGTGAATCCCTGACTTTGAGGGCAATCCTATCACTCTCAATGGGGATGGGAGTGGGGGTGCCCATTTACTTGTTGCTGATCTCATGAATGAGAATGGATGGAATATTCAAACCCTGCAATCTCTTTTTGATTGGAATACCATTAGGAGAATTCTTACTATTCAACCTAATAAGGATAGTGAGGATAATTTGAGGTGGATGGACAATCCACAATGCATATTTAGTAGCAAATCTCTGTATGATATTCTGGACAAGAAAAATTTACAACCAAAAGACATTCTGGCTGGAAAAATTTGGGATATGGATGTTATACCTAGAATAAAAAAATTTACCTAGAAATTGCAGAAAAATATCTTGCCTTTTAGCGGGCATTTTTATACTTACATCCCCCATATTAACCCTATTTGAGTAATGTGTAGGACTCATGTTGAAATAAGAGAAAAACTTGTTAATGCAATGCAATTTTACAAGAGCAGTTTGGGCCCATTGCTCTTTAAACTTGAATGCCTCTACTTTAAACCTTACTACTCTGACCAATTGGTGCTCCTCTTGGTTCTCTGGAACCTACCCACAAACCCATTGGGGGGATTGGGAAAATATAGTTGCTACCTTGTGCTTGTTTATCTGGAAAGCAAGATGTGATGTTGCTTTCCAGGGTTTAAAACCAAACCCCAAAACAACTGCGACTTTAATTTTGAACCACCCGAACTCTTACCAGAGAATAGCAACTAGAGTTCCTGTTAATATTGCTCCTGATAGTGCTAGACATGCTGATGATAACCACAAGCTGCATATCACATTTGTTTACATGTCTAGATTTAACTCCTATCCTGGCCTCACTGGTGTAAGTGTGACTGTTTCAGGGCCAGCTGGAGACACGATTGGAAGAAGAACCAGAGGAGCCAGAGCTCATAGCAAGGAGGAAGGGGATTGCATAGCGGCACAAGATGCACTCTAGTGGGCTTCTATTTTGAATTGCAGAGCTTTCAATCTTTTAGGTGACAACAAGAACCTAAACAGAACTCTGCAAGGTGGCCTACGTAAGACGACATGGAAGACAAACCATATTGTTGACAATCTGTTGGCCTCATTACTTCTCTTTTAAAAGGTCATTTTGTAAGGATATTCAGTCCAAAAACTTCTCTGACCTTCGGCAACTTACTTTAATAGGTGGTAAAAATCAAAGTCCTCAAACATGGGAGGCACAAAATATCTGTTTAATTTGTTCCAGGCAGTAATTTATCCTTTCGTTTTATAAAAAAAAAAGGTCTATGAGAAGCATAAAGGGACGTGATTGCGAAGATAAAATCTGATTCTTTGATCTTGATTGAATCAATGCTAGGCTCTAAGCTGAAGGAAGGGCAATCTTTACTCTTACAAAAGCAGGAAGTTATTTCCATGCAACTCCTTCTGCCCTTTCGATTACAAATTACTGAAACATTACTATGGGCAAATGTCCGCTGTTTTGTTTTATGTACTTGACGCTTTTGCTTAATTTAATCATCTGAACAATTAGAAAAAATAAAGGTGTGGAATATTTAAGAACGCGCAATTGGGAGATATAAAAATTAATTGGGGGATATAAATTACTTCCCCCAACCATTAGTGTCTGTTAAGGGGTGATTTTGGGTATGAAAATACTAAAATACCCTTTGGTTAATTAAAAAACTTTATGAAAAGACTATTATACCCTTTCTCCTAAAACATTATGAATCCCCCATTCTCATCAGTACCGGCAGTCTTCTAGGTTTAGGTTTTTGAATTTTTTTTTTCTTCATCGTTCTTCATTCGTTCTTCGTCGATTCAAAATTTTCTTCGTCGATTAACCTACCCGAATCATAACAATGCCTCCACGAAAGAAACCAAATGCCCAATCGAACTCAAAATCAATTGCTCAACAAAAACAGGAACAAAGGATTGCTTTGATTGCTCAAGAGCAAGAAGAAGAATAAGCAGCGAACTCGGACAATCAACCTCTCGCAAACATGGCTTCTGTGAGAAGGTAAGTGATTTTAAACTACTTTATGAGTGTTTAGATCGATTTATAGCAATGGGTTTAGGTTAGAATCGCGAACCCTAACTCAAACAGTTGAGTTTCAGCGAGTACCGGCACTGAAATATGTATGAATACAATGCCGGTATTGGGTTACCGCATTCGATCTAGAATGAATGCAATGCCGGTATTAAGTTATGGCTTTGATGTTAGCATGAATGCAATGCCGTTTCCAAACCCAGAGTCGCTTGAAACTGAATTTTATGTACCGCATAGAAATTGGGTTGAATACTATGCCGGTTTTAGGTTACGGCATTCCTTTATAATTATTCGAGTATGCCGGTAGTGGACTTAAAACTTAAAGGAAAACCTATGAAACTATCACCAGTACTGGCATAGGTTTTAGGTTGCATTATATGTCGGTACCCTGTTACGGCATGAAAATGATTTTTTCGAGAGTGTCGGTAGTGATCTTTTGGTATCCAGGAGAATTACCTATGACTACCGGCATTGTCAATAGTTAATGTTCACTTCCGGAACTGCGTACCGGCATGAGTTATTTGCTACGTTTCTATGCCCGGGGCTCTGTACCGGCTTGGTGTTGTTTGCGTGAGCTTTGCCGGTACTTAAACTGAAAGTGAGTTGTCTTATATTCATTTCGTGTGATTATGATATAGGTCAAAAGCCAAGGAAGCTAACAAAAGAAAAACTAAAGATGCTGTCACTAAGAGAAGAAGGAAGGACGGTCTTGATACTCCTCAGTCTCTGCCTCCTCGAGGGAAAGATAAAGGTCGCAACAAGCGTTTGGGGGCAGATACAGGAGGGATAATTTGGGAGAGTCGTGTTGACCATAGTCGACTTGCAATCCGTGAACCTACTGGAACAACAGTTGAGCACGATGAGCAAGTTGAAGAGGAAAGTGAGGAGGAAGATAATGAGGTTAATCCAAGTCAATTAGCAACCCAAAGCGAAGTTGTAGAGGAATATGGTGGGCCAAGTCAACAACCAATGCAAGGCAAGTCCAAAGGCAAAGGCAAAGTAAAAGCTAAAGGTTCGCACCTACCTCATAAGGATGACATGATACCTGACCTAGATCGTGGTAGAATTTGGGTTGAAGCTCCGGAACCGAAAATACTATTTGGATACAAGGACTCGTGGGCTCGTACTATCTATCAAACCTATGTAACCATTTTTTATCTTGTGCATATGTATTGTTGTGTATTTATGTAAAATCTCTTAATTGTATTGTCTCCTAATTGTAGGATCATAAGAAGGTTGCGCGTGTTTGCCGAAACCAAGCCGCGGATGGTTGGAATTTGTCTGAGGAATGTGAAGAGGTCCAAACAATAGTAAAGGATTCTGGACTATATGCTTTGGTTGAAAATTATGTGAAGCTTGATTCTGTGACTGTCAATTGCTTCGTCGAAAGTTATCATGGTGAAACTGATACCATGCACTTCCCTTTTGGAGAGATGACCTTCATCCTTGAAGATGCTCAGAACATTCTAGGCTTGAATGTTATCGGAAAATCAATTACAGAAGGAGATGAGTGTCTGGACCTAGAATGGTCGAAGTTGCACGCTCTGACTAACAAGCTGTTTGGTTGGGACTACAAAACTTCTGTGGAGAGCTTATATGTATCCAAGGCTAGTTGGCCAAAGACATTCAAGATGACGTTGCTTAAGAAGAAGTTTGAAAAAACAAAGGAAATAAGTTTGAAGGATGGATGGGACCCTAAACAAATTCGTTATACAGCCGCTGCGTACCTGTTATACATCTTGGGAACTAAGGTATTCCCTGACACTAGTGGCAACAGGGTTAGTGCAAACTACCTTCAGTACTTGGATCTTTTGGAAGATGTCTTTAACTATTCTTGGGGCACCGTGGTAATGGCACATTTGATGACGGAGATGAGAAGGGCCTCTAAGGCTAAAACAAACCAATTTGTCGGGAATTTCACTCTACTGCAGGTAATTTTGTTTTTAAGCTTATGTTCTTATGTATATTGTTCACATGTACCCTTATCATGAACTTAGAAACAAAACTTACTGATTCTTATATGTATCATTCCACATTGGTATAGGTGTGGGCTTATCAACACTTCCCAACATTGTTCAAGGACTGCCCCTTCTTGAAGATCACACACATTGATGACCCCGAGGAGCCTAGAGCCAAGAGATACGAGTTCAACAATATTCCGAAGCCCGGTAACAATCATCGACTGATCGATATGATATTGGCTCTGGACGCGATGAGTACCAAAGATGTTGTGTTCGACCCTTACAGGGAGGCTAGAGGAAACCGCCAACTTTTGAGGTTTGGTAACGTTGCATTTTACAATGGGTCGTTGTTCCACCCAAAGGGATACGTTATGGCTGATCCTCGACGTGTGATGCGCCAACATGGATATAAGTAATTATCACCTTTTGAGACGGGCTCTCTTCAAGGTTATGTTCTTGACCTTTCTCGGTGCTTTTTAACTCCCAATAGGTTGCGGGTGGAGTATGATCCAAATCCGGAACCAACACATTGGAGGGATAGGGAACCACGTTGTTTGGTAGATATTAGTAAGTGGGAGATTGCGGAAAACGGTGATGAAGTTGATGACGACTACATGGAAGATTACCTGGAATGTCACATCCTTATGTCGTGCGCCCGGATGACGTCCAAGTTCCACCCCAGAAAAAACCTCCCGTTCCAACTCCTACAGAGGCACCACCTACGATGGCCCAACTTAATAAGACCGTTGGATTGCTAGTAAGTATTGTTAATTGCTTAGTCGTTTAATGTACACATAATCTTATATTAGCTTATATATACTAATTATGTGTTTGATGTATGAAAATAGCGGCGTCGGCTTGGCAAGTTGAAGAAGATGTTTGGTTGCAAGTACCAGGAAGGAGAGGTGCTATCCCTTGAAGAAATAAAGGAAGTCGAGGAAAAGCTTGATAGAATTGAAGAAACCGACCCTAGTGCAAAAGATTTTTTCGGGGAAACTAGGAAGAAACCGGCCCAAAAGAAGCAAAATACCAAGTGATTAACTCTTTAGTTGTGTTTCTTTATTTGGATGGTGGTTGTTACATCTTGAACAATTCAGAACTTGTTTTTGTTTGTACCTCATGGTTAAGTCTTAAGTTGTTTGGTTTGATTTTGGTTTATGATACCTGGATTAAGAACATTTAAGCACAATCCAGCAGTTTGGTTTATGTTGAACATGTTTAGATTTCTAGTGAAATGTTTTCTTTTCAATTTGTGTCGGCATTGAAACGTTTAGGTTCTACATCGCCGGTACTGCTTCCGGTGTGAAAGAGTAATTATAATCCCATGTCGTTTTTCGGTACCTGCACTGGAATTGTTTTTTAAAACCATACCGGAACAAGAAGATGAAAGGGTCCAAGTTCCTGTATAGATATTAGAAGGTACCGGCATTGTAGTATTTTATAATCTATGCCGGAATTATGATTTTTTTAAAATTTCATAGTTTTCAAAACACCGGCACTGTTTTCATGATTGAATCTATGCCGGAACTCTGATTTTCTTATACTCGGATAGTTTTTCTAGAAAACCGGCATTGTTTAGGATAAAACTACAATGCCGGTGTTGATTATAAATCCATTTCGAATGCTCTTTATTTCAATCCTAAGTAATCTATTACATTGGATTTGAAACTTTAAATTAAAACATACTAAAAAACATGGAACAGAGTAATTTTGGTTAAAGATGATCTCATAATCTATTTCCATCCCTTTTCAACAATAGCGGAACCTTTGAGCCTTTCGCAAATATCTTCGAAGACATCGTCTGGAATCTCGGTGTCAAGGACCATCTTCATTGGTTCATCTTCTCTTTCAACATATTCTTTTCCCTTCATATAACACCCATCACACCCATCACCCCCATCAACATCTTTGTCAAACTATTGAAACTCTTCGCACTTTGGGTGATTCAAACACCTTAGAAACATTCTTCCATTTTCAGCATCATCAGTTTTTGCAACCCAAAACCGGCGTGTCCCATCACATTTTCTACACTTCGAATAACTAAAAGGACAGTTCATGGCTAGATGAGAAGGTGACTGGTAGGCCTGGAAGATGGGTAAATTATTGACCTACATGTTATAATCCGCAAGTGCACGACGTCTATCGGAGACGCGGCAAGTACGGGTCGATCCCACAAGGACTTGTGGTGCTCTGATATTGATCTAAGGCTGCTTCAACTGAGTTCCAGGTGAGTATGAGTGACAACAGATGATAATGTGCCGATACGGCGGATGTTGAAATGTAGTGAAGCTATGCTAAGGTAAACAATGACAAAGGTATGCTTGGGTTATCAATTCCACCACTAAATTCCTAGTATGTGCTTTCAACTAAGTTAAAAGTATTGTTCCTATAGTAGCTAAGGGCAGTGTGTCAATTCTGCCACTTAACTAAGGAGTTTCTCCATGTAAAACTTCAAATACCAGCTAAGGGTACTAACCCAGAGCATTAGTTATCTAATCAAGTATAACTAATCAAAGGAATTAGCATTTAATAATTGAAACAAAAGCTGTAACACACTCAACATAGATAGAACCTAACTACAATCCATACTTGGCATGAATGTGAGAGAAAAACATTGAGGTGTTAGAATTGAAGTTATCTAATAATATTAAGCATGCAAGAACATTTCAACTGAGTTTAAACACAACCGTGAATTAGGGTTTCATCTCAAACCCTAGCAACTAAATTAAAACATGAAAAACAGAAATTAAACCTAATTGACAGCACTGGCTAATCCAGGCGTGCTCTCTATCAACACCCATCACTCATATTTATACATGCACAGCTCAAAATATCTAACCCTAATTCTCAAAACAAAAAATAAAGATAAAATAAACCAAAAGCAATCGCACCCATACTCTGATTCGCCTTCTTCTTCTGTCTAATCGCCTCAGAGATGCCATGCATCGGTTGTTGGCTAACCCTAGCTCTAGTTTTCTCTAGGTTAGCTTCTAAGATTGAGAGAAGCTAAGGGAGAGAAAACTAGCTCTAGAGAGGTGGTGCGGGCGAGAGATGGTGTAATGACGAGTTGTTGATGGAGGTGAGAGTGGGGATGATGGTGATGAAGAGGAGAAGGAGAGATGGTGGCGGAGGTGGTGTTGCAGAGCGAGCTCGTGTCGGGGGTGAGGTGAAGAAAGAGAAGATGGAGAAGAGAATGGGTAGGTCGATTAGGGTATAGGTATAGAGGTCTTCAGTGTTGAGCGGGTGCATCAGGGGAATGATGAGACTGGCCTAGCGAGCGTTGGATGGAGCTGATGGAGATCTGAACGGCTCGGAAAGGTAAGCGGTTTTGGCTTGATCTAGTGTTGCACGGGAGCAGCGATCTATGATGCACGTGGAAGCAGCGACCGTTGGATGAGGGAGAAAGAAATCTCAACGTCTCAGAAGAGACGGGCTCGGATCCGGGTCACGGGTAGCTCTAGCCCATGTCTTCCTTATTGGGTTGCAACTGATTCGCGCGCGGGCTTTGGCTATCTGCTCCATAAATGCTTGACTCCAATTCTTCGCTCTTTTGGCTCCTCGATTCTCCGAGCTTTATTTATTACCTAAAAACACAAAATTAATTAATACAAATATTTATTCTTGAAAACAAGGAAAACACGAGAATATGGGATAATATCGATTTCTAAGCGCAAAAGATGAGTAAAATGCCAATAAAAAGATGTATAAATATGCACTATTTGGCACTCATCAAATACCCCCAAACCTGAATTTTACTTGTCCTCAAGTGAAACAGAAAATAAGAAATCCTAACTATACCCCTGCCGCAGGTCTCTCGAATGCATTTAGCGTATGCACTAAGCCTTTAAACCCCTAGGTGTCCCTAGTGGACGAGTTGTAGTCTCGTGAGGGTTTACAAGAGGTGTACCCACAAAACCTTCTCCAACTTCGAGTGTAAAAGAGTCTCAAGCCTCCAAGAAGCTATGAGGACATAGAGTTTTGCATGCTAGTAATGAAGTTAGAACTATCGAAGAACGCATTCTCATCCTTAAGTCTTTGAGCGAGAAGTAACCATACCATATGAAAGAATTCGGATTCGATTGTGATCATAAGTCTCAACTTCTGCCTCACCATTAGGGTTTTATGATAATTGCACTCAAAAAGATCGCTTTTTAGTCTCTCATGTGTGCGAGGCGGGAATAAAGAGAGAAATCCCGCACACGTTGTAGGTAAGAAGGATAACCTTCCGAAATAAAACGGAGACTCCACAAAAGTGTGGACAAAAAGAATCTTTTTCTAATGATCTCTAAGAAAGGAAATCAACCATTAGCAAGGGGTGGGAGTACTCATTACCTTTTCACCCGATCGGCAATTAACATCACTCTCTCATAAGAACCATAGAAACGTCTTCAATCTTCGGTCTTCGGTCTTCAGTTGTTGATGACGAACTTCTAAACTTCACAAACTTGACAATTTTTAACTTTTCTACTCAAATTCCTTGTTGTTTGGATTTTTCTTTTTAAATTCTTCTTTACCATGGTGGTAGCAAAAATAAGAAAATAAACTACAATATTTTTTGATTTTTTTTTTTTTTTTTTTTTTTTTTTTTTTATAATAAGTGAAAATAAAAATACAAATACAAATAATGAAACAACTAACTCCATGGACAAAGGACTTTATCACTCAATTTTTCCACAACTTGTATTGTCTTGATTTTATAAATTTTATTAATTCTCATCCTATTTTCTTTTCGTTTTCTTTGTTGCACGTAAACCTTGGACTATCTCAACTTTTCTTTCAATATTCGATTCTGCTCGGTTCTTGACGATGATGTGTTTCTATGGGTCTTGCTGATTGAGAGAGAGAATGATGCTAACTACAAATCGGTATTTAGAAGGAGTTTTCATCTTTAGACGTCACCCTCATGATTGACAAAAACTAGCACTCAAGAGATCAAAAGTAGTGCTGAAAATGGTGCGAAGTTGGGTAGCTCACCATTCCTACCCGAATTTACGTACGGTGACACACACTCTAACAACTTTTCTAGAAAGTTGCAAAAAATTGAAGGTTGGTGCCTCACTTGATGTAAATTGGGTAGTCTCCACTATGGGTGATCACAATTCTACTACCGAATATCTAAACAAAGACCTAATTCGCCCTCCGGTATGGTTAAATCCAACTTTAACGCTCTAATCAACTAAGAAACCCGATTGCGCGTTTCAGGGACTTCCAAGTTCTCGTTATTTGGTCGGAATCTCTATGTAAACATAGCTAAAAGCATGCTAGTGACTCTAAAATCTCTAAAAGTTGGAGGTTTTTACAAAAAGAGTTTTTGAATTTTTATTTTTTTTTTTTTTTTTTTTTTTTTTTTTTTTTGAAAATAAAAGGTAAAATAAAATACTAAAAACTCTAAATGCAAAATAAAAACTAAAAACTCTAAATGCAAATGCACCCCCAAACCTAAATCAAACATTGTCCTCAATGTGTCGACATATAGAAAAATTTTAAATAAAGTCACATACCGAGAGAACTATCCGATAAGAGAAAAAGGGAAGAGATTGGGATGTTGGCAGGAGCAAGGTTGAGCTTCATTAATCAAGGCAAAATCCAACATTCTCAGTGGAGATCATATCGGATTAGCATAATAAAAATGCACAAGAAGACTCAACTGATTCAAGAAAGAAAAAAAAAAATAACAAGTCCTACAAAAATTTACTAACAGTCTAAAGAGTTGAGGGTCAACCCAATAGAAAATATGTACAAACATTAACAAATATAACATGAAAATGGGCTTTGGTTTATGTGGAAATTTGGTTTATTGGGATTTGGTTTGTTTGGGTTTCATTTGGTTTTGTTGGGAAAGTTTGGTTTATGTGGGTTTTGGTTTTGTTGGGAGCTTTGGTTTATGTGGGAATTTGGTTTGTGTGGGAAGCCCAGTTTGTTGCAAAGTGTGTAGCCCCGAAGTGGATTGAGTTGGGCTGAGTTTTGTGTAGAGCCCAGGTTATAATGCTAGTATGGGCTTGGCGGTTAAAGGTTTGCTTCAGCCCAGCTGTGTGTGCAAAGCCTAGAGGTTGGGCTTCAGCTTATGTGCAGAGCCCAGCATTGTGCACAGCCCAGAAGTAGAGCCCAGATGTACAGTGGCTGGTTTGGTTTATTGTGGGTTAGCCCAGTTGCTGTGGGTTTCAATTATGCTCAGCCCAGCTTGATTGCAAGGGAGCAGAGCCCAGTTCTTAGTGGCTTTCAGCCCAGGTTCAGTTAGCAGCCCAGGTTGTGGGTTGATGTGGGCTGAAAGTTTAGAATGGTTAGCCCAGTAAGTGGGCTTCAGCTTATGCAGCCCAGGTTTTTGTGACAGCTCAAGTAGTTGGGTTTTGTGTACCACGAGAATCACGAGGCCTCTACCAATGCTCGAGATGAGAACTAACACAAAATCTCACTTGAGCCTTCACCAACTAGGCTATCCAAATGGTGGCTTATAAACAAGAAATGGCAGGGCTTGCGGCCTAAGCTCGGGTGTTATTCGATTTATGGCTCGATTGTTCACACAATGTTAAAACCAATTCACAAAGGCCACGGGGGTTGACAGTGGTGTGGGGCGGATGCTCGGCAAATTTGGCTTCCAAGTTATGACCCAACACTTGCGGCTTCGGGGGCTAGCAAGGTGGTTTCTGTGAGCTCACACAAGGTTCACACAAGGTGGTTTCACACAGCTCACCGTATAACACCTGAGCATCAACTATCTCAGTTGACCTCACTTGTGTTGCAGCTAAATGTGTTATCAAAGCCCAACCTCACAGCTACAGAGGCTGCTTGGCAAGGGGTCTAATGCAACAGGTGAGTGAGGTCAGGTGAGTGAGGTCAGGGGCTAACCAGGTGAACTAGCTTATCAGGGGTTTCAATAACTAACCTGGTATGCTCTGAGGCTCAACAGCTTCAGGCCTTGCTCAGCAGCAGCAACACAGCAGGTCTGCGGCACAAGAGCTCAGGTTCCTTTGGTTGGCTTGTCTCAGTTGCTCAAGGGCACAGCACAGGTGTCACCAGTTCTGCTCCTTGCTCCTCTTCCTTTCTTTGGTTGCTCAGCAGCAGCAGCAGCAGCAGCCAAGTAGCAACACAGGTAGCACCTGTTGGCTCAACAAAAGAGATTTAGTTCTCTATAATTACACAGTAAGCAGCAGAACTACAATGACAGAGCTAAGCACTCAGAGCTCAATGTCAAACTCAGTTCTCAGTGCGACAGGATATGCACTGAGAGTATCTTGGACTGATAGGGATCAAGAGTTACAAGGTAGCACTAAGATACAGGGCTGCTTAGTCTCCTTGTAAACTAATGACAAAGCTCCAGCTGAGCTAAAAGTTACAGGGCTAGTGATGACTACAAGTTATACTAAGACAAGGTGAAGATTGAAAAAAAGATGCCAAGTTATGAAATAGAAGCTAAGTTACACTAATATGCTAAATTATACTAAATTATGCAGGGATAATGCACAAAAACAATGCTAATAACAATGCACAAGGAAGCAAAGTTAAACTAAATTATGCAGGGATACTACACTAACACAGGGCTAATGATAACAGGGCAATAACGGGGGCTAATAACAGGGCAAATTAAACTAAATTATACTAAAACATAACAAAAAGGAATAACACAGAGCAACTATGTACAAGGTGAAATGAAAACAGCTAAACAGCAATGAAAGACTAAAAACAATGCAGAGCAACAATGCAAAGCAAAGGACTAAAAGCTAAGACAAGGTAAATATGTACAGGGTTAAAAACAAAGCAAAATGTGAATATGTACGGGGATGATTTGCAACTCAATAAGCAAGCAAAGATCACAGGCACGCGCCAAGTCCCCGGCAGCGGCGCCAAAAACTTGGTAGGCCTGGAAGATGGGTAAATTATTGACCTACATGTTATAATCCGCAAGTGCACGGCGTCTATCGGAGACGCGGCAAGTACGGGTC
This sequence comes from Papaver armeniacum, assembly GCA_023531295.1. Lineage (NCBI taxonomy): Eukaryota > Viridiplantae > Streptophyta > Magnoliopsida > Ranunculales > Papaveraceae > Papaver > Papaver armeniacum. The sequence continues at coordinate 22,059 of JAJJWW010016704.1, forward strand.
GATCCCACAAGGACTTGTGGTGCTCTGATATTGATCTAAGGCTGCTTCAACTGAGTTCCAGGTGAGTATGAGTGACAACAGATGATAATGTGCCGATACGGCGGATGTTGAAATGTAGTGAAGCTATGCTAAGGTAAACAGTGACAAAGGTATGCTTGGGTTATCAATTCCACCACTAAATTCCTAGTATGTGCTTTCAACTAAGTTAAAAGTCTTGTTCCTATAGTAGCTAAGGGCAGTGTGTCAATTCTGCCACTTAACTAAGGAGTTTCTCCATGTAAAACTTCAAATACCAGCTAAGGGTACTAACCCAGAGCATTAGTTATCTAATCAAGTATAACTAATCAAAGGAATTAGCATTTAATAATTGAAACAAAAGCTGTAACACACTCAACATAGATAGAACCTAACTACAATCCATACTTGGCATGAACTGTGAGAGAAAAACATTGAGGTGTTAGAATTGAAGTTATCTAATAATATTAAGCATGCAAGAACATTTCAACTGAGTTTAAACACAACCGTGAATTAGGGTTTCATCTCAAACCCTAGCAACTAAATTAAAACATGAAAAACAGAAATTAAACCTAATTGACAAAGATTTGGCTAATCCGGGCGTGCTCTCTATCAACACCCATCACTCATATTTATACATGCAACTCAAAATATCTAACCCTAATTCTCAAAACAAAAAATAAAGATAAAATAAACCAAAAGCAATCGCACCCATACTCTGATTCGCCTTCTTCTTCTGTCTAATCGCCTCAGAGATGCCATGCATCGGTTGTTGGCTAACCCTAGCTCTAGTTTTCTCTAGGTTAGCTTCTAAGATTGGGAGAAGCTAAGGGAGAGAAAACTAGCTCTAGAGAGGTGGTGCGGGCAGAGATGGTGTAGCTGACAGAGTTGTTGATGGAGGTGAGAGTGGGGATGATGGTGACAGAAGAGGAGAAGGAGAGATGGTGGCGGAGGTGGTGTTGCAGAGCAGAGCTCTGTGTCGGGGTGAGGTGAAGAAAGAGAAGATGGAGAAGAGAATGGGTAGGTCGATTAGGGTATAGGTATAGAGGTCTTCAGTGTTGAGCGGGTGCATCAGGGGAATGATGAGACCGGCTAGCGAGCGTTGGATGGAGGCGATGGAGATCCGAACGGCTCGGAAAGGTAAGCGGTTTTGGCTTGATCTAGTGTTGCACCGGGAGCAGCGATCTATGATGCACGTGGAAGCAGCGACCGTTGGATGAGGGAGAAAGAAATCTCAACGTCTCAGAAGAGACGGGCTCGGATCCGGGTCACGGGTAGCTCTAGCCCATGTCTTCCTTATTGGGTTGCAACTGATTCGCGCGCGGGCTTTGGCTATCTGCTCCATAAATGCTTGACTCCAATTCTTCGCTCTTTTGGCTCCTCAGATTCTCCGAGCTTTATTTATTACCTAAAAACACAAAATTAATTAATACAAATATTTATTCTTGAAAACAAGGAAAACACAGAATATGGGATAATATCTGATTTCTAAGCGCAAAAGATGAGTAAAATGCCAATAAATAGATGTATAAATATGCACTATTTGGCACTCATCAGTGACTTGCAAATTTGATAGCTGCAATGATAACTCTGTAAGAGAAGATTATATTAGTGATGCATCATATTAGAGAACATTTTAACTGTCCAATCCATCGTTCATAATGTTGAATCTACTTACTTTGCAGGTAGAGCTTGATTGTGGTTTACAAATAGAGCTTGTTGATGAATCTCCCATCGCTTGTGAAGCTTGAACCGTGCTTGGTTGATCTATTTTAGGAGGCTTGCTTTCTTGAGAGAAGGAATTTTGTTATTTGGTGGGTGCTTTGTGTACATTTTACCAAGGAATGAGGGGTTTTATATAGATTGATGCTCCAACGGTCTTATTTTTCAAAAAACTAGCCGTTTTTTTTTTTTTTTTTTGAAATTCACAGGTACCGGCGTAGTCGAAGCAACACAATCAATGCCGGTAGTCTGTGCCGGCGTTGTACGCTGTTGTTAAAATAACGCCAGTACTATCTGCAGATTTGACCCAATCTCTGTATAATAAAATTAGTTACCGGCATGGACGTTTAAAGGTAACTTCAATGCCGGCACATAATGATTTAAAAAAAAAACTATCCGTTGAGGTTTTTGTCTATATAAAGAGAGCTAATACTTGGACCCAATTGCCCAAAACTCGTGTGTTCTTTACTATATCCTTGATCTCTAAACTTATGAAACCCTAAACCCTAGAAGATTCGTCTATAGATAGCTTAATATAGAACCTACTCCCACATACAACAAATGACATCGTTTGACTCCGAGGAAGATTTAGAAATCACCAAAGCATGGTACTCCGAAACTCGTCCTTCAACTATAGATAACAGTTCGCGGGATTCCATGTGGTTGAAGATTTTTAACAAATTTATTCACGATTATGGTAACCCGAAGAGAAGAACTGCTCAACAAATCGAGCAACGACACGACATCATCCTAGATGCGGTGGTTGAGTATTTAAAAATGAAACACCGGATAACTCAGGCTACCCACCATACATTCTCCCCTCAACAACTCATAAGTATCTTTATGATTAATTCGACACAATCCACTCTTTTCAATTTTTATGTAACAAACTAAGTTTGTGACTAGATATGGGTCGCTTACCTTTGCTATCACTTTTGTTTGGCACTACCGCCTCATCACCTTGTTGTTCTTTGTCACTTGATTTTGATACCTTTAGAGTCCTACCCCTTTTCTTTGGAACCTCCGCTAGATCGACTATGGGTGTGCCTTCGGAATGCTCACCTTGTTGTTCTTTGCCACTTGATGTTGGTAACTTTCGCGGCCTACCCCTTTTCTTTGGAACCTCCGCTAGATCGACTATGGGTATGGCTTCAGAATTCTCATCTTGTTGTTCTTGGTTGCTTGATGTTGGTACCTTTGGAGGCCTACCCCTTTTATTTGGAACCTCAGATCCGTTGGCTTTTGGTGTGGATACGGAATCCATCGTTTGTTGTTGACTTGATAGCGGTTCCTTCCTCGGCCTAACCCTTTTGTTTGGAACCGGCGCTTCCGCGAACCTTTCTTCCGAAATCTCACATGCGGTTAGATCTCATTTCTTACTTGCCGCGAGTTCTTCTTCACGTTGAGTCATTTCTTTCAATTCTTTCCTTTGTTTTCTCCTTGCCGTTTTAGTTTGTGGTCTACCTATCGGATCTCCCTTTCTTGGCTCTTCACTTTGTGCGATCCATGGGTGAGTAATTAGCCTTATTTGGCTCAACAAGACTTGCCGGCTTACCGAGTTGCCACGTGAGTAAGCTTCGAAGAATTCCTTTGCTTCGTTCGTATCCCATGGTGATTATCCGGGAGCTTCCGAAGAGGGAGGGTCGAAATATAGTTGCTTCCAAAACTGATCAATAACCTCAATAGGTATCACTTCTTCATACTTCACAAGCATATGACGACACGAAAGCCCCAATAAAGACATGTCGGGACAAATACACACATCACCCGGTTTTCCGTAATTTTTCTCATATTCCATTTGTCTCATCACATGTTTTATTGCCCAATAAGAGACGTTGAATTCTATTCTTTGGAGAGACTTACCATATTGAAGAAATGGAGTCATCCTTTCCATTGAGCTTTTCTCAAAAGCATGCTTGATCCTATTGATATCACTCTTAAAGTATTGCTCCATTGCCTCGGTGACCGTAACCACGTTGCCTTGAACGGACTGGATGAGATCTTTAAATCTCCCATGAGCGGACTCCGCTGCACTAGTTCCTTCAGTTTTGAAGTGTCTATACCGTTTTGTCTATGCACACACAAATTTTTGCTTGAACTTATCCAACCATTGAGTCCGACAATACCAGACGGCAGTCGAATAAACTTCGTTCCAATCGACAATAAACTTGTCCAATCTCTTTTCATACATAACCTCGGTAAGAGACCAATAAACTTTCTCCCAATCTCTTAGAAATTCCAACCACTTTTTATGATTTTCCGCATGTTCTTTGTCCACTCGCTCTTTTATCTTGCCTCTCCCATCTTCTTCTTCTTTGGGGGATAGTTTGTTCTTTCGAACATCTTCCTCTAGTGGAACAATCATTCTCTTCTTAATATCCGCCTTAGTGGGTTCAAACAAGGCATGGCAAGTTTTTATGATATTTTGACGTATATGTACATAGGAAATTTTGTGCGTCCGGGAGGACGTCGGATATTGCATTCATTAATGCGTCATCTTGATCGGTTACGATGACCCTCGGAAGTTGATTTTCCCGGAAGAATAATTTCAATTCTCGTAATGCCCAATGATAATTATAGCCCTCTCGTTTTCCATTAAACACCAAGCCAATGTGAATGTTACCTTGTCCGATGTTTGCCCCACGATGTTGAACAACGGCATATTGTATTTGTTTGTCTTGTAGGTGAAATCCATCAAAAGAACACCACAACATGTATTTTCCAATCGTGAAAGCAAAGGATGTGAAATGAATATTTGAAGGGGCTTGTTGTCCGGCCCTCTTTTAATGATACGCGTGTAGTTGTGATCCCAAACTATCTTCTAAAATTCTTGCATAACGGTCCTCCCTTCCCATTCCACCCTTCTAATAGTTGCTTGTGCGCTATAAATTGTACGTCGAGAAGACACGTTAGTCTCATCCTTTTCCTTGAAGCCTCTGAGAATTTGTCTCGGTTTAGTAAGTGCTTTGGTCAATCTCTTTACATCCTCGAATTCATGAGGTTTTAGCTTCGCAACTAGGGAGTGACCAACAAAATCTTTCGGATCACGGTGGTTATGACGGCCGAAACACACCCTACAATCCCATTCATTGTCCTTGTCTTTTAGATAGAATACAAGCTTAAAGGGGAATCTTGTATACCCTATTAGTCTTCTTTGGATATACATAATCCTTTCTCTTGTGGCTATTCTTCTCCTTGTATTCCCCACTTCTCTCGCAAACCATCTCAAAACGGGTTTTTGAACCTTGGGTATTCCTCACCAACACACACATGTTCTTAAGACCCGTCTCTTTAGACCAAGCAATTGCTTCCTTTGGATCTTTTATTCCCTACATAAGGACAACAATGGGTGATTAGAAGGTTCATTACAAGCAATCCATTAGTAATATTCAAGATACTAGGTGAAAAGAATTCTTTGGTAACATACCGGAGGCATTTTATAGTATTCCGACGTATCATGACCGAGCGGTTTTGCATTTGTTGGATCAATATATGTCACAACCTAAGGATCGAACGAAAAGAAAATAAATTAGGTCCAAAAAAGAAATATTTAATACTATGACGGTAAGCAGTCCCGGCATGCTCGACCACAGTCCTGGCATAGTCGAACAGCACTGAATCCACAGACCAATTTTTAGACGATTCCGGCATTAACAATTTATTTGAAAGCTACGCCGGAAATAGAGGTGCCGGAATTCTCGTAATCTAATTTACAACGCCGGTATAAAGTCTCGGCGCATACCATAATTATTATACCATGCCGGTATTTAGCTTTGGAAAACACTCATTCCAGTATGTTTTTTTGTATGTACCGGCATAGTATTGTTAAAATTGACCAATGCCGGTGGCCGTGCCGACATGCTCGTTATCTAAAGTAAGATGCCGGTACTGTGTTCCGGCGTGGTAGTTAATTAATTTTACATGCCGGTATTTAGCTTCGGAAGACACTTCTTCCTGTATGTTTTTCATGCGGTACCGGCATGGTAAACTTATAGTTCAACCATGCCGGTTGCATATTCCGTAGAATATTCCGTGGTAGGTAAAAAGTAACTTTTGTACCGGCATAGTTGTTTGGTTGCATATTATGCCGTCTTTAGTCTCAAAACGGGGGATATCGAGGTTCCGACATGGTCGTAGGATGAATACCATGCCGGTATTCGTGGTTCTGGCAGAGTATTCATACTGGCACCATGCCGGTACCGAGCTTTTACAGCAGCAGAAATAGTGGATTCAAAGAAAAAAAAATCAATTTTTCTACCTCTTAGCAGCTTTACCTGAGTATTGGGAGTGCTTATATGTTGAGCTAGTTTACTCTCTTGGGTTGGTTCTTCACGAAACACTTCATGCTCATAAAATTCATGATCCAAAGGTGTTGGTTCCACAAAAACTTGCAATTGTGAGTTGTTGTCATTGGATGAAGATTGAAGATATGCTCCTTGTTGTAGTTGAGCTAAAGATTCAGCAGCAGCAATTCTCTCTTCACAATCATCCCCCATTTTCACCAAAATAATTTCCCTCTCAAATTTTCTTTCCCTACTTCTACTCTCACCTCACTCACCCAAACACAAATAATAATACACACTAATCATTTATCAAATAATCTTAAGATTTTACTAATTATTATTAATCACTAATCCTGATTAGTGAGGGGTAGATTAGGAATTACTTAAAATACTTAGATAAGGGATGACCCTGATTTGATATTTGGATTCAGTATTTGTCCTTTACCTATATCCACAATTAGTTTTTATATCCCCAAATTGCGCGTTCATATTTAAGTGCATGCATTGACCTCGTTTTGATGCTGAATTGGGAATATATATCAAATCTTATCTTATCTTATGTTCTCTTTACCTGCTGTGATCAGGGATTAAATTTCCTTGGGAGGGCATATCATTTCGGTGTAGTTGTTTGAATTTGTCTTATAAAGAAAATGGTTGTATTTACGCTCCTCGATTTCAAACACCTGATGTATGTGTTGTATGTCCTATGATGCACCGATACTGATACCGGGATACTGATACGTGGATTCGTCAATTTTTATAAAATGGGGATACGGGATACGGTGGGATACGTATATTTATCAAAAAAATATTTAATATAATAATAATTCACTCTACTAAAAAATCTTAAAATAAAAAAATCCGATAGATACTATTTTGATTATTAAAGTGAGCAAATATTAAAGTTTCAGCATTTTGGGTTTCAGTCTTACTTATGTTAATTGAATGGATAAAATCACATATACTCCGATTTCTCTCTAAAACAACATGAAAAACATGTCTGCCCAATAAGCCTTAAATTTTTCTAGCACCATTTTTTTTAAGCACCATAAAAATAAATATCAAGTCTTTTTTCTTTATATTCAACAAGTTATTATGTTTAGATATAATTATTCAATATGATCATGATTACAAATAACTATAAATATTTAGAATTTTAGATTTTATGTATAAATTTATAAATATATAGATTTTGTATAAAAAAAAAATGTTAGATTATAGGAAGTATCCCCTTATAGAGTATTTGTGAGGTATCCCAGAGTATCTCTACCCTTTTTGTAATTAAAAAAAGGTGACACTTTAAATGGAGTATCTGATACGTATCCCCAGGTATCCCCAAGTATCTGATACTGATACGACGCCGAGACGGATACGTCACCAATTTTGAAGTATCCGTGCTTCATAGTGTATGTCACACCGTGCAAAAAAGCACATAAGATTTAATCAACCGAGTCAAAAAACTAGGATCATGAAGTGGTATTAGCTGCAACTACAGGCTAATTGAGACCAGAAGTCCTCTTCATAATCTTTCAGTTGACGTTAAATAGCTAGTCCTGGAAATTTGAAAAAGTAACCAAACATCATTAAAAATGTGAGTAATGCTAGGTTCACAGAGGCCTGGGCACCGGGATAATCCCGCGTGACTCAGTCACGTTGGGCCCCGCCGGAGTTTGATAGGGGTGGGCTGTTTAGGGTTGGGTGGGGCCCACCGTGACTGAGTCACGCGGGATTATCCCCGATACCCAGGCCTCGGTGAATGTAGAATTGTCGTTAAAAATACTGATGCAGGACTTGAAAAAGTAACCAAACATCATTAAAAAGTAACTCCACGCCACATGCATGACACACCAATTGAGTTAATGAAGATCGAACTCAAGTTCAAGTATTGGCATAAGTTGAATTTTGTTGCCTCATCAAGCATTTGACAACATGCAGTCACTTGTAAAAGTGCAATGATCGTCATAATTCTTTATAGGATTTCAAAACTTTTGATCTCCATCATGCATTGAACTACTGTTCAGATGTGGTTGTCACTCAAACCTGTGCTATTTTATGGGAACCAACTCCTTGTCTCTTTGTGAAGGTAAATTTAGATGCAATATTTAATAGTGGCAAAGGTGTTGTAGCGGCAGTGACGATAGATTCTTTTGGTAATCATTTTGGAAGTGGTGCTATTTGTTTTGACACTTTTTCTTCAACGGTGGCAGAAGCAAAAGTATACGGATTTGGTATTCAATTGGCAAAAAGATTACAAATTTCAAGAATTATTGTGGAAGGAGATGCAACCGATATATCTAAAGCTATAGCAGGAAATACGAATGACATCCCATGGAGTATTCGTTCAATAGTTCTATTGATTCTTAATCGCGTCAAGGAATTCAGTGAAATTAGATTTACAGCTGTTCCTGAGGACGCAAATTCTATTACGCATGATTTAATTCAATTCGCAATTTCTAATTCTATAACAGGTGGTGGGTTCTTGATAAATCACCAATTTGTATTATGCAATGCTCATGTTTAATGAGGATTAATATAAATAAAGCCTGTTTCATTAAAAAAAATTAAAATGAAATGAACCGTTTTTTTCTTTGAAACCAAACTACAATTAAACAAGCTCAAAGAGCAATTACACGTTGAAATGTCAGGCCAAGTTGGTCCTGGATTACAAGGTTATTAAGGAACTGTGGGTGCAAGTCTAGCCAAATGTGTTTTGTTCTTTGTGTGCCCCAGTGGTTCGAGTCTTATCGATTGCAAAGTTTGCTAACGCATCAGCAAGATGATTTGCTTCTCTGTAGACATGAAATATCTCCCAATGTGGTATTTGTCCTAGAAGCTCTTTGATTTTGTGAATCAGAGGTTGAATGTGCCAAGGCGGTGTGGTGTTTGTAGTGAGGTAGTAAACGAGCGATAGAGAGTCAGTTTCGATGAGGAGCTTGGTGATGTTCCTTAGGCAAGTCTAATGAAGACCGGTTAACATTCCTCTCGTCTCTGCCATGAACCGATTGAAAGGCAAATGAACCAAAAGTGATATTTAAGAGCCCATATCAAGGTTGAAATCTCAAGTTTTAAATATCTTCCTTATTTTGTTTCGATCAAGGAAGTCATCATTGAACATGCCTGTTTAAGAAATATCACCTACCCCAGATAGTTAATTGGAGCCGTCCATTTCTGAAATCCTACTTTCCGTTTCTGTCCTCGACCAAATCTCATCATTTTTAGCGATCAAGATTCACTATGCACATTACAACAGTCCCGTAGTATTTTAACAGGATAAACCAAACAATATTTAATCATTCAAAAACCATTACAACATTCAAACCTCTTTCACTGTGCGATACAAAGAAAAAAAAAAAAAATGGCAACTGCTCTGAAAACAACATTGTTTCTACAACCTAAGAAATCTCACAACCAGTTTGTTTCACACTCAACTCAAAGACCTAATGTCTCTTTTAAATCATTCACAGTACCAATGGCTTCTATTAGTATTACCCCAACTGTTAGACTTTCTGAAACTTTCTCAAAATTGAAAAAACAAGGCAAAGTAAGCATTTTTATGCCCTTTACTTGTTTGTAAAATTTTCCGCCTTATTGTAATTTAATTTTTAATTTTTTTATATTTAACTTTAAATTCTTCGTCTGGGTTTATATTGTTTTAGCATTTCAAGTTCTTTTTTTGTTGGTACAATTGGCTCATTTTGATGATTTTTTTGTTCTTTACTAAACCAGTCTTATTTACAGTGGACTTGGTTTTGCTTGATTAGTACAGCATGTTGAATTCATAATCACCTTTCTGAATACCGTCTTGTTTGTTTGAAGGTTGCATTTATCCCTTATATAACTGCTGGTGATCCAGATTTGTCAACAACAGCGGAAGCACTGAAAGTGTTGGATTCATGTGGATCAGATATTATTGAGTTGGGTATACCATATTCTGACCCCTTGGCAGATGGTCCGGTTATACAGGTTTGAATTTATCGTCCGTTGCTCTGTATTGATTTGTAAAATCTGGTTTCTAGTGTGTTTGTGCTAGTGATTTTATTTTATTGTTGTAGGCTGCAACTACTCGCGCTTTAGCAAGAGGTACCAATTTCAATGCAATTCTTGACATGTTAAAAGAGGTATAGTACTTATTAATCTGCCTTTCTTTGTTGCATATAAGGATTCTAAATGTCGCAATCGGTTTTATTGTTTAATAGGAAGTACTATAAACTTTTAGTAATGGGGTGTATATAAATTACAATGATAGATGCGTTAGAGATACATGAGATTGTTTCTTGTCTGCATTTGGTGAACTGAATGGGGATAATGATGGTTTGGGGGAGTTCGATTCTGACTATGATGAGCAAATTGATGCTGTTAAATGCTCGTTTCGGGATGAAAATGGGGATTTTCGAAGGTACATCTGGGTTTTCTTGAGTGTAAGGGTTTTAGGTAGTTCCTGTTAGAGCTTGAGTTTGGAACCTTTGATTTGAAGGTTCTAAGTTACTCCTATGTAAGCTTGCTATATTTTTCTTTTCTTTTCTTTCTTTTTCTTTTTTTGTGGATTGGTATCACTCTTAGTGACATCTTTATTTTTTTTGATGAATTTTCCCCTTTTCACGTTAACAAAAGAAAAAAAAGACATTCGGTTCACTGAATTAAGATTGCTTCTTATAGACTACTAATTCACGGTGTTTATTTGCTGAATAACCAGGTGATCCCGCAACTATCGTGTCCAGTTGCGTTGTTTACATACTACAACCCGATACTCAAGCGTGGTGTCGAAAATTTCATGGTCACTATAAAAGATGTTGGAATACATGGTAGTCTAATCTCCTATTTATATGAAAACTATTTTTAGATTCTGAAAATGTTTTCTTATCCTACTAGCTAGTTTAGCGAGTCTAGCTAATTGGTTTTATCACATTATGATGCTTTCAATTTCATGAGCTTCTGCACCTATGTCTCATCACCACATGGTATCTTTCGCTATGTCCTTTACTTGTCAGACACCATTCGGAAACAATGTTGTCCCCGTGAAGCAAGTTATCTAGCAAGGCTCTTAACGTAATGAAGAAAAAGGAAATTTTTTATCTATGTGACACGATTTCAAAACTTATATATCTTCTTGTTTAATATCATACAGCACTATATATGTATTCTGTTGAGCTTTCTCATATTCAGTCTTCATTCCAGGAATTGTGGTTCCAGATGTCCCTCTTGAAGAGACTGAGATTTTGAGGAAAGAAGCTAGGAAGAATAACATTGAGTTAGTGAGTTTGCACTTTTCATCCCATTTTTCTTCTGTATGGACGCTGGTATACCTTTTTTAGATGCTACATATCTTATCAATTTGTTAATTGTTGACATTTCTCTTACTGAAAAAGAGAGCATGCGATTTGTATCTGAATCTGATGCCATGCTTTGTCATCTCTTAGATCAAGTTCTCAATCAGTAGCAGCTGCAAGTTAGTAGACTCTTTATAGCTGTAGGCTGATCTAGTTTCACCTCCTGTTTGACCTACCTTATATCTTTTCATAGATTTAAGAGCTAATAGTAGATTCCTGAACCCATACTTTGAATACAAAACACGATTAAGTAATTATAGACCTCCCAATGGAAGCCTTACGTTTTTCTGTCCTACCTATATAAGACTCAAACCATTCACTCTTGAAAATTATTAATAATTTGACAATTGTTACATGCCAAGAATCAAATGTATTAGTTCCATGATAGTCAGGTGGTCAACGGATGTAGAATACACTTTCTGTGCATCATAATTCAAATAAACAACTGGCATCACAACTCGAACAAACAACTGGCCACTTTTTTGCTCGACAATTACAAAGAAAGCAGGAAAATTTACTTCCCCCCTTTACTGTATCAGTGTGTAGTTGCATTGTATAATTTATGAATTCTTTGTTCTCACTTGGGATATAATGCGCACACTAGCTGATACTCATATGCTTAAATTTCCTTCTTCGTGATTGAAGGTACTGCTAACAACGCCCACAACTCCAACAGAAAGAATGAAGCCAATTGTTGAAGCAGCAGAAGGATTTGTGTATCTTGTAAGTTCTGTTTTACTGTAGACTCCCTTTCTACTTTGTGCATTAGTAAATCAACTGACATTTACATACTGGTGTAGTTTTGAATTTTTTTTGAGTATCTCGAGCAATCATTTATATATGTAATGTCTGGTTAGTTCTGGAATCAGTACTGACGTCATATCTCTTTTTAGGTGAGCTCGATTGGCGTCACTGGTGCACGTACATCTGTTAGTGATCGAGTTCAATCTCTTCTTCAGGACATTAAAAAGGTTTGTTTCGTGTATTGCTGTGAAAATCCAGTTCCTAGTTTCTTAAGTTCTGGCAAACTTGGTTTCAACCATATTTTCTTTAGGGAAGCGCTTTATAGGTTTTTTCCATTATTTTAGAGGTTTCAACTTTCAAAGAAGAATTTACCAATAAACAGTTTAATATCTACGAGAAAATGGTAGGACATAGCTATTACCTATGAAGCTGGTAGGCTAAGATGGCTCATCGATTGAAGGTTCAGGTTAAGCCTGTGTGAACACTGACTGCTTCTTTTAGAGGTCCCATCATTTTAGATGTCCCAAAGAAGAATTTACCAATAAAGAGTTTAATACTTACGAGAAAATGGTATCATATAGCTATTACCTATGAAGCTTTTAGGCTAAGATGTCTCATCGACTGAAGGTTCAGGTTAAGCCTGTGTAAACACTGACTGCTTCTTTTGATTTTTTTTTCTCTTTCATCGATCTTTGATTTTTTACTTTATTCACATGTCTTCGTTACCCGTTGGTCCATTTTTTGGGGAAAATCCTAAAACTGAGACCATAAACTGAAAAATGTGGTTCTTATCAGGACAAACTGCAGTTGAGAGTTTGAGTTCCATTTAGATTGTGTTTCTGTTTGGTAAAAACTAATTAGAGATCAGTTTTTCTAATATGAGGGCTACTTTGCAAAATGTTTTTTTGGAACTGGTAGTTACATGTATAAACATTTCTCCCTAAATGCCTTTTATCTTCTCTAATTCTTCAACAGGCAACAGATAAACCAGTGGCGGTTGGATTTGGCATATCTAAACCAGAGCAGGTTCAACAGGTTGCAGGATGGGGAGCAGATGGCGTGATTGTTGGTAGTGCCATGGTAAAGTTGCTAGGTGAAGCAAAATCTCCCGAGGAAGGTTTGAAGGAACTAGAAGCCTACACGAAAACACTGAAAGCTGCACTACCTTGATAATTTTGTTTGATCATTGCAAAACATGCATCTCTTCTTTGTATGCTTCTTAACATTTATTGTATGGTAAAGAACCAAGCGGTAATAAGTCACATAGCATACTGCAGATAACAATGTTTGGTTTTATATGGTAGCAAATTTGTTCACTTCTCATTACCAGTCATCGAATCTCTATAACATTTCAGAATGAATTGGTAATTTCCAAGACCAACAGAGAACTTATTAACTTTGGCACGTAATAAATATCAAAGCAATGTTTCAAACGATTCACTTCATCAGGAAACAAATTTAGAACTCTTTGACGCATCAATCACAATTAACAAACAAGTAGTTACCACCGCCTGGATTGAATTTCTAGGCGTGGGAACTATTGTTTGTTCAGCATACAAACTGGAAGATAAACAAATCAACTGAATCTCAAATGAAAACATATAAATTAATCAAACGTACATAGTAGAAAAATATGAAAACTCACTTCTCTTGTTTCATCACTTTCAGTTTGTCATTCAGAATTTCGCTTGAATGAGAGCAACAGTGCTCTTGTCCAATTGGAAGGCCTTTGTAAGCACTTCGCTGCTAATGGCCGGATTTGATCCAAAAACAGCATTGGCTATAGTTATTGCACCAGGGTTTTGGCTGCTCAAGGCTGCAATTGCAACTGCATTGACATATCCGATATTGTGTTGATAGTGAATGAGCCCTATAGGGAATACAAACACGTCTCCCTTTTGGAGGACCTTTTTGATTAGAATGTTGTCAGGATTGGATGTGACAAAAGCCAACTTCAAGAGTGCCTTCCAAGACTGTCAATATCTCAGTAGCTCTGGGATGAGTATGTGGAGGGTTCATTCCCCATGGAGCGTAGTCAATGCGTACCAAGGAAATCCCCAAAGTGTTTAGTCCTGGAATCTGAGCTACATTGACTGGAGTAACCTTCGATCCTTGAGTGTTTGACGTATTTCCTGGTACATGGAGTCCGGTGAAGAAGAAATCACCGGCTTCAGCGAGCTTTGGGTCTTTACAAACCATACCGTTCACGAGTGCTGTTGATCATGCATTAAAACATCTTTTTAGAATAAATAAGCAAGAAATAAATGATATCAAGAATTAAAATTAGCTCAAGAAATTCATAATCGGTAATTTAAAAGCCTTTCTTCTGTAGCAGGTAGGTTCTAGTAATATATATATACCTGACGATGATTTATCAGCAATGCAGAAATCCTGTAAAGGGCTAGGTTCAAAAGCCAATGCAATGGAGCATGAAAGAACTAACAGACACAGTATACGAATATTGCTGTGGTTTGCCATAATTTTTGATGAAAATAGCAAAGGAATGGAGAAAACGTTTAAAATGTAAAGGACAGTGTTCTTGAATCAAGCTAAGTACTAAGTGGTTCTGGTTTTTGTTATTAAACAAGCTTGGCATGGACACTCTATTTATAGAGAAGCATTACTGCATGTTATGAAGTTATCATTATTTATTGTTATTATGTTATGTTTTGCTAATTGAATACAAGCTTGCCGTCCTGTCTCATACAATTAAGATACTAATTCATGTGACCCCATGCAATTGCTTAATCATGATTTAGTAACCGGCTTTAGTTTTCTGTAGATTTAAGCTGTTTTTGTTTTTGTTGCTTTCTTGTGTGATCTTTGTGGGTGTTATATTATCTAAGACCCTTTCTCCTTGAATACATTAGTTAAAAAAAAAAGAAACAAAACTAATTGATAAAGCTTCAAAATTTACTTAGGTTGACTTGGTCATTTAATTGTCAGTAGATCTTCTAGTAATTATTCATTAATCTGTATACTTTGTATTACAATAACATGGACTTAGTCAGTCGATTGTACTGTCTACTTGGTGTAATCACAAATCTTATTAGAAAGTCGGCGACAACCTCATACGAAGAGATGAAGACAGGTTGAAAATTTTGAGGACAGATAGACTGTTGAATGAAGAGCAATTCAGCGAGTGTACAGGAAACTGCAGCCAGAAGCTATTGGATGCCGGCAACCAAATGAAAACAAATGTATGTTGTTAAACATAGTTGTTGACTTATTATTATCACTTGACTTTGTTTTGATGTGGTATATGGTAGATAAGGCAATTTTGCGTCCACCTTTGCCATAGCAGGCTACTGTTTATACATTGGTAGAGTACCTAGCTAGCTACCTCTTCTTACTTCTGAATAATAATAAGAAAAAAAATGTTTGAAAACACAAAAAACAAAATCATTTGAAGAGGGAATTTGTTTAAAAATTTATTATGTATGAATTCATTGTAAATTTGTAATCACTGAGGTATATGTGATTACAATGGTTGTTTAATAATTTATTATGTTGTTGTTCTGGATTGTAACTGGTTGTATGTTTGTTGTTGCCTTTGAATAGATTGATGATATGCGGGTGCCTTACCGGAGTAATTCTTGTTTCTTCATTTGGAGTTTTCCACAGATTTCTTTTTCTATCTTATCTACACTGGCGTTTTCACTGCAATTTCAATCAACTTTTTCACTTCCAAACTTGGGTTGTTACCTATTTGGTCTTCGTAAAATCAAAAGCTATCTCATCATAGATATTACTAGGCTCAGTCCGTGTAAACAGAGTGGTCTTTTGAATAGTATTTCTGTTAGTATTTGGATAATTTTACTTCTGTAAGATAGTTTGAAAGCCAAAGAATGTTAGGTCTAACCGTCTAACTTCTAAGTCACTACCGTGTTCAACAAATAATGCCACCACCTTATAATTATAGTACTGAAACATATGATTATAGTACTGATACTGAAACATAAATCACATAAATAAATGTAATAAATAACATATACAACTGTAACAGACTAACAGTACAAACAACACACAACATCGTTCTAGCTAGACCAGAATATTTCTCATAACATAGTCACCAATGAGAACACACACAAACACACACTAGGAAAGGACCCAAACACTCATTCATCAATATTCTTCATGCAGCTGCATCTTCGTTTCCAGATTCACTTCTGGTTTGTTGCTTGTTTAGAATTTTGTTTGCAGAAATTGAACTACACCCTTGTCAAGTTGGAAGGCTTTTGTAAGAACTTCCACACCGATATCAGGTTTCGATCCAAAAACAGCATTAGCGATAGTAATAACACCAGGGTTTTGGCTGCTCAAGGCTGCAATTGCAACTGCATTAACATGTCCAATATTACGTTGATAGTGAATGAGTCCTACAGGGAATACAAACACATCTCCCTTCTGAAGGATCTTTCTGATTAGAATGTTGTCGGGATTTGAGGTGACGAAACCAACTTCAAGAGTGCCTTCCAAGACTGTCAATATCTCAGTAGCTCTTGGGTGCGTATGTGGAGGGTTCATACCCCATGGTGCATAGTCGATGCGTACCAAGGAAATTCCGAGAGTGTTCAGTCCAGGAATCTGAACTACATTTACTGGGGTAACCTTTGATCCTTGAGTGTTTGACGTGTTTCCTGGAATATGGAGGCCGGGGAAGAAGAAATCATTTGCCTCAGCGAGTTTTGGGTCTTTGCACACCATACCATTCACGCGTGCTGCAATATTGAGAAACAATTACATTAGCGGGGAAACTTGAAATAAGATAGACAACTGGAAATTAAGACAGTAAAAGCTAGCGAAAATATATAATACCTGATGAAGTTTTGTCAGCGACACAAAAATCCTGTATAGGACTGGGCTCAAAGGCTAATGCACGAGATAAAGAAAAAGCAAAGAGACAGAATAAAAGTATGATTTTAGAGTTTGCCATATCAGAAAGTCTGAAAAGGATTCCTGCAAGTTCTTAGTGAAAAAAAGAAACAGCAGAAGATATGAAGACTTTAACTAAAATTAAGCGAGCTAGATGTTAATGTGGTGGTTTATGAAATGACACTGGGTTGAACACTATATATAGAGAGCAAGAGAAAGGGGGGGTAAAGACTGCAAGCCTAGTACTTGAGGTTCTGAAGCAGAAAAAAACAGATAGCTACTTTCTAAATTTTGATGACTGAATGAAGTTGCCGTCCTAACACTATTCCGTGGCCTATGTATGGCACAGCCATGCATGACCCGCAAACATTATAGAGGAAGCTGTTGAGAGATTTATTTAATCAAGGAAGTAAGGATTATTTAAGTCGATCAATAATAATCATAACCGCGTACTCACGTAGGAATTGTATTAGACCATGCATATGTCTTAGCCAAGCCGGCTTCAATGCGGTACATTTTGGATTATGTGGTATTCTTACTTGCTTAATCAGTTGATAATTTTCGTTTTCTTTATTTGTTACTTAAGTCTCTATCATGTATCTGATTTCTTCTATTTTATTCTTCGTTCAATCTAGTGTTCTTTACCGATTGGTGTAATAATTTACCAATTTGGATTTGATATTACTCTAGCTTTCGCATCTTCTTCAACTGCTCTTTTTATTAATGTATGAAAGCCTTATCCATCTAAGGGAGCCTCCATGTGCAAACACTATGACTAGGATCTTAATTTGCAAATAATGTGAGAAACTAAAAACTTTTTTTTTTTTTTATCGATAAACAAGGAATCTTTTCATTAATGGAAATTCGAGGTTACAATGAGTTTGAAGCGACAGGGTAGAAAAACTGGAGTTACTTATTATCGAAAAGCTTGGGTTACAAACATGTTTTCCCTGCGACTAAATATGTAGAGATCCAAAAACAAATCTACACGTAATAATATCTTTCCTAACTAACAAAATATGTAACCATATATTCAATATACACAATAAATACATATCTCGTAACACTCCCCCTCAAGTTGGAGCATGGAGATCACGAATGCCCAACTTGCGAAGAAGCAGCTCAAACTGAGGACGTCCAAGAGCTTTGGTGAAAATATCTGCAAGATGAGCAATTGTACGAACATGAGAAGTAACAATAGCACCAGATTGAATTTTATCGCGCACATAATGTCAATCAATCTCAATATGTTTGGTGCTTTCATGAAAAACAAGATTAACAGCAATATGAAGAGCGGATTGACCATCACGGTAAAGGCGCATAGGCTAAGAGTGAATCACACCTAGATATTTTAATACTGCCTTTAGCTATGTGATCTCACTACAAGTATGAGCCATGGAACGATACTCAGCCTCTGCAGAAGAACAAGATACCGTGTGTTCCTTCTTTGTCTTCCAAGATATAGGTGCCCCCCCCCCCAAAAAAAAAAATAATAAATAATAATAAAATAAAAATAACCATATGGCGAAACGACGACTAAGAGGGTAGGAGGCCCAATCAGAGTCACAATAAGCAATGAGTTGAAGAGCACTATCCTTGTGTAAAACAATCCCTTGACCAAGATGTCCTTTTAGATAACGAAGTACTCGGAGAGCAGCTTCCCAATGAGCAACCCGAGGAGAGTGCATAATTGTGCCAATACATGCACCGAGTAACACAATTCAGGACGCGTGATAGTCAAGTAAATCAAACGTCCAATAAGCCGACGATACTGAGATCAATCAGAATATAAAGGCCCATCATCTAGAGCTAAGTGATGATGTTGATCAATAAGGTGAATAAGCTGGTTTGTCTCTAAGAAAGCCGGTTTTAGAAAGTATATCCAATGTATATTTTCGTTGAGATAAAAACAAACCATCAGCCTTTTGAGACATTTCAATACCAAGAACATACTTGAGATTACCCAAGTCTTTCATATGAAAATACCGGCTTAGATATGTTTTAAAGCAGCAATAGCAGCAAGATTATTCCCAGCAATAATCAAATCATCAACATAAACAAGTACATGATTGGAGTTCTCACCTCGTCGTAGGGTAAATAGAGAGTAATCAACATAAGACTGTACAAACCCAAAAGATTTAAGGGCATCTGCAAGCTTAGCAAACCAATTCCGTGGAGCTTGACGAAGACCATACAAAGATTTATGAAGACGACACACTTTTCCCGGAGAAGTTTTCGAATAACCTGGAGGAATTTGCATATATACTTCCTCATCAAGATCCCCATGTAGAAAGGCATTGTGAACATCTATTTAATGTAACTCCCAATCACGAGCAATTGCGACTGCTAAGAATGTTCTAACAGAAACCATTTTATCAACAAAAGCAAATGTTTCATGATAATCCACCCATTCAACTTGTCTATTATCAAGAACAACCAATCGAGCCTTATACCGCTCGACGCTGCCATCTGAAAAAATCAAGATACAAGACAATATGCATACCAGTTCTACAAACTGGGAAAACTGTTATAGGTCCGGAGCCGTAGTACATGTACCTTGGAAGTGACTTAGTGATACGCATACCCGGTATCCATACCACAAAAAGTCTGTGAACTCGTGAACCTGGAATAGTACACATACCTAGTATGCATACCGAAAAGGAACTGTTGGTTTTGAAACCGGCGTGGTATCCATACCCGGTACGCAAACCGAAAAAGTTATGTATGTTCCAGAACTTATATTTGTCTTAAGGGTTCACATACCCGGTACATGTACCATGACAAAGATAGTCACGAACAAGGTAGAGTACATGTACTTGCCCTGTCGAATATTTTCAGATGCACATAAAATTATTTCTGTGATAATTAGTATTTGAATAAATATCTAAGAACAATACATAGACATGATTTATCACATTATAATTTATAGTTGTGATTCAAACTTAAAAGTGTTAAGTGTTTATGAAAATAATTAAGCTAGCTTATGGTTCAATCGGCTAGTTTCGGCTAACCGTTTATGAACAATGTCTTTGTACATGGTTCGATTATGGTTCATCCTAACCAGGGTGTATATCTTGATATGTCAATCACATTTCAAAGATTCATCTAATGGTGGATGTTAGAGCATTGCTCGGTCGAACTCGCATGCGTTGCTATCTCAAGCATATTTGTCAATGTTAGTGATCAAAACTATAAGTCTTGATTACTAGCCTATTTATAGATGTCTCGGACTAGGACATAGATTGTGTAGTTAAGCTTAGACTTCACGGCGTTCATCATTTGAAGATGAAGAACTACTAAGGGGAGCTTGTGGAGCTTCATCGACAAAAGGTATGTGGAGACTTAAACTCATCTATCACTTGGAAAGTCTATTTCTACTCTATCTCTTATATTGAGACATAAGTCGTATTACGATATAGTTTTCTATATACACATTTGAGATTTCGAGTTGAGTTTATCTCGCTTACATATTTCTCGAAATATGTGTTGGCAAGCTTTCGCTTCGACCAAGTTCATCTTATATCATGTGAAAATTGCCGAGTAAAATCTTACATGGTTTGTGTGATACAATCATTCGATGTTGTCTTGGAATGTTTCGTTATGATTATTTCAATAACTTGAAAATTGCTTTGATGCTAATAGTGTGTGAAAACGGCTATTGTCATCCTCTAAGAAAGTTTCAATGATTGAAATAAGAGTTTAAAACACTTAACCATTATTGGATATGTCATGTTGTGCACTCTTGCACATATGTAATCCATGTCCGGGAACCATAGTATGCGTACATGTTGGTTTGAGAAATCCGGGAACCTAAGTATGCGTACTCATTTGCGTACTGGAGTATAGGTTCATGTCCGAGAATTTCTGCTGGGATTTAAAGTTCGCGTACCCGTTTGCGTACTTGGAGGTTAAAGTTCTAAAATCGGTTATGAACTAAACATTTATATAATAAGGAATACAATCTTTGCAAACCGTGGCTATAATGTTCATGATTGATTCGAGTGATTCAAACCGATTTTGCTTCAATTGTATTCTTGTATAATTCTATGAGAATATAGCAATTGAACAACTCTTTAACTAGTTTCATTTGAGTCATTTGAACTAGTTATGGTTAAGATGAATATGGTTGATATGAGAGTAATCATATGGCTAACCTCGGTTAACTATTTGTGAACCAACATGGTGTACACGTTTGGGTACGGTTACATAAACCCAAATGAGGGTACATTTCATTTGTGTGTAACAAGCTAAGTTCGATCTAACGGTTGAAAGACATTAGCTTGGTTGAATCAGGTTTTTCATCTAACAATGAATATTGAATGCTTTGTTACCAAGGTAACTTGGATTGCAAACCCACGATTTGAAAACTATATAAAGGAGAACTCTAGCAAGCTGGGAAAACTAATCCCCACACCTCATGTGTGTTACTAGTTGCATAACTAGAGTAGATTATTCTTTAACCTTAGGTTTCTATCGAGACCCTGTAGGTTAACGAGTTCAAAGACTTCATTGGGATTGTGAAGCCAGACCCAACTATTTTCTTTGTAGTTGCGTGTTCTGATCTTGCCCGATTCTATCGTATTGAGTACAATTGAAATAATTGACTCGAGATTAATTTCTCCGATAAGCCAGATAAAAGAAATCACAAACATCTTCGTCTCATCGTTTGTGATTTCACAATATCTTATTTCGCTAGTCGATTAAGATTATTGTGAGGTGATTGATAATACTAGGGATCCGAGCCCGTCCACTCCAAACCGTTGAGATCTCTCTCATCCACATCCTACGGTCGCTACAGCCTCCTCATCAACCCTCGATGTACTCGCGCAACACCGAGATCGCTCCAAAACCGGCTACCTCCCTCACCGTTCGGATCTCCCAGCTCAATCCAACGCTCGGTGCGGCGTTCTCATCTTCCCCCGATGCACCCGCCTCACACAGCAAAATTTCACACACCCTATACCCCGACCAAACCCTATCTTCTTCTTCCACCTTCTCTTACCTCAGACCTCTGCAACTCCCTCACCCCAACCACTTCTGCAGAACCACCACGCCACCACCATCCTCATCTTCTCTCCCTGACACAACAATCACACCATCTACCACCTCCGTACCTCTCTAGATCTAACTATCTTTCTTTTAGTTTCTCTCATGACCTAGAAACTAAATTAAAGATAATTAGTTGCTAGGGTTTCTCTAACATCAACATCAAAGAAGTCAGAGAGCCGCACAGTCAGTGAAGGGATGAATCAGAAAGCATGGGTGAGGGTAGTTTCGATTATCTTTCCATTTTATTTCGAGTTTTGGGAAAAATTAGGGTTTGGGAATTATTTGCTTGCATGTATAAATAGAGAGTGAAGAGCATGTTTTTGGACACGCCTGGACTAGCCAGAGCTGTCAATTAGTCTTAATTTGTGTTTTAGTTATTTTGTAATGTTTTAATTTCATTCACTAGGGTGCTGTGGAAACCCTAGATTACTTGTTGAGTAAATTCAATTGATGTTGTTGTTATTACTATGCTTCACAGAATTAGGAGTTTAATTAGCTAATTAATCTAACTCTCTTGTGATTGGCTGTACTGTAAGAAGACAGCCAATACTAGGAGAGAGTTAGAGTGAAAGGTTGATCAAATCCCCCATTAGAACTGCCAAGGAAGGTGTATGAGCTTAACAATGTGTGAGTGATGTTTAGTAATTAACTAAGGAACCTGTGATAGAGTGTACTGTGATAAGACACTCTATACTAGGGGTGAACTAGTGAAATTAGTGACATATTACTTCTTAGAATCTTCTTTAGGTAAGTGTAAGAACACATCATGAGTTAAATTACCTTAGCACAGTGTCTAGTGGTGGAAGCAACAGCCCTGGTAGCTTCCTATTTGTTACATTTTACAATCCTTTGCTCTTTGCCTTAGTTTAGTGTCACATTCCACTCTCAGTCGCTTCGACAACCAATATTGTGTTACATAATCACCTTAGAATTCAGTTAAGAAAGCCATAGATCATACTTAGGCACACCCTAGTCCTTGTGGGATCGACCCGTACTTGCCGCGTCTCCAATAGACGCCGTGCACTTGCGGTATAACCCGTAGGCCGTAATTTAAGCATCTCTTTCAGGCCTACCAAGTTTTTGGCGCCGCTGCCGGGGACTTGGCGCGTGCCCTGCTGATTTATTGACTTGACTTCATTGTTTTTCATTGTATATATTCACTTTGTTTTTACTATTAGCATGTTAGCCCTGTAATTTGTGTAACTTAGATTATTATTGCACTTAGCTGTAACTTGCCTATTTCTGCATCTTTTCTAATTTTTTCGTTGTTATTGCATTCTTGCATCTATCTGCATCATTGCCTCATGATTTAGTTGTTATTTTGTTAGCTTAATTCTTCATCTGACTTTGCATCTAGTTAGCTTACTTTGCCTCATAACTTAGTTCACTAGCCACTGTAACTTGTAGCTCAACTGGAGCTTTGTTATTAGCTTGCAAGTAGACTCTTGTACAACCTGTGCTTAGTGTAACTTGTAACTTTAGTCCCCTGTGACAGTCCAATTTATTTTTCTCCTGTGTCAGTCCAACTTAGCCTGCCATCTGCTAACTTAATGTGCAGCAGCACAGCCATCTTGGCTGCACAGCTGAGCACAGCCATCTTGGCTGCACAGCACCCTTGTTTTTAAAACTTGCTCATAACTTTACCTCATTCAGTGCTTTGCTCGAGCTTAGCTGTCATCGCGCAACACACTAGCTCTGTTGCTTGTTGTGAAATTTTGAGAAAACTGATCTTCTTCCTGAGTAAACAGGTACCTGTGCAACTCTGCCGCTGTGCTCGCTGTGCTACTGACTTCACAAGCCCTGAGCAAACCGCAATTCAGGTGCAAGTGGCAAGGCTGAGCCTAGACCAAGGAGAAACTCAAGACTCGAGGCACTTGCTTTGCTTCTTTGTCTTTGTTGCCCTGGCACATTTGCGCATGAGCTGTGAATGAGGTAGGCCTACCCACTTGCTTGATAACCTTGTTCCCTTGCTAGGTGATTAACCCCTGAGCATAACCTGTGAGCACCAAGATCAACTGACCTTGCATAACTACCGGGCTCGTACATTCACCGGCCCGTACATTTTTGTGTCTTTGTCTTCCGCAAATTGTGCCGTGCCTTGTTTAATATTTGCAACCTCGTGCATAACACGGCTTGCTACAACTAGCTTTGTGCACTGTGTAACCTTGCCAAGCCCCCGAGCTTAAGCCGCAAGTAGTTGCGAGTTTGAGCTTAGCTTTGTATTGCCTGCCGATAATTGCATTAAGGCTTGCTTTGAGAGCTAGTGCACGAGTTTATATGTTAGCCAAACTTTTGATAAATCTGTTAAAGCCCCGAGTTGCATCCGCATGGTAGTCGATTGCTCAACCTATCCGCCCTGCACCCCGTGAAGAGTAACAAAGAATCGGCCTTGTTGACACTCGGTGGTGTGTTGTAGAGGCCGAACTTTGTTTATTTGTGAATTGGTGTGTTAATTTTTGCATGAGTTTTTGAGTAACTGTCAGTCTTTGTGTTGAGAACCGCATATTGGCTGTCTTGTATTTATCTGTCTTTGGTGAGCTCACAGTTTGTCTTGTGACCGCCTAATCAGTGCTAAGTCTAAGCTGTGTGTGCAAGATAGCCAGGTTGCGCTTGAGTTGCCAATCCTAGGCTCGTCTGACTCTGTGCCTAGTTGAAAGTTGAAACCCTGTTGTGCCCAAACTCTGCAAAATTTTGTGCACCTTTGAACTCAGAGCATCTGAGCTTATACTTGGTTGCTAATCTGCACAAGCCTGCTGTCTCACTACTAGCCGTGCAACCGCACTTTTGGGCTGCATAGGTTGAAGCCCGGATATTGGGCTGTACACTTGAACTTATACCTAGAGCCCACACCCAAACCGGGCTATGCCAACCTGAGTTGCCTGGTGGGCTGAGCAACTAACTCTGCATAACCAGAGCCCACTATCAATCTGGGCTGACTGACCACTTCAGCTGGGCTGAAACAAACCAAAACTGAAGCCTCATAGCTGGGCTGACTGACCACACCAGTGGGCTCATTGAACCCAACCTGGGTTGCAAACAAACTTTAGCCCAGTTCACCTGGGCTCTACACACAGCTAGCCCAATTAACAAAAACCAAACACAATTTGTTAACATACAACCAATCTGGGCCATTTAAACTGCTGGGCTGAACACTTTCACTTGGCTAACTCAACCTAAGTTTTGCAAACACTTTGGGCTGCAACCAAACTAAGCCCATCAAAACCAAATTGAGCCAACAACTACTAGATTTCCCATACAAAAACCAAACAACAAGCCCACATAAACCAAACTTTCCCAACAAACCAAATGAAACCCATTTAAAACCAAACAAACCCACATAAACCAAATTAGATTGTGAGTTCAATTTGAGAGCTAGACCATGTCAGGATTTTGGTCTGCATCTAGGGATGGAAACAAATCCCTTAGAGAGCGTGCTTACGGGCACGCTTCACAGGATGAACCCCCCACATACCATAGTGACTTTAGGGAATTTTATGCGCCTTCTCAGGGCCCTGACCTCACATACCCTAATCACTATGAGCACATGTATCATCCATCACAGGTTGAGAATGAACACTCTCCTCATACCCAGTCATCACTTTTAGATCAATTAGAGGCTCGACTATCTGCTTTAGATAGGCAATCTGCTTTAGAAAGGCAATCTGCCGAATCTAGTTTTTCTAGGCAATATGAAACGCATGCTTGCACTTTATGTGGTGGCTTAGACCACCTTGCTGAATCTTGTTATATCTTGCATGATTTTAGACAGTCTAGGAAAACCATGATAATCCAATAAACGAAGTGTCTAGAAGTGACTATTGGGACCATAATCAACCCGCACACATGCATCATTCACCACGGTGGGGAGATGAACAATTTTATACTCCCAACTCCTAGTTTGCAATCAACAATGGATACACTCATGGAGCTAAATGCTAGGCTTGAAATGAATGCAATGCATGACCATCCATATAGCAACATGTCACGAATTTCCCTTCTCTAGTGAACCTCATGCACAACCATACAATGAATATCCATATGAGGAATGCATACCCACTAGTGAAGACTCTCCTTCAATGGAACAACTCAAGATGATTCTTCAAAGGAACCCGATTGAGTTACAAAATGATAGGATTGAAAATAGTGTTTCTAGTCTTACTCATGCAACTAACATTGAATATGAACCTAATCTAGAGGTAGATGAGTACACTAAAAATACTACAATATTGAATGGAGAGATGGATTTTTGCTATGATGATGATGATGATGATGAATATGAAGAGCATGTGTATTTTGAAAATGTAATAGAATTTTTAGGTTCAGCCGACATTAAGTGTCTCTCCTGTGAACCCTATGAATGATGCTTCTTCCGATATTCATGCATGTGATATTGATGTGGAACCTGTGCCATTGTCTGTGAAAAAGACCATGATTTACCCACTCCTGACCTTAGGAAAGAGTGTGACGGTGCAAATGATTTTATACATGAAAATAACTTAGATGTACCTAACCTCTCTCCTGAGTCACAAATTGAAACTCCTCCACCAAACCTAGGTGTAGTTTGTCACAAAATTGCAAAACCAACTTTTCTGAAAATGCCTAACTTAGGCCTAGAACTTTGTGCTTCCCAAGTCCTCTTGGACTATTTTGCATCAAAGTATAACACTCTTAAGGAGCCACGGTTTCAATATGTATGTCCTTTCTGTAATTAGCAAAACTCATTTCGAGTTAGACCTTTTGCATGATGTACCTTTAAAATTGCAAGATTTTGTTCTCACAAACACCCCTGTTCACAAGTTTAGGTTTGGGGGAAACTCCTTCACATCTACAGTCTTCCGTGCACTCTCATGTTATATTTGTGTAAGACTGTTGATGTTTGTATATATTTTCTATTGGGTTGATCCTCAACTCTTTAGATTGTTAGTTTATGGTAAATTTTTGTATATAATCCAGTAGGACTTGTTAAATTTTTCTTTTCTTGATTCGGTTGAGTCTTCTTGCACATATATTATGCTAATCCGATATAATCACCACTGAGAATGTTGGATTTTGCCTTGACGAATGAAGCTCAACCTTGCTTCCGCCGACATACCGGTAATCTCTTCCCTTTTATCTTATCAGCATAGTTCTCGTGGTATGTGACTGTTTAAATTTTTCCTATCTGTGACACATTGAGGACAATGTTTGATTTAGGTTTGGGGGTGCATTTGCATTTAGAGTTTTTAGTCTTTTATTCTACCTTTTATTTTCAAAAAAAAAAAAAAAAAAAATTCAAAAATTCAAAAAATTCAAAAACTTTTTGCAAATAAAAACCTCCAACTTTTAGAGATTTTAGAGTCACTAGCATGCTTCTAGCTATGTTTACATAGAGATTCTGACCGAAATAACAAAAGTTGGAAGTACCTGAAATCCAATCGGGTTTCTTAGGCGATTAGAGCGTTAAAGTTGGATTTAACCATACCGGAGGGCTAATTAGGTCTTTGTTTAGATATTCGGTAGTAGAATTGTGATCACCCATAGTGGAGACTACCCATTTTACATCAAGCGAGGTACCGACCTTCACTCTTTGTGACTTTCTAGAAAAGCTTTTAGAGTGTGTGTCACCGTACGTCAATTCCGGGTAGGAATGGTGAGCTACCCAACTTCGCACCACTTTCAGCACTACTTTTGATCTCTTGAGTGCTAATTCCGTCAATCATGAGGGTGACATCTAAAGATGAAAACTCCTTCTAAATACCGATTTGTAGTTAGCATCATTCTCTCTCTCAATCAGCAAGACCCATAGAAACACATCATCGTCAGCAACCGGAGCAGAATCAGAATATTGAAAGAAAAATTGATATAGTCCAAGGTTTATGTGCAACAAAGAAAAGAAAATAAGATGAGAATTAATGAAGTTTGTGAAAAATTGAGCTTTTATTAAAAAAAAAAAAAAAAAAAAAAAAAAAAAAAAAATTGTAGTTTATTTTCTGTGTCTAGTCACCCCAAACTTATATTTGTCTTAAGGGTTCACATACCCGGTACATGTACCATGACAAAGATAGTCACGAACAAGGTAGAGTACATGTACTTGCCCTGTCGAATATTTTCAGATGCACATAAAATTATTTCTGTGATAATTAGTATTTGAATAAATATCTAAGAACAATACATAGACATGATTTATCACATTATAATTTATAGTTGTGATTCAAACTTAAAAGTGTTAAGTGTTTATGAAAATAATTAAGCTAGCTTATGGTTCAATCGGCTAGTTTATTCTTAGTTTATGAACAATGTCTTTGTACATGGTTCGATTATGGTTCATCCTAACCAGGGTGTATATCTTGATATGTCAATCACATTTCAAAGATTCATCTAATGGTGGATGTTAGAGCATTGCTTTCGGTCGAACTCGCATGCGTTGCTATCTCAAGCATATTTGTCAATGTTAGTGATCAAAACTATAAGTCTTGATTACTAGCCTATTTATAGATGTCTCGGACTAGGACATAGATTGTGTAGTTAAGCTTAGACTTCACGGCGTTCATCATTTGAAGATGAAGAACTACTAAGGGGAGCTTGTGGAACTTCATCGACAAAAGGTATGTGGAGACTTAAACTCATCTATCACTTGGAAAGTCTATTTCTACTCTATCTCTTATATTGAGACATAAGTCGTATTACGATATAGTTTTCTATATACACATTTGAGATTTCGAGTTGAGTTTATCTCGCTTACATATTTCTCGAAATATGTGTTGGCAAGCTTTAATTTTCGACCAAGTTCATCTTATATCATGTGAAAATTGCCGAGTAAAATCTTACATGGTTTGTGTGATACAATCATTCGATGTTGTCTTGGAATGTTTCGTTATGATTATTTCAATAACTTGAAAATTGCTTTGATGCTAATAGTGTGTGAAAACGGCTATTGTCATCCTCTAAGAAAGTTTCAATGATTGAAATAAGAGTTTAAAACACTTAACCATTATTGGATATGTCATGTTGTGCACTCTTGCACATATGTAATCCATGTCCAGGAACCATAGTATGCGTACATGTTGGTTTGAGAAACCAGGAACCTAAGTATGCGTACTCATTTGCGTTCTGGAGTATAGGTTCATGTCCGAGAATTTCTGCTGGGATTTAAAGTTCGCGTACCCGTTTGCGTACTTGGAGGTTAAAGTTCTAAAATCGGTTATGAACTAAACATTTATAGAATAAGGAATACAATCTTTGCAAACCGTGGCTATAATGTTCATGATTGATTCGAGTGATTCAAACCGATTTTGCTTCAATTGTATTCTTGTATAATTCTATGAGAATATAGCAATTGAACAACTCTTTAACTAGTTTCATTTGAGTCATTTGAACTAGTTATGGTTAAGATGAATATGGTTGATATGAGAGTAATCATATGGCTAACCTCGGTTAACTATTTGTGAACCAACATGGTGTACACGTTTGGGTACGGTTACATAAACCCAAATGAGGGTACATTTCATTTGTGTGTAACAAGCTAAGTTCGATCTAACGGTTGAAAGACATTAGCTTGGTTGAATCAGGTTTTTCATCTAACAATGAATATTGAATGCTTTGTTACCAAGGTAACTTGGATTGCAAACCCTGATTTGAAAACTATATAAAGGAGAACTCTAGCAACTGGGAAAACTAATCCCCACACCTCATGTGTGTTACTAGTTGCATGACTAGAGTAGATTATTCTTTAACCTTAGGTTTCTATCGAGACCCTGTAGGTTAACGAGTTCAAAGACTTCATTGGGATTGTGAAGCCAGACCCAACTATTTTCTTTGTAGTTGCGTGTTCTGATCTTGCCCGATTCTATCGTATTGAGTACAATTGAAATAATTGACTCGAGATTAATTTCTCCGATAAGCCATATAAAAGAAATCACAAACATCTTCGTCTCATCGTTTGTGATTTCACAATATCTTATTTCGCTAGTCGATTAAGATTATTGTGAGGTGATTGATAATACTAGGTGATGAGTGCCAAATAGTGCATATTTACACACCTTTTTATTGGCATTTTACTCATCTTTTGCGCTTATAAATCAGATATTATTCCATATTCTGAGTTTTCCTTGTTTTCAAGAATAAATATTTGTATTAATTAATTTTGTGTTTTTAGGTAATAAATAAAGCTCGGAGAATCTGAGGAGCAAAAGAGCAAAGAATTGGAGTCGAGCATCTATGGAGTAGATGGCCAAAGCCCGCGCGCGAATCAATTGCAACCCAACAAGGAAGACATGGGCTAAAGCAACCCGCGACCCGGATCCGAGCCCGTCCACTCCAAACCGTTGAGATCTCTCTCATCCACATCCTACGGTCGCTACAGCCTCCTCATCAACCCTCGATGTACTCGCGCAACACCAGATCGCTCCAAAAACCGGCTACCTCCCTCAGCCGTTCAGATCTCCCCAGCTCAATCCAACGCTCGGTGCAGCGTTCTCATCTTCCCCTGATGCACCCGCCTCACAGCAAAATTTCACACACCCTATACCCCGACCAAACCCTATCTTCTTCTTCCACCTTCTCTTACCTCAGACCTCTGCAACTCCCTCACCCCAACCACTTCTGCAGAACCACCACGCCACCACCATCCTCATCTTCTCTCCCTGACACAACAATCACACCATCTACCACCTCCGTACCTCTCTAGATCTAACTATCTTTCTTTTAGTTTCTCTCATGACCTAGAAACTAAATTAAAGATAATTAGTTGCTAGGGTTTCTCTAACATCAACATCAAAGAAGTCAGAGAGCCGCACAGTCAGTGAAGGGATGAATCAGAAAGCATGGGTGAGGGTAGTTTCGATTATCTTTCCATTTTATTTCGAGTTTTGGGAAAAATTAGGGTTTGGGAATTATTTGCTTGCATGTATAAATAGAGAGTGAAGAGCATGTTTTTGGACACGCCTGGACTAGCCAGAGCTGTCAATTAGTCTTAATTTGTGTTTTAGTTATTTTGTAATGTTTTAATTTCATTCACTAGGTCTTTGTGGAAACCCTAGATTACTTGTTGAGTAAATTCAATTGATGTTGTTGTTATTACTATGCTTGAGAATTAGGAGTTTAATTAGCTAATTAATCTAACTCTCTTGTGATTGGTCATCTTGTAAGAAGACAGCCAATACTAGGAGAGAGTTAGAGTGAAAGGTTGATCAAATCCCCCATTAGAACCCACTAGGCTGTTCTTCGGGAATATAAGTCCAGGTTTATCAATTGGTTCTGTTCACCTTGATTTATCAAAAGACGGAACAAAAACTCTTGGGTATTTCTGTGGGAGACAGATTTATTCAATCTATAGACTTTTTTGTGTGAGACAGATTTGTTTATCAAGTCTTCGACTTTGGGTCGTTGTGGGTGAGATCAACTAAGGGAATCAAGTGCGTAGTATTCTGTTGGGATCAGAGACGTAAGGAACACAACTGTACCTTGAATCAGTGTGAGATTGATTAGGGTTCAACTACAGTCCAGTCCGAAGTTAATTGGTAGTAGGCTAGAGTCTGTAACGGCTTAATACAGTGTGGTGTTCAATCTGGACTAGGTCCCGGGGTTTTTTCTGCATTTGCGGTTTCCTCATTAACAAAATTCTGGTGTCAGTGTTATTTCTTTTCCACATTATATTTTGTTATATGATTGAAATATCACAGGTTGTGCGTTAAGTTCAATCAATTAGAATATCCAACCTTTGGTTGTTGATTTACATTGATTGACATTTAAATATTGGTCTTTGGTACCGTTCAAGTTGTTTCACATAATAATCAGGCTCGCGGATTTCTATCTGTTTGATTTGCTGATTACATTTTGAAACAGAGATATTAAACTCTTTGATATACTTTACTCTAGATTAAGTCTGACTGTCTAGTTGATTCTCTAGAAAGTGTATTGGAGTAAGTCCTCTCAGATTGCCAAACGAATTGTTGGGTGTGGTTGTTAGACCCCCGCTTTTTCAATTGGCATCAGAGCAAGCAAACACATTAAAAGACCTCATAAGTCTGTGTTTGTAGCGATCTGATATGGACAGAGGTGCTATCTCTATAAACGTACCACCAGTCTTCGATGCCTCAAATTACTAGTGGTGTAAAATTGTTATGCGTGCATTTCTTCAAGCGCGTGATTTTCAATCATGGGTTTATGTAGTTAATGGCTATGATGCTCCCGCTGTGGCAATAGGAAATGCGACCGTTCCAAAGAATATTGGTGCATATGACGCTGCTGAGATACTTGTTGCAAAGCAAAACTCTGACGGTTTGAATGCCATCATACATACCATTACCCCAGATCTTCAGCACCATGTGACTACGTGCACTCGGTCTAAAGATGCTTGGGATATCTTAGAAACCGTATTTGAAGGAAATACCAGTGAAAAGGAAGCCAGTCTTCAAAACCTAAATTCCGATTGGGAAAACCTTCATATGGCAAATGAAGATTCATTTGATGAGTTTAATCACTAAGTGTCTAAAATTGTTAATGCATCCTTTGCATTGGGTAAGACTATTCCTGAAAATGACATTGTGATGAAAATTCTCAGATCGCTGCCATCTAGATATGATTCTAAGAAGCATGCCATCGTTGAAGGAAATAACCTTGATGCTCTCTCCAGAAATACGTTGGTTGGAAAGCTAAAGATCTTTGATCATGAGCATACATCCAAAATCGGAAAGGATGTTGCATTCAAAGCACAAAATAACACTAAATTACTTGACAAAAGTAAAAGTGTTCATGTCTCTGAGGATGATCTTTCTGAGGCTGATTCATCAGATGAAGATCTTGACAAGTCAGTCTCTTTGATCACAAGACAGTTTAGAGATCTCTTATTAAAGAGAAGTAAACTATTTTCCAGAGACAAACCTAGGTCACCAGTTAAACCTCACAATCGCATTCCTCCTAAAAAAAGGGATGCTGACGAGGCTGATGACGAAGATATGCCACAGTGCTTTAAGTGTAAAGGTTTTGGTCATTTTGCAAATGAGTGTCCAAGCCGTAGAAAATACACTGGGAACAAAGGTCTTGCTGCAACTCTTGATGAAATGTCTGATCACTATGATTCCAATGAAGACGAAAAATCAAGTGTTGCACTTATTTGTGAAGATATTGATTTTGATAATTGTAGCAATATATACATCAATTTTGATATTCTTCCAGAAGAAGACTCAACCAATCTGGAAGAAAAGATTAACCTTTCTGTTGGAAACTCTCTGTCTGATGTTTCAGGTTCCACTTTGTGTCTAGCAGCTTGCACATCTCGGGCGTCTGAATCATCTTATCCATTGACATGCTCTTATTTTTCACTTAAAGGTCATGAGTACAAACACAAGATGAGATATGTCAATCAACTTCAACGAAGAGCAAATCGCCTAGCAAACAAGCTTAAACTTGTTCAAGAAACCGTTGAGGTATGTAAGAATTTATCCTCTTCAAAGAAGTTGGTTTCCAAAGATAGGTCAAGACCACTAGAGAAAAGAGTATGGTCTAAATAGGTTGATAGACATGGGTCTATGAATTCCTCTCAAAAAGGTTATGGTGGACAGATTGTTGTTCACCGCAGTACAACTTGATTGTGTTGTTTTTGGTGCATCTTGTGTCATGTGTCTGATTAAAAGAGACAAGATTGTGCACACCTCAGGCTTTAAAGAAATTTTTTTTGTTTTTTTTTCTTAGATTTGTCGTGTGAAATTGGAATTCTTTCATATTGGAAGGGACTTCCCTGATCAATAAAAGAGGGTTATTCTCGACAATTCTACTCTCTTTAGGGTTGTGATTGTGCGTGCGTGAACCTGTGTGGTTAAAGGTTCCGTAACCCTACATTCCTTTTCCTTCCCTGAAACTCTTTTTAGTTTAAGACTGCCTATTGAGTTTAAATTGTGATTTCCTCTCACAAACCCATACACATATGGATACTCCAAGCATCATGTGTTCTGATGGAAAATATGTTATTATGATTGTTAAGCCATCAATCATGAAGGAAAAAGAGAAATCTCCGTTATCTCCAACTTTGAAAAGAAAAAGAAGGAATGTGAGGAAGCCAAGAGTTGTTCCTTCAAATTCTCAGAAGTTTTCTGGTGTTCTTGAAGAGTTGAAGGAAACAAGGAAGGAGATTCAGCAAATAAAGGCTTTTGTTATGAGAACTCTCGAAATTCAGAAGGCCCTGGTTCGACATCATCAGCCTAGAAGGTTTGATGGAATTGACTCCTTTCTCCACGAACCTTATGTACCTATGGATGTTGACGACAAGGAGTTCGGGGACGATAAAGAATTCTTCAGAGGTCTCAATATCTAGTAAATATTCTTATGAGAATTTATTTCTTGTGTTTTTTAGAAGAATAACTAGGGTTTGGAATAGCCATTATTGTGAGTACACATAGCTATGTCCAACGTTTTCATTCTCATGTTTTTAGATTTATTTATTCTAAATTTTTGGAAGATGATTTTTGCAATTTTAATCTTAATGATTTTATATGTTGCAAATTGTTATGGGATACGTTGTTTACGTCCGTGAACCTGTGACTGTCCCATACTTGTTCAAAAGTTATCTCTATTATGTCGGTAAGAAAGTATTGATGAAAGATAGAATGAACTTTTGACTAACAAAAGTTAATGCCTTTTATGTCATTTTTTGATGGAAGAAAGGATGAACTTTTATTTACAAGGATTATGTCTATTATATGTCATTGTGCAAATAGTGATGGAAAATAGAATGAATCTTTGTGTATTCCGCAGTATTGGTCGATTTCCGATCCACATTTTTGTGCACATACTCTGTTGCTCCGTAACTTCTCTTATGTCGAGCATGAACAATTGAGTTGATCATTTTTGTGGTTGATTCAATTGAGATTTTTGGATTCAAATTCATGTTTTCATGTAATTTGGTTATGTCCAAAGAAATCCTTCTTTTCTTGTAAAAGCAAGGTCGCATGTGTTGTTCTTTTGGGAATGACATATAATGGGGGAGATTTCTTAATTGAACTTGTGCTTAATTGCCAAATATTTGTGGGGAGTGCGGCTGTGGAATATTATAGGGGTTATCTTGTATCTTTATAAACTCCTTGATGAATGCATTTAGCTTCGGCTTTATGATTGCATCTAAATAAGTTGGTATGTTATTCTCTTTTGGTCATGAAGTATCTCTATGAAAATTTCATGAGGATCCCACTAGTTTTCGTACCTTTGCCAATTTATATTGACAAAAAGGGGGAGAATTAATGTGTAGTTTCATACTACAAATACATATGGTTTACGGATCATTATGTAAGGGGGAGTGGTTTTCATGTCAAGATGAAGTATTGACTAAGGGGGCGGAGTGATACATATCACCATAGTATTGTTGTCAAAGTTGTGATACAATTGAACTTTGATGCTGTGTAATAATAATACTATGACACTGTATAACAATGATTGAGAGCATTTGTTTTTCTCATTGTTATCGCTACGGATCTTCAACAACTATGATGCTGAGTTGAACACGTTTAGAATCATGGAGTACTTGGAAGTGACGAAGTTTTCGAGTCGTGTTGAAGATGCCAAGGAGATCAAGCATTTGGATGAGAAGCTACAAATTTTTATTTATTTTGTAATCCATATGTATAGATATTTTTGTCACTAAAATTGATAAAGGGGGAGATTGTTAGAGCACTGCTCGGTCGAACTCGCATGCGTTGCTATCTCAAGCATGTTTGTCAATGTTAGTGATCAAAACTATAAGTCTTGATTTCTAGCCTATTTATAGATGTCTCGGACTAAGACATAGATTGTGTACTTGAGCTTAGACTTCACGGCGTTCATCATTTGACACTACACCAAATTCTCGGATTCGTAACAGAACTGATTCGTTACTAAAACGGGTTGTAACGGCTCTTGCCTGTTGCAAAAGTGGGTGTTACATTTTTTTTGTAACGGCAATGGGGCCGTTACGAATTCTAGTTGTAACGGCTCTAGTAACAGCTGAGGGCCGTTACGAATCTGACACGTGGTAACAGCTTAGGGCCGTTACGATTTTTTTTGTAACAACGTGGTCGTAACATCCCCGAGCCGTTACTACGTGGCACATTAGTAACAGGCAAGAGCCGTTACTACGTGGCAGTTTGAAACAGCTTACAGTCGTTACGAATTTTTTCGTAACAGCAAAAAAATTACTGCCAGTCAACCTTGACCAGGTCAAAATTGGTCAATATTGACTAATTTTGACTTGGTCAAGGCTGACCAGCAGTTCATTTTCTACCAGAAATAAGCTGGGAATTCCAAATATCCTGCATACACCTTTCATTCCATCCATAATCCACATTCAACAATCAATTCATATCACATTCTGATGCGTGTCGTAACCACAACAAATTAATTAATACTTTACTACCTAATTAACAAATAATATAGGGTAGTCAAGGTCGATCCCACGAGGAGCACGAGATTCTAGTTGTAAAAATTGTCACGAAAGGGGGGTGTAAAAAGCAAAAGAAAATAAACAAAGCAATTAAAAGATAAA
This sequence comes from Papaver armeniacum, assembly GCA_023531295.1. Lineage (NCBI taxonomy): Eukaryota > Viridiplantae > Streptophyta > Magnoliopsida > Ranunculales > Papaveraceae > Papaver > Papaver armeniacum. The sequence goes on from JAJJWW010016704.1 coordinate 58,562, forward strand.
GTTGAAAGCAATAAGAGAGACAAGACCAAGGAATCCTTCTTCATTACGAAACAATGAATCAAGTTATGTTCTTTTCTACTTGTTATTAGTCACAAATTATCACCAACCGTAGGTAAAGCAGCTAGATCAGTGCTAAACCCCTAAATCCCTTCTATCACCGGACACGGAAGTTCTCGACTACCGAATTCTATTTACCAAACCACCTAGTAGTAGATCACTCTAGATGTAATTTAAAATAAACGCATTAAGATTTATGAACTTATTAGGTCAATATTAGTAGTTAGACTCTTAGATCAAGGTCTACTTGCTAACGTTGTTTTCACACACAATTGCTCCACGGAATCCCTCTCAAGGTCTCGTGTTTGCTACTTATGTAAAGAGTCAAGAAACGATTACTTATCCCCTAACTTTCACTAGCTTTAGATTAAATCGACAAATCAATTTAGTTGGCCACCTAAACAATCTATCAATCAATCATGAATGTCTTTAAGATCATTCCTATTAGTAAAAACAAACGATAATCATGTGAAAAACTCAAGATAGAATTGAAACAAAACTCAAAACATATATTAAGAACTAGGAATTCATCCTCAATCAATAAAATTAGCTACTCATGTTAAAGAGTTCACACAAAGAATAAGAAAAGAAAAGTGTTGTGTGTGTAGAGATGTGTGTAAAAGATGTAGAAAACTTCTCTATTTATAGGCTTCAATATTCTCCAAATCTTCCAAGGAATAGAATTCTTTTCCTTTAGCAATTCAATTTCCAAATCCAAGCTTTTCTCAACTCTTCCACCTTCTCTTTCCAAATTTGAGTCCAATTCTCCATCCAATTCCTAGTCCAAGTCTTCACACCCATGAGAGAAGTTCATAGAAAATTCTGGAATTTTTGCTCGCCGGAAAACTGGGATTATGGCCGGAATCCGACCGAAATCCGTCGCCGCCGGTAATCTGAGATTCTTCTCCGTCGACGAATATTCCGTTGGTCAACCGTCAAGATTAACGGTCAAACGGGTCAAACTAACGGTCGAGTCGTCGTCCATCGGGTCAAGGTAGGAAGTCGGCTAGCCCAAGTCAAGCATCTTACTCGGTGATCGATCTAAATCAGGGTGAGTTGGATCGGGCTGGATCGGTCATCGGGCGGTCATCACCGCACCAGAGTTAACTCGTCAGAGGGGAAAATTGGCCGAGTTTCGGCTGTTTATAGGACAGTCCCGGCCGAATTCAGGCCTCAATTTCCTTCAGTCTTCTCCTGTTAAGAATCCTAACATACATCTAAGGATTTCACAAACCATTCTTCCCTGCAGCTTCATTCTTCCTTCTGATCAACAGCAACTCAGCCCTTCAATTTCAACCACAGACCCATCTCTCGATTTCAACAACATGACATTTCACCCGTAACAATCTCTAAGCTTCAATTCCTTCATCGATTCCAGCATACTTGAACCAATTCCAATAACATCAATCCCCTGAGAGTCTTCTCCGATTCAAACCCCTAATCATCACAGCGTCCACTAACCCAGCTTTGCCAAGATTCAACACCTTCAGAACTCAACAAATCGTCACCATCTCTTTCTCAATCTTCCTTCTCAGTCGGGCCAATCGATACCGCCATTAATCAGAGCAACATTTGTCTCAGAAACCCCAATTGCAACTTCAATTTACTTCTCTTGATTCTCAATTTCACGATCTTCAAATCTCCTTCATCTCACCTCTGTCAAACTACAAAACCCTTACTGCCATCTTCAACAGTACCACCAACCACAACCACCAACAGCGACATCAACTATTCTTCGAGTCCACTCACAAACCCAGCTTGAATCCAATGGAAGCTCCATCGGTTCCTTCTCATCAACTCAGAGAGCAGCAACGTCTTATCCCTCATTCCTAATCGATCTCGATTCATCTCAAAATTACCACCAGCTTCAATCTCTCAAATTCATCATCAATAACAGCTCCGATCCATGGCAACACAGTGTACTCATCTGCTCATCAATCTCTATCGAATTCATCAACTCCACCAACACGAACCCTTATCTCTATCACTAACAGCTCAGCTTCATCCATCTCCTCTGACTTAGCACCGATCTCTCTGAATTCGATCTCTCTCTGATAAATTTCAGAGATGTACTGAAATGAATATGAGAGACGAGTTTCTCTCTTGATTTAGGGTTGGGCCGATAAGGATAGGCACACCCCACTACACAGGCTAGGGGACACCCCAAATTGAATGCCCTATAACAATGTGGTCGCCCCTTAGTATTTCTCCAAAAGTTGGCCCTTATCCTTGACCGGGCTCCATATATCAATTGCCTGTAAAATGACCTTTTTGCCCTTTTGGCTCAAATTGGGTGATTTCTTCTTCTTTTCCTCCGTGCGACTCCAAAGTAGCTACAAAACTCAAAACAAGCGTAAAATACATAATTTATAAGAAAAATAGCGAAGAAAGCATAAACAATAGATAGTAAAGAGGATGTATTCTACACCCTATCAAATTCCCCCACACTTAGACTTTGCTAGTCCTCGAGCAAATCAAACTAAAAACTCACAACTTCAAAGCGTTCAAGCGTCCCAAGCATCCAAAGAGCTATGAGGACATAGAGTTTCTGCATGCTAGTAATAAGAAGTTAGAAATACTAAAGAACATATTCTCATTCTTAAATGTTGAGTGAGAAATAACCACACCATAATGAGAGAACGCGTGTTTGAGAAACGATCAATAAGCATTTCGCCTCGACTTACGCCTCACCAAAAAGGATTTTATGATAATTGCACTCAAAAAGACGGCTTTTTTTTATGGTTCTCACATGTGTGCATGTAGGAATGAAGAGAGAATTCCTGCAACACGTTGAATGGTGGGAAGGACAACTTCCGAAATATTTTAAAAACCCACATCTTTTAATATTTTGAAAAACCATTTTTCTGACGATCTCTAAGAAAGGAAATCAATCATTATTATTGAGGATGAGATTACTTACTTACCTTCACATCCGATCGCCAATTATGATAACACCACTCTCACGGCATCCAATAGAAACGTCTTCCGCTCCTCGTCTTGATCTCCTTCGTCTTCGGTTTCAACTATTGATGATAAACCCTCGAATTTCATAAATCCTTAACAATTTATAACTCTTTTTACCTTAAATCCTTGTCGCTTGAAACTTCCTTATATATTTTCCTTCCCCACGGCTTATTAACAACAAAAATTTCTCTTGTTTTTTTTTTTTTTTAAATTAAATACAACCATGGCCGTGGGAGAAGTATTTTACCGCTTGATTCTTCACAACTTGTATCGTCTTGAAATCATAAACTTCAAAAATTCTCACCTTTTAATTTTCTTCGCTCTTGTGAATAAGTCTTCATACTTGGATATAAAATTACCTCATTGTATTGTAAGTCCTCAACATATATGTAAAAATCTGCTCTTTGTATGTTGCTTTACTTGTATTTGAAATTTACTCTTTTTCTCGTTCCGTTGCTTGTAAACCTTGAACTTTTCCAACTTTCCTTGTAGATTTTGATGTCGCTCCTTGTTGATGATGAATGTGTTTCTATGGATCCGTTGTTGTCGCGAGAGAGAATGGTGCTAACTGCAAATCGAACTACAAGAAGGAAGCTTTCATCTATAGACGTCACCCTCATGATTGACAAAATTAGCACTCAAGAGATCAAAGAGTAGTGCTTCTATTGGTGGGAGGTTGGGTAGCTCACCATTCTACCCGGAATTTACTTACGGTGACACACACTCAAAAGAAAGCTCTTTAGTTAATGAAAACATTTCTGGTCGGTGCCTCACATGATATGAATACGGGTAGTCTCCACTAATGATTGATCAGCAACTCTAATAACGCATTTCTCCCTGCACCAAATTCGCATCACCGGCATGATTAAATCCATTATTTAACACTCTAACAAACAAGAAATCCGAATGTAGTTCTCTAACATTTCCAAGTTCAATTATGTCGGTCAAAATCTCTATGTAAACATACCTAGAAGTATGCTAGGGACTCTAAAATCTTTAAAAGTTGGAGTTTCTATGTAAAACTTTTTTTTTTTTTTAATTTTTTAATTTTTTTGTAATTTTTGTTTTAAAAACATGCTTAACCACTCCCCCACACTTAAACCTTACATTGTCCTCAATGTAATTGAATCCTCCTAGTAAAGTCAAGGTGGGAGATTTTAACATGATAAGAAACAAGAAAAAGAAATAACAAAAAGCAAAAAGATAAGAAATACAAAACCTATGGGTTGCCTCCCATTAAGCGCTTGTTTTAAAGTCGACGACCCGACTTAGCTCTTGCAAGATTCATTCCCCATATACTAACAATCGGAAAATTTGGGGATCCACCCATAATACCTGCTTTGCAAACAATAACTCCATATAAATATTAGCACAAGAAAACAATAGTGAAATTATTGCTCGATAGAAATTTCCCCCACACTTATTCTCGTCCACACTCGGAAGTGTATAAAGAACATAGAATTTGGGAACTTCCATGTATTCCTCTTGGGAAACCTGCATAGTGTTAGAATCAAGTGTTTCCAATGGTGGATATTTAGAAACAAAATCATCCAAAAATACTTTCGAAGCACATACATTCAAACCAATAAGAGGTAAAGGAGAAGAATCAATAGGCAAAGGGTTAGACAAACCTTGCACAATTTCTTGTATTATAGAATCCTCTTCATCCTTAAAAAATTCAAGTGAATTACTTACCTCTTGTATATCGTGGTCCTCTATTAAACCTTGCAACCATTCTTCGTCGTTTTCTACCTTAACCAAAGTCTTGGCATCATTAAAATCATTCGCAAGTTCAATTGGGTCTTCCACAAAATCAATGAATTTAGTTTCATCCTCTAGCATCATCTCTTCAACATTCTCATCATCGGAATCGGGCCATTCACTAAAATGATTCTCGTCGGTATAGATTGTAAGATCTTCATGTGCGGGTGTTACACCGTTTATAACAATAGGTAAGTCACACCCAATCTCCTCCTTTTGAATAGGTGAAGGATCTTTATTATGATCCGGAGTTGGAATAACTTCCTCATTGTTGCAACGTTCATACACTTCCGCGGACTCCCATCTTTCCCTAAGAAATTTTTTCCAAGCAATAAATGCATCTTCCTCAAGCTCTTCCTTTTGAATAGGTGATTGATCATTATTAAGATCAAGGCTCAAGTAAGCTACACTAGCGTCTTCAAAAGTGTCCAAAGGTTGATTAATTTGTTCGTATAATTTCTCCGAATTCCTTTGAATTTCTCGATGTGATTCTTGCAACTTTTGTTGAAGATCCCCAATCATGGCGAGACATCTTATCTCGCAAAACTAGAGAATTTATGATCATAAACAAAACTATCCTCCCATCCTTGTGATTGTCCACTTACATACCCGTCATAAGGTTGTTGATATGTATGAGAATATCCATAAGGTTCTGTAGGAATTTGATCATAGCCAAAAGATTGGTTTTGATTGTATCCTAAGGATGGTTGGAAGTTGCCATAATGTTGAGGTTGAAAACCGTATTGATTGTTGTAATATGCTTGCTCTTGTCCACCATACATGGAAAACTAGCACCTGAAATAAGATTCAAAAACTTAAGTTAGATACGATATAGAATCCAACAAAGCAAGAATAAACCAAAAAGAAAAATAAAAACAACTAAAATCATCCGCTGCTCCCCGACAACGGCGCCAAAATTTGATGCGTGTCGTAACCACAACAAATTAATTAATACTTTACTACCTAATTAACAAATAATATAGGATAGTCAAGGTCGATCCCACGAGGAGCACGAGATTCTAGTTGTAAAAATTGTCACGAAAGGGGGGTGTAAAAAGCAAAAGAAAATAAACAAAGCAATTAAAAGATAAAGTTGAAAGCAATAAGAGAGACAAGACCAAGGAATCCTTCTTCATTACGAAACAATGAATCAAGTTATGTTCTTTTCTACTTGTTATTAGTCACAAATTATCACCAACCGTAGGTAAAGCAAACTAGATCGAGTGCTAAACCCCTAAATCCCTTCTATCATAGGACACGGAAGTTCTCGACTACCGGATTCTATTTACCAAACCACCTAGTAGTAGATCACTCTAGATGTAATTTAAAATAAACGCATTAAGATTTATGAACTTATTAGGTCAATATTAGTAGTTAGACTCTTAGATCAAGGTCTACTTGCTAACGTTGTTTTCACACACAATTGCTCCACGGAATCCCTCCGCAAGGTCTCGTGTTTGCTACTTATGTAAAGAGTCAAGAAACGATTACTTATCCCCTAACTTTCACTAGCTTTAGATTAAATCGACAAATCAATTTAGTTGGCCACCTAAACAATCTATCAATCAATCATGAATGTCTTTAAGATCATTCCTATTAGTAAAAACAAACGATAATCATGTGAAAAACTCAAGATAGAATTGAAACAAAACTCAAAACATATATTAAGAACTAGGAATTCATCCTCAATCAATAAAATTAGCTACTCATGTTAAAGAGTTCACACAAAGAATAAGAAAAGAAAAGTGTTGTGTGTGTAGAGATGTGTGTAAAAGATGTAGAAAACTTCTCTATTTATAGGCTTCAATATTCTCCAAATCTTCCAAGGAATAGAATCCTTTTCCTTTAGCAATTCAATTTCCAAATCCAAGCTTTTCTCAACTCTTCCACCTTCTCTTTCCAAATTTGAGTCCAATTCTCCATCCAATTCCTAGTCCAAGTCTTCACACCCATGAGAGAAGTTCATAGAAAATTCTGGAATTTTTGCTCGCCGGAAAACTGGGATTATGGCCGGAATCCGACCGAAATCCGTCGCCGCCGGTAATCTGAGATTCTTCTCCGTCGACGAATATTCCGTTGGTCAACCGTCAAGATTAACGGTCAAACGGGTCAAACTAACGGTCAGTCGTCAGTCACTGGGTCAAGGTAGGAAGTCAGCTAGCCCAAGTCAGCATCTTACTCGGCTGACTGATCTAACTGGGGTGAGTTGGATCGGTTGGATCGGTCATCGGAACGGTCATCACCGGCACCGAGTTAACTCGTCAGAGGGGGAAAATTGGCCGAGTTTCTTTGTTTATAGACAGTCCGGCCGAATTCAGGCCTCAATTTCCTTCAGTCTTCTCCTGTTAAGAATCCTAACATACATCTAAGGATTTCACAAACCATTCTTCCCTGCAGCTTCATTCTTCCTTCTGATCAACAGCAACTCAGCCCTTCAATTTCAACTACAGACCCATCTCTCGATTTCAACAACAAACATTTCACCCGAACAATCTCTAAGCTTCAATTCCTTCATCGATTCCAAAGATACTTGAACCAATTCCAATAACATCAATCCCCTGAGAGTCTTCTCCGATTCAAACCCCTAATCATCACAGCGTCCACTAACCCAGCTCTGCCAAGATTCAACACCTTCAGAACTCAACAAATCGTCACCATCTCTTTCTCAATCTTCCTTCTCAGTCGGGCCAATCGATACCGCCATTAATCGAGCAACATTTGTCTCAGAAACCCCAATTGCAACTTCAATTTACTTCTCTTGATTCTCAATTTCACGATCTTCAAATCTCCTTCATCTCACCTCTGTCAAACTACAAAACCCTTATCGCCATCTTCAACGGTATCACCAACCACAACCACCAACAGCGACATCAACTATTCTTCGAGTCCACTCACAAACCCAGCTTGAATCCAATGGAAGCTCCATCGGTTCCTTCTCATCAACTCAGAGAGCAGCAACGTCTTATCCCTCATTCCTAATCGATCTCGATTCATCTCAAAATTACCACCAGCTTCAATCTCTCAAATTCATCATCAATAACAGCTCCGATCCATGGCAACACAGTGTACTCATCTGCTCATCAATCTCTATCGAATTCATCAACTCCACCAACACGAACCCTTATCTCTATCACTAACAGCTCAGCTTCATCCATCTCCTCTGACTTAGCACCGATCTCTCTGAATTCGATCTCTCTCTGATAAATTTCAGAGATGTACTGAAATGAATATGAGAGACGAGTTTCTCTCTTGATTTAGGGTTGGGCCGATAAGGATAGGCACACCCCACTACACAGGCTAGGGGACACCCCAAATTGAGTGCCCTATAACACATGTGGTCGCCCCTTAGTATTTCTCCAAAAGTTGGCCCTTATCCTTGACCGGGCTCCATATATCAATTGCCTGTAAAATGACCTTTTTGCCCTTTTGGCTCAAATTGGGTGATTTCTTCTTCTTTTCCTCCGTGCGACTCCAAAGTAGCTACAAAACTCAAAACAAGCGTAAAATACATAATTTACAAGAAAAATAGCGAAGAAAGCATAAACAATAGATAGTAAATAGGATGTATTCTACACCCTATCATATTCATGTCAAAATTTAACACAAGTACCATTTTTTTTTGTCCAGTATCAAATTCTAAGGATAGAAACTTACTGAGTTCCTAAATTCAGTTCATAGAAACTTTCTAAGCTCCTAAGTTCAGTTTACAAATTCTTCTAACTTAAATCACATACACTACATAGAAACTTACAACACTTGCAGCTGCTAAGACACCTAATGAGCCCGAACACTAGTCGCCAAGCACAAATCAGCCATAAGTTATCCTTGCATCATTCTTCATCAAGTTCTCCCTGGCTTGAAGTTGATAATTCCCAACCCATACTACACAAAACAAACAAAAAACATCTATAAGAATATTAACTTAAGGCTACCAAATTTATGAAATTTACCAGCAGACAACTGAACATACAGAGAGGTGCAAGTAAATGAGAAGACATAAGCAATACTAAGAAACAAAAGGGTAGCAGAAACATAATTACCCGGAAGAGATCCAGCAAAATTTCATGCAAAAGTTCCATTAGATTCACGTACCTGGTTAAAGAATAGAGCACAGTGGGCAGTTTCAACAGCCTTGTCAGTGTCGGCATCTTCACATACAATGAATGGAGATTTTTCTCCAATCTCCAGAGTCACTAGCTTAAGGTTGCTTCTACCAGGAAAAAATAAAGATGCCAATGTCATTCCTAGAGATGCAAACTAGTGTAAATGCCACTAAAGAAAGTAAATGAAGTATAAGTAGTGACTTACGCAATAGATTTCTTCTGTTTGTATTCAGACCTCCACTTTAATTTCTTGTTTTTTCTATCTGAAAAGACAAAAATTGACAATATTCATATTTGGTAAACTACCATCAAAACAGATGTAACTATATTTATATACTATCAGCTCAAACTAACACTCCATGTCATGGATTCATATCATCGATGAATAAATACAAAATAAAATGCAAAAGGTCCCTTCATCAAAGTCGGCAGCTGCTCCAATGCGGTTTGACAACGCGTCCTGAATCTGCTTCATGTTCTCAGCCTGCTCATTAATCTCATCCATCGTCTTGTCTACATCATCAATGTTTCTGTAATACAGACGATTTGAATAAGAACCCTCTTGAGTTCTCGATTGTCAAAACAGTAGGATATTATTCACAAAAGAAAGTTGAGATGCCTACTTGACAAAGTCACATAGACAATAGTTAAATTTCTATCTGTAACTGCACTCACATGGTGGAACTGACCAAAGCTCCTACAGACATCAAACAAAACTTTAAGTCTAACAATCCAAATTCAGATACTCTACATAAGCATACAAGTTTAGCATCTTTACTTGAAATAGTTGGAAACGTCCTCCTTGGTAAATGTACTTTCAGCTAGAAAGGTCAAATAAATCTGTCTAGACCAAGAAACTATTGAATCGGCATCATTCCTCTCGCTAGGCGTAGTACGCCTAACGTCAAATACGGATTTTGTAGTAACTTACGGGTGATGGCTTTTTTATAGCTAAGTAACAAATCATTATTGGTTTAAGTAATACAAGATTAGTGATAATACTAGTTACTGTGTGACTAGATTTTATATTGGCTTTCTTATGTCTTAGCAACAAATCATGCTTGGTTTGAGTAGAACAGGATCATGCTTCCTTTCTCACCTGAACACATTCTCAGGGAACTTGAACCTCTTTCGTACAACATGTGTTAATTCTCTAATCCTGCTTCCTTTCTCACCTGCACACATCCAAAATCCAACCAACCAACCAACAAATCAAATCCTTAATTTCAGATTTATACCAAAATATACAAACAAAAGTTGATAAGATTTGCTAGAGTATTGACTTCATACCAAGAACATTTTGAGTTCTAATAGCTCTGATGATGATTTCAGTTCTCATAGGAGTAACCCTAACTTCAAAGGGGAGATATCTATCTTCACTGGTTGGAGGAGTGTAAGTGAAGCCCAATGCCCCTCCTGACCTCGGTAGGATGCTTAATTTCTGAACAAACAGCCCAAAAAATTAACTTTTAGGATACACTTTTTGACCACTACCATGGGATGTCATGTTATAGATTACCTCCACACGCGGTTGCCTAGTTAAATTTTTTACAACAGCAGTTCCAACAACCGCATGACTAGCTTCATGATGTGCAACTACAGCCTTCTCGTTTCCTTGTAGCTTTGCATTTTTTTTCTCTATTCCCTAATGAACACTATATTTCTCAGTAATTTTTCTTGTTAATGCATGTGATTCTTTCTAAAATGGCTCTTGAATTGGTAAATAAATAGCTACAACCACACACAAGTGGTAACCTCGTGATTTGAAAGAAGATGCATCAACACTAGAGTTCGGTTTTTACTTATAAGCAACAATTGACTTGCATATGACCATATCATAGTTACAATATGCTAGACAAAATCAAGATCTTAAGCAGAGACTTACAGCTAATGAACGTTCTACTGCCTGGATAAAGTCAACCTTCTCTACAAGCACTTTGTGCAGTCTTCCAGCTAACAAAGCATCTTCGTTCACCGAATTCCCAAGGTTTGCCCTGAACAATGACCAAATAAAAGTCAATCCCGGTAAAACAGACATGGCTAAAGGACAGAATCAAGGCCAATCAGTACCCAGTGAAACCATTTGTCATGGAAGCAATATCACCAAGATCAACATCATCCCCCAAAGGAAGTTCCTTTTCGCTGCGTGAACTTTCAAAATGGCTTCTCATCCAAGTCTATCAGGGGTTTCCACCTATGAAATACAACCAAAAAAATCATCCTCAAAAACATTTTAAGATACACATACAACAAATGTTTCCCACAAAATAAGATTACAAACCATTACAACACGATCAAGTCTCCCTGGAAAACGAAGTGCAGGGACTAAGACATCTGCTCGATTGGTTGCTGCAAGGACAATAACTGCGGACATTGGAGACCAAACTTCAGAAAGGATCTTCATTATCAATACCTTCAAAATGATTAGATACTAACCATCCAGTCCAAATTGTGATGTGGGGTAGACGACAACTTCCATTGTGTCTTAAACAGTAATCTGCTCTCTTGTACTGACATGGTGATCTGTTCTCGTTGTGAAGCTGCAAAAACAAATATTTTAAATTGATATAAGTTGGTTGAAAACAACCATAAATATCCAAAGATACCAACTGCGATAGAAACACGAAAGCCAAATAGAAACAATGAGTTACATTGAAGAGCGATACAAACGGTTATTCCACGATATTCCAGGTGAAAAGGTATACAAATTTCTACAACTTCCTACCCTGAAGTATATGAATCATTATTACTTTATTCTTTATTCTTTGAGGTGTGTGTTTGTAAACCATCTTTACCTTATGCCGACCACCTTCTTAAAATCAGCTTTCAAGAGCTCGAACCATGTACTTGTGAAAATCAAATTTGGGGTTTCCCCTGCAATGGGTCCACAGGAATATGAAACAAGAATATGACCAATACTTATGTTAAGGCAACCTTACAATTAAAAAGGTATAAAACCATGTTCAGTAGAAAACTTCATGAATAAAAGGATCCCGTACTGCTTAATTAATCAACCTACCATAATGAAACCGAGACGCAGTGTGATATAGTCTAATTTGGTCACAGACACATAAACTTGCTTCAAGAATGAAACCTGCAAAAACATAGCAAAAGAAAATACGTTAGAACAAATGTCAATTTCAATAAAATTTCAGAATATTTGCCTAGTACAATGTCGTTGTAATGGTGACATACCAACCATCTTAGTACTGCTGAATCTCTCCCACAAATAAGAAAATGGCCCTTGACAAAAGCATTTTGTTGGACATGTGTAACCTTGTTCAGGTGCTTTACTGAATCATACTTCTTTTTTGCAATAGAATCCTCCCAGCGCTTCCAAGTACGTATCTATAACATAAAATTAATTGCAACATCCAAAGATAATTAACAAGAACGAAAAGGAACATTAAAGACGATAGCCTGGAATAATAAACAAATCAAAAAGACATGAGATCAGAATTACCTTCATACCACCGAAAAAAGTAGTGAGAAAAGACAAAGATAAATATATGCAATTGATGCAATGCCTCAAGAGACAACAATGGGACCTTTCCCTGCACAACCAAGAAAACAAAATTCACTATCCAGTTACCTATCAATTGCAATATCACTAGTTCATGACTCGTCCGCTCACGAGAATAAACCAAACCAAGTACAAATCCTTCAACTCTAATATACCTTTTTAGTGCAGTATTCACTAGTGCCTCCTGATGCAAGAAGCTTTCTACCAATATGAGCTACTTTTTTAAGCTCAGGCTTATTACACAGAAGTAGATGATTAGTCCAACTCTCATGTATGCAGATTTTAGATATTGTGGTTTGAAATACAGTCAGTAGCAATGAAATGAACCCTAAAAGCATCAATTCTGCAGTAACAATAACAAATAAAAAAATTACTATTTTTAAGACCCATTAATCGACCCCATTACTTCCATTAATCAAACCCAGGGAAGAATCAAGTAAAGATATGATAAGGGGTGGTTTACCTTCTTTGATTTTCAGTAAAACTTCAAAAAAGAGGCCTTTGATTTTCCTCTTCAAATGTTGTAATTCGTCAAAAAACCAAAGACAACACATGATTAATCATCAAAACACATAAGTGAATGAAACCACCACCTGCAACATCACGACACTCTTGCTTCTTCCTTCCTCAGCTGTTTTTCATGTCTAACAGCTACAGATCCTGCCGAAACTCACCCACAGATCCTGCCAAAACTCACCCATTCACCACCAACACCATCTCACAATTGAATCTGACTTCAACCCTTTTTTCCAATTTTTCCTTCCTGAACTTTTCCTAAACATTCATATAGTCATGCATCTTCAATAACAACCTTCAACCCATTTCAACCTTCTAATTTCTCTACACTGTTCACACCAGCAACACCACGAGAACCCTAATTTCAGAATCCTCAACTTCATTTCACAATCCACAATACCGAAAACCTCACCTGAATCAAACCCATCTTCAATTTTAGATCCATTTAAACCCTCATCTGAATCTTCTCGTTCTTCAATTCGACTCAAACCCTAGGTTTCTGCTTAATTGATATGAAAATTTTCTTATTCTGAAAAGAATAGAAACAAAGAACAGAAGAAGAAGAACAATAAGAAAAAAATAAGAAGAAGACTAACAGAAATGAGATTCTCTTCGATCTTGTTTTTACAGGATTTTGAGTATCTGTTTATTATTCGCTGTGTAGAGAGATCGAGAGGGAGGAAGAGGTAAGATGAGGCGGAGATAAACAGAAAAAGAAAGAGACAGAGATGAAGAAATATGGAGTAGGAATAAAATCTAGGGTTTTATGATTGAGATGTATCTCGAGACTAGAATGAAGGGTAGAGATATTAGTTTAGGAATACACGGTGTAGATGAAACATGATACCAGGCATGTGAATGGCACACACACATATCTCAGGTGTTACGACCCAAGTGTTACCAAGCCTGTCACTAGCACGCCTGTAAAATATTCGTAACGGCTTAACCTTGTTACAAATTTTTTTAAAATTAGTAACGGCTAAAGCCTGTTACAAAATTTTCGTAACGGCCATTTGTAACGGGAATTTTGTAACGGCCACAAAGCCATTACGAATTCCTATTACGAATCAGGGAATTTGGTGTAGTGTGAAGACGAAGAACTACTAAGGGGAGCTTGTGGAAATTCATCGACAAAAGGTATGTGGAGACTTAAACTCATCTATCACTTGGAAAGTCTATTTCTACTCTATCTCCTATATTGAGACATAAGTCATATTACGATATAGTTTTCTATATACACATTTGAGATTTCGAGCTGAGTTTATCTCGCTTACATATTTCTCGAAATATGTGTCGGCAAGCTTTCGCTTCGACCAAGTTCATCTTATATCATGTGAAAATTGCCGAGTAACATCTTACATGGTTTGTGTGATACAATCATTTGGTGTTGTCTTGGAATGTTTCGTTATGATTATTTCGATAACTTAAAAATTACTTTGATGCTAATAGTGTGTGAAAACGGCTATTGTCATCCTCTAAGAAAGTTTCAATGATTGAAATAAGAGTTTATAACACTTAACCATTATTGTATATGTCATGTTGTGCACTCTTGCACATATGTAATCCATGTCCGGGAACCATAGTATGCACACCCGTTTGCGTACCTGTTGGTTTGAGAAATCCGGGTACCTAAGTATGCGTACCCATTTGCGTACTGGCGTACATGTTCATGTCCGAGAATTTCTGCTGGTATTTAAAGTTCGTGTACCCGTTTGCATACGGGCGTAACTCAATCTTAGTCCGGGTATTTCAAGTATGCGTACCCGTTTGCATACTTGAAGGTTAAAGTTCTAAATCGGTTATGAACATGAACATAAACATTTATATAATAAGGAATGCAATCTTTTCAAACCGTGGCTATAATGTTCATGATTGATTCGAGTGAATCAAAATTGTGTTCTTGTATACTTCTATGAGAATATAGCAATTGAACAACTCTTTAACTAGTTTCATTTGAGTCATTTGAACTAGTTATGGTTAAGATGAATATGGTTGATATGAGAGTAATCATATGGCTAACCTCGGTTAACTATTTGTGAACCAACATGGTGTACACGTTTGGGTACGGTTACATAAACCCAAATGAGGGTACATTTCATTTGTGTGTAACAAGCTAAGTTCGATCTAACGATTGAAAGACATTAGCTTGGTTGAATCGGAGTTTTTCATCTAACAATGAATATTGAATGCTTTGTTACCAAGGTAACTTGGATTGCAAACCACGATTTGAAAACTATATAAAGGAGAACTCTAGCAACCTGGGAAAACTAATCCCCACACCTCATGTGTGTTACTAGTTGCATAATTAGAGTAGATTATTCTTTAACCTTAGGTTTCTTCTCGAGACCCCGTAGGTTAACGAGTTCAAAGACTTCATTGGGATTTGAAGCGGACCCAACTATTTTCTTTGTAGTTGCGTGATCACGATCTTGTTGTTTCTATCGTGTTGAGTACAATTGAAATAATTGACTCGAGATTTAATTTCTCCGATAGGAAAGATAGAAAAGAAATCACAAACATCTTCGTCTCATCGTTTGTGATTTCACAATATCTTATTTCTCTAGTCGATTAAGATTATTGTGAGGTGATTGATAATACTAGGCTGTTCTTCGGGAATATAAGTTCGGTTTATCAATTGGTTCCCGTTCACCTTGATTTATCAAAAGACGGAACAAAAACTCTTGGGTATTTCTGTGGGAGACAGATTTATTCAATCATATAGACTTTTCTGTGTGAGACAGATTTGTCTATCAAGTCTTCGACTTGGGGTCGTAGCAACTCTTAGTTGTGGGTGAGATCATCTAAGGGAATCAAATGCGTAGTATCCTGCTGGGATCAGAGACGTAAGGAGCGCAACTGTACCTTGAATCAGTGTGAGATTGATTAGGGTTCAACTACAGTCCAGTCCGAAGTTAATTGGTAGTATGGTAGAGTCTGTAGCGTCTTAATACAGTGTGGTGTTCAATCTGGACTAGGTCCCGAGGTTTTTCTGCATTTGCGGTTTCCTCGTTAACAAACTTCTGGTGTCTGTGTTATTTCTTTTCCGCATTATATTTTGTTATATAATTGAAATATCACAGGTTGTGCGTTAAGTTCAATCAATTAGAATATCCAACCTTTGGTTGTTGATTTACATTTATTAACACTTGAACATTGGTCTTTGGTACCGTTCAAGTTGTTTCACATAATAATCAGGCTCGCGGATTTCTATCTATTTGATTTGCTGATTACATTGTGAAACATAGATATTAAACTCTTTGATATACTTTACTCTGGATTGAGTCTGACTGTCTAGTTGATTCTCTAGAAAGTGTATTGGAGTAAGTGCTCTCAGATTTCTAAACGAATTGTTGGGTGTGGTTGTTAGACCCCCGCATTTTCAGTGGATATTGTTTTCTTGGTTCCAAAGCTATCTTAGCTTAAACCTAAAGCAACCTATGCTTTGAAAGGGGAACCTCAAACAACTGGGATCTTCGAATCCCTACACTATCTTTGTGTGTCCTAGTTGTAAACTAGAGTCATCCTCTTCCTAAAACCCTTTTAGGGTTTAGCAACTAAAAAGACTTCATAGGGATTCGTAAAGCTTTTATCTTGATAGTTCAAGTATCCCGATATTGATTGATTGTTGAGATTGCTTCATCAATCAAGATAGATAAATATCATCAGAGTTATCTTCGTCTCAGACGTTGTTGATTCCATAGGTTTTAATACTTGTGAGGTGAATAATAATCTAGGCTGCTCTTTGGGAAGCATAAGTCCGGATTTCGAGGTTAGGTAGACTTTGTCTATTGCTATCGATTTCCAGTCTCACATTGATCTACGATCAAAAAGGAAATCACACATATAGGCTTACCCGTGGAAGGCAGATTGGTTTACAGTCTTCAATTGTGTTGAAGCAACTCTTAGGCTGTAAGGGACGTCAGCTAAGGGAATCATTTGCGCGGAGTCCTGCTGGGATTCAAAAGGCGTAAGGAACGCGACTGTAACTGAATTGCTGTGAGGGTTTGATTCGGTCTCAACTACATTCTATTCCTAAAAAGATGATGGTACCCAAATACATAATCATTTTGTTTCAACCTATAAGTCCTCTACCGAAAGTGATCGTCTATGGACAGAGTCGACATAATATAACAATTCGGTTCACACTTGTGTGATTGTCTATGGATACAAGATCAAGACAATAGAAAAACAAGATATCTTGTGTGATTGACTATGGATACATGTTCGAGACAATACGACAACAAAGTATGTTACTTGATAATAGGTTCTGACTTAACCAAACTCTATAGGATCACTATCAAGTATAACGGAGTTAACGTAAAGTGCAATTTACTTTAATTATAATAAAATAATTATAATGTGGAAAGATAAAGTAAATGACACAACAATATTTTGTTAACGAGGAAACTCAATGCAGAGAAACCCCGGGACCTAGTCCAGAATTGAATACTCTCATAATTAAGTCGTTATACAAAATCTAAACCAACTTCGTATAGTTGATACCAAGCAACTACCCCTAGTTCACTTAGTTTCGTCAGTATCCATGTGCTTCCGACTTCAAGAGTCACGCACTGGTACAATTCCTTTGGATCGTATTCCAAACAGCAAAGGAACAACTAATCTGTTTGGTAACAATTTTTTAGATTCTTTTCAAGATAAAGATATCTTAAGTCATACGCAAAGGCTCTTCCGTTTAATCTAATAAACTCCTTTTCCTGGTTAGATCATACTAACTTTAACTATAAAAATAATCAAGTCTAGATTCGCATTCAATCAATATAGATCCCAAAGAGAAACTATAAAGCGATGCCGATCTCACGCAACTAATCAATCGAATAAATCCGATTCTAGTTGGATCCCAGCCGATCAAGGTTTGTGCACATAACAAGATACGAAAACCAATAAGAAATCTTCTTCGTCTTCAAATATTTTTTAATCTTCACATAACTTGCACAACACCACTTCAAATCTCTCGTGATCAATCACACACAGAACAGAGTCTGTTAACAATGGCTTATCACAAGATGTATTTAGATCTAACAACAGTTCTAAAGATCCCTTTGATACTTTGATCTAGTTTGAGTGAATCTTATATCATAAGAGAAGATTCTCAAGAATAAACAAACTAGGTGCAATCAAAGTTTCATCGTTAGTCAATCAAATCAATTGAAAACTAATAACACTGCAATTATCTAGTTTCCCACCAACGGTACTCGTAGAGCTTCTTGATCCAACAAAAGTTTTTAAACGAGCGGTCGTAAGAGATTTCACCTAATTAAGATACTTTTCTTTCCGACTAGACGACTCCACCAGAAACAACAAGAAATGAAGTTTGTCTAGCTCTTAGGATAGTTTGCTAGAAATCCAAACTTATGTATTTATAGACCAAGGATGTTTGAATATCAATGAATTTCCAAAACCCAAAATATTTTCAAGATATGCAATGAATGGAAAAATTCGGTTTTCCTGATTCCCATAAATGCTTGTCCAATATTTTCGAAATCTCTCAATTGAAAATCTTTAATTAGTAAATGCACATTACTAATTTTTATTCTCTAGAGATATGCATTTAATTGCTGGTAATGAAAGCATATAAAACCAAAAACCTTAATTAAAAAATTCTTAATTTATCTCGGCACTGGATCTCCTTGAGTACTAAGGAATATCTTTGAACAATAAATGATAAGAGTTAATGTACGTGTTCAAATATTGACATCTTTTCACTGTAAATCCTTATTTCATATTCACATGGATTTACATTCTTGGAATCTGTCATACCATACTTCCAAACAAGTTTAGAATTGGTTTCCCTGTATTCCAATACTACTATGTGATTGATCAAATACCAAATCACATACATGGGTTCAACCGGTTATACCTAATTATGGAAATACTTGTGATCAGTCACACCAGTCACTAGGATCGGTTACACCAGTTACAAGGATCGGTTCCATATTCCCATGGTATTGCTTGTGATCGGTCACACCAGTTACCAGGACCGATTACCAATTACAAGGATCGGTTACAAAACACTCGTGATCGGTAACACCAATTACTAGGATCGGTTACACCAATTACAAGGATCGATCAAGATACATAACCAATGTTAAGATCGGTTCTACCATCTCACACATATTGGTCATCCAAATATTTGCAATGAATATACGGACCATTAAGCCTAATGATTTCCCTTTCGATTCACGAAACAAGTTCATGAATGTACTTCCTTTATAAGAATGTAAAACATTGTTTCCTAGGATGAAATCTTCACCATAACCCATTCACATAATCATAACAATATATACAAGATTATGTCGATGTCATATCTACGAAGTTCAAAAGATAAGCGTTATACTTCGTAGTCTAATGGGTTATTTGGTTTTTGGTACTTACATTTTGTCCAACATTAGTGTTTGGTCTAACTTTTGTCCAACTTAGGGTTTGGTACTTGGAAATAACGTTGACCTTTGTTGACCTGTTAAATCTTGACTTCCGGTTAGTAATTATTTAGAAATAATAAATAAAATTTATTTAGTTAACAACGTTAACATGGCCGTCAGCTTAGAGAACCCTAATTGATGTTATCCTGCAAACTGAAACTCCAACCAGATTTAACGATAGACACCACCATCACCAAACTAAAAAGACCCCACCAATCTATAAAGATCATCCATGTCACTCTTATAGGGTTCATCATCATCATTCAAAAATCTAAATTGAGGAAACTAAGATAAACTCTCTAATTGTAATTGATAATGAAAATTAAATACAATTAGGGGAAATTGAGTAAAACCCTAACAAACCCAATTCACAAACCACAACAACAGATTCAACAGAAACCCAAAGTTGAGAAATTGAGTGAAACCGTAACAAATTAGCACAAAAATATTAATAAAATAGGTTATCAATAATTGATAATTAAGATTCAATACATGAACAAAATCAACATTCTTTGCTACCGAAATAATTGGGGAAACAAAAATTAAAAACAATATTCACTATACCCTTCTGAACCCAAATTAGATTAGTGAATCTGCAACAAGAACTAATCATTTCTTCTCTTTTTTTTTTAATAAAAATTATCCATTGAAACACTAATAAAATCCCTAATTGAACCCCTATTGAATTGAATCAATTTTCTTATGAACCAAAATAGAAACCCAAAGAAGAATCAAAACCCTAACTGAACACAAATTGTACCGTAAATAAATCCTAATCATCTCTGGAAAAACGATTACATAGCCTCTGTTTGGTTTCTTCTTTAATCAAAATCTCCAAAATCAAACCCTATATTCTAAATCTCTGCCACAATAGTGTTCTTCATCGTTTGATGATATTAAAGCAAAACTTGATATGTCTATATGATTGGTTTTAACAAAATGAAATAGAATGGATAGGTGATATAAGAGATAGACAACTACAGAGAGAAAGAGTTCAGAGTTCGTGAGAACCAATATAAGCTCTTTGGGTTTTGACCGGTGCGACTCGTTTTGGACCGGTGTGACTCGTCATAAAAGGTTAGGACTTGGTTAGTCATTGTTACTAAAGTGGAATATATTTTGGTATTTACAAATATAATTAACTGAAAATTTGACTCAACAGAGTTAACGCGGGTCAACATGCAGGTACCAAACACAAAGTTGGACAAATGTTAGACCAAACACTAACACTGGGCAAACTGTAAGTACCAAAAACCAAATAACCCTAGTTTAATTCCCTAGTACTATGATCATACAATTATGACCATGTCACATCACTAGAGTATTATACAATATGTACAGTATATACAGCTTCGCAGTTATGTTTTCAATATAACACGACATGAAAGATACGTTAGGAATGAAACAGTTCAAGTAAATATTACTAACCTCAAGTGGAAGGGTGATGTTTTCATTGTAGTTCGCTACTTCTTCACAATCTTCAGGTCTTCGGAGTAATACTTGTATGTCTTAACATTCCTGGACTCTCTAGTCTAATCTAAACGAAGTTGACTCTAGTATTTAATCAAGCGACTTTAGATGAGTTTTGACACACTAAAATATGACAACCAAACTTGACATACCAACGCTTGGTGAGTTCAACAGTGCTATGATTTAACAAGTCCGAAGTTAATTGGTAGTAGGCTTGTGTCTGTAGCGGCTTAATACAGTTTGGTGTTCAATCTGGACTAGGTCCCGGGGGTTTTCTGCACTTGCGATTTCCCCGTTAATAAAGTTTCTGGTGTCTGTGTTATTTCTTTTTCCACATTATATTGTTTATCTTTATAATTGAAATATCATACGTTGTACTTTAAACAATCAAAGTAGAGTACATCCATCCTTGTTTGTTGGATATGACTTGATTGATTCTTGGATAATGATTTTTGAGATCGTCCAAGAACTCTCACACGTAAATCAGGTTCACGGTTTGGTTCTGTCAACTTTCTGATTATGAGAGATAGAGATATAACTCTAATTATTATTCCTCGATTGAGATTCATTAAGTTGAACTCTCGGAAGGTTGCCTAAGAAAAAGTTGGTGGTGAATTTTGGTACCCTCAGTGTTTTCATTCATATCACCACTTCAGAATTAGTATGAGAATCCATGACTCTATCCATAACACCAATAAGTTTACCACCAATAAAAACAACAAAAGAAGTACCTAATAAACTCATAAAATCTTTCTCAATATCTTTACCTATTCTTGGATCTCCATCTAGTTCATAAACTGATAAATTCATACCGCATAATAATAATCTCTTAATAGCATGACACATACAACATGACCAATCAATCAAATATACCAAAAATACAATTCTTAAACAAGAGTCTACTAAAAATCCATTAATAAGAAGCCAAAATCATGTAAAGAGAAATGAAAACAAAACCATCAATCCATAGAATCAATCCGTCAATTGATTTCGAGAAATGAAAATAAAACCCAGTGGAAGAAGATTGAATTACATGTTGTTGTTGTTTAACTTCCACGGAATCAATACAAATCGATATCAAATAAAACCCTAAATCATATTAAAACATGCAATTAACACATCAATCAAACATGCAATTAATTATTAAGAACCCTAAGCTAATCAAACAAATTATCCAAAATCAGATGAATGAATTACATGTTGTTCAGTTGTTGTTGGTAATTGAAAAAGAAGAATAACACGAAGAAGAAGAATTATTAGACAAGCAAAATACCACTGAGTGATTTCGATTTTTCGTAGATGGTGGTAGTGGTGAAGAAGAAGGTGGTGGTGGTGGTTGTGAATTTGGGGCCCATGAAAGCCTATCGGAAGAGGTACCTTGGACTCCCAACTATATGTAGGTTATACCAAAGGGTCTCTTCTTAGGAAATGCTTATCCAGGATGGATGAACCTACTGGCCCATTCTTGGCAAGTCTTGGCATATGTTGCACTGGCAGAAGAAAACTCCCGCTTAGGGTGCAGTCTCGTAACCATAAACCATATAGGTATAAGGGATAAGAGGGCCTGCGAAAACAGTTGTTGTTAAGACCGGATGGGAGGAGCTAGTCTTGTATGGCCGATGTTTCGCCTCCTTGAAGGGGGCAACGGGAGATGATAACGCTCTCCATTAGGGGGTGTAACGCAAATGTCATGAGGCTTTGTTTCGCAAGGAGACTTAGGCTTGTCATATTTGTGCAATGATCTGCAGAGGCAATAATACTAACGCGAGGGTAAGGCGAGATCAATGGGTCTTTACAAAATACTGAATCGACGGCAATATCATGGAGCTTTGTTTTCGCAAGAAGAGAGTCATATTGTCGCAAATAAAAAAATCTGAGGCAAAAATACTTGGAAAATGATAAGGCAAGATCAATGGGTCATTACATGCGAGTGTAAATGCGATTTTGTCGCGATGAAAAGGGCGGGGAGGACCTCTAATTAGGGAGGTCTAACTCGGAAGACCACACAAAATGATAACGGGGTCAATCATGAAAATGTCTGCGATCGCGAAAAGAAAATTAAAATCAAATCCCTAGTTGGGATAGAGATTTAATAAAATATTCAATGAGCAACTACGCTCACAGAGGTATTAACTAAGAAAGGAAGAAAGAAATATGGGAATTACTCCATCAAGAGTTAAATCGTTCACACAAAAAGAAATTCGGCAAATTACAAGAGCATTTAATTCTCCACATCAACATTATCTAATACGAGGATGGTTGAGACTTTTACTGCGCCTTTATCAGCCTTCGCCCCCTCCAATTGGTTGGTTTTCAGAAATGTTTTCATTACCTTCGTTCTCACATCTTTGTTTTCATGTCTTTTTACTTGTATCTTCATCGAGCGCCTTCCTTATCGGGGAGATCTTCGCCGCTTTCATATTCATAATCACTATCTTGAGCATTAGGAACTTCGACTTACTTCCAAAGGAAATGAATAGGATCAAGAGACCGGCAAATGTTATTCAAGAATCCGCCTTTGGAGAAACGCGAAGTAATGCCTTTTGACGATTCTTACTATCAAACAATAAGACATATAATCAAATCTTCGCTCCGCATCGGTGAGAACGAGCAAGACAGTAGCAATTTAGAATAATCGGACTGAGGGTGGAAATTAACTTTCTCTGCATAACAAATACACAAGATCGAGAAAATTCTTATCAAATATTATTGGCATTTCGGGGTAGTAAAATTCATGGAATAAACACATAAATTAGGATAGTCAAATAATTTGACTACCTTCCTTTGAAGAAGAAAGATGTTGAATTAAGCTGCAAATTATTCCCAAGCGGTCCATGACATCATCAAATGAATCTCCCACTAAGCCTTTGTCGAGATCGCAAATTCTTTCATTGGAAACAAGTATGGAGTTTTCTTTCGCGAGTAGAGTTGGATTTTTTAAAACATTGTTCTTGGAATTGTCGCTTTTACACTCAACATTAACCTTGAATGAATGAATAGTTAGCTACCTTATTCAACAAAGAACGTTTCTCTTGCGAAGAGTTGATTCTCATCGATAAAGTTTGCAAGGATTTAGTCAAAGCATAAGAGGCGAGATAAATCATTACTTAACAAGTCTTGCTTTTTGCGATAAATCAAAATTCTCTTTCGACAAGTTATTTATTTGATCCATAAGTATGAAGATTAAAAATACAATTCTTAAACAATGGAATCGATATATCTCCATTATTCGAGTCTACTAAAAATCATTTTTTTCATCACGATAATAAGATTTTCAAGTAAAAACTAAAAATCGAATCACGAAAGAATAAAGGCCACAATCCCCTCAAATTTTAAGTTAGAGGAATTTGCTCAATCAAAGAAGGCAGTGATCCTTTGTCAATCTTGAAGTGAGTTAGCGAGGGGACATTGATAGCGGGAGGAGGTATAAGATCGTTTGTAGTAGGACGGTTATAAGGAAAACATGAGGAGTTGAGGCATAGAAATATTGTCGTTGAGTAGTACCCGAGAGGAAGGGGGCACAAAGAAGATTGAATTGAAGAAGGAAACATAACGGGTTTTGCTTTTTTGTTTATCATAAAAAACGAGGCAACAATGTATTGTTGATAAAAAATAAATGTTTCAATACAAATCGATATCAAATAAAACCCTAAAAATCATATTAAAACATGCAATTAACACATCAATCAAACATGCAATTAATTATTAAGAACCCTGAAAAGGAAAAGTAAAATTCTTAATCAAACAAATTATCCAAAATCAGATGAATGAATTACATGTTGTTCATGAGGCAAGAAATGTTGTTGTTGGTAATTCTTTTAGAGATTTGAAACAGAGTCGAGACATTGTGAATTAGAAGAAGTGAACGATGGTCGATGGTGCATATGTTCTTCAATTCAGTTAAAAAGAGGAAGAAGTAGGAAAAAACAAGTGAATAATGATGAGCAATAGATAGTCGATAGATAAGATGGCTATGAATACCTAGCATCGATGGCTAGGATTCACTATTCAACAGATCAACGTCTATTATTAACCGATTATTTTGGTTCGCACTTGCCGGGAATCCTTGAAAACCGCGTACATGTAATCCTTCTACACCGGTTCTAAGATTTAATCTCATTCCATGTACCCTTATACTGGTTCCGGTCCGAAAGCTTCGATTCCAGTCCGGTTCTCTGTTTCAGACCGGTTCGTGTGCAGCTCTAGAATGGATCCACTGCCAAAGTCGCAATCCATTGGGGGTGTGCAACGGACGGACAGATGCGGATTAGGGGTAACCCGCGTCCAATCCGTCAAAGTTGCGGATTTGGAATTTCCAACGGTGTCCGACCCAATCACCCGTGGATTTGACGACCGAATGCGGATTAACCGCGGATTTAGTTAAAAGAAAAAAGTAAAACAAAACCTAATTCTACTTAATACCCTAATCTAACCAAGTAATTGGTAGGCTGGTAAAAGAGAATGCCTACAATGTAAACTGCAAGTGCACAGTGCCTATTGGAGGCAGGGCAAGTACAGGTCAATCCACAGGGAAATGGAGTGTGTGAAGTTGATTCTAAAGATTTACTAAACTGATTTCTAAAGGAGTTACACAAATGTTGGGTTTGGTTGGCGTCGATACGACAAGGATGTTTGTGAATGTAAGGTGAGTTATAAAAGCAGTTGTAAACAAGGTTGAAGAACACTAGGCGGTGAATCCACCACCCGATCCTATGCTAAGGAAATTCCTAGTCAAATTATATTCTTGATTCTTTCCAGGGAAGAATACCATGGATAATGTATTGGCTAATCTCACAAACTCCCCCTAGTATTAGATGTCTTCTTACAGTACACCTAATCACAGGTTCATGTGCTCAAATAGCTAATTCAATTTTCCTAAAACAATGAAACACAACAAAACACTAAAAAGACTTTTTGACTTAACATGCAATCAAGGGTTTCATCTAAACCCTAGTTACTGAATTAGAACATGATACAAATATTAAACTGAATTCAAAATAGGTTAACAAAATAAAACCCTAAAATTTGACTGTCCCTCTCACAAGAAGAACATCTCATTTTATATCTCTCAATCACTCAAACTTGCAATTAATGAATACCCTGACCTGTTCCCTCATCGATTTCGGCTTTGAACTCCATTAATGCTCTGAAAGTTGAAACCCTAGCTCCAACTATCTCAACCCTAGCTTTTAGGGTATGGGAGAAGCTAATGGAGAAGATAGGCAGAACTAGGGGTGGCGGAGCAGGTGGTTGTGATGGCTGTGTTGTCGGGAGAAGAGATGGTGAAGGTGGTGAGGTGGTCTGCAACTGGTCGGGGGAGAAGAGAACGGGGTTCTCTGCAAATGTCGGGGAAGAGAAAATGGAAATGAAGATGGGGAGTGTTTGGTCGATGGGTGGAGGGGTTGATGGTTTCGGTGTTGGGCGGATGCATCGAGTGATGATGAGAGGGACGGAGCGACTGTTGGATGCGGCGATCACTGATGCGTGGGCCGATGCGACCGTCGGATGTGGAAGGGGCAGATCTGGCAGCTCAGGATACGTTGGGCTTTGGATCCGGGTTATGGGCCTTGTAAATGGGTTGTTACTTGTTGAGTTGCAACTGATGCGCGCGCGGGTTTTGGCTTTCTGCTCCATAGACGCTCGTCTCCAATATTCTGCTCTTTTGGCTCCTTCGTTTCTCCGAGCTTTATTCACTACCTAAAAACACAAAATTAATTAGTACAAGTATTTATTCTTGAAAACAGAGAAAATGAGAATTTGGGATAATATCTCGATTTACGAGCACAAAAGATGAGTTAAATGCCAATAAAAAGATGTAGAAATATGCAATATTTGGCACTCATCAAATACCCCCAAACTGAATTTTACTTGTCCTCAAGTGAAACAAAAATTAAGAAATCCTAACTATACCACTGTCGCTGGTCTCTCGAATGCATTTAGCGTATGCATTAAGCCTTTAAACCCCTAGGTGTCCCTAGTG
The DNA here is from genome assembly GCA_023531295.1 of Papaver armeniacum. Taxonomy (NCBI): domain Eukaryota; kingdom Viridiplantae; phylum Streptophyta; class Magnoliopsida; order Ranunculales; family Papaveraceae; genus Papaver; species Papaver armeniacum. Next base: position 85,376 of record JAJJWW010016704.1, read on the forward strand.
GACGAGTTGTAGTCTCGTGAGGGTTTACCAGAGGTGTACCCACAAAACCTTCTCCAACTTCGGAGCGTAAAAGAGTCTCAAGCATCCAAGGAGCTAAAGAGTACATAGAGTTTTCGCATGCTAGTAACACGAAGTTAGAACTACCAAAGAACGCATTCTCATCCTTAAGAGTTGAGCGAGAAATAACCATACCATATGAAAGAATTCGGGTTCGAGAGTGATCACAAGCCTCGACTTCGCCTCACCAATAGGGTTTTATGATAATTGCACTCAAAAAGACCGCTTTTTAGTCTCTCATGTGTGCGGCGGGAATAAAGAGAGAAATCCCGCACACGTTGAAGGTGAGAAGGATAACCTTCCAAAATAATTTACGGAGACTCCACGAGTTGTGGACAAAAAGAATCTTTTTCTGATGATCTCTAAGAAAGGAAATCAACCATTAGCAAGGATGGGAGTACTCACTTACCTTCTCACCCGATCGGTAATTAACATTACTCTCTCAGCATCCATAGAAACGTCTTCAATCTTCGGTCTTCGGTCTTCAACTGTTGATGATGAACTTCTGAACTTCACAAAAACTTGACAATTTGTAACTTTTCTATTCAATTTCCTTGTTGCTTGATTTTTTTTTTATTTTTTTTTTTACATGAAATGAAAATAACAATAAAACAATAAAACTCAATTTTCCACAACTTGTATTGTCTTGATTTCATAAACTTCACTAATTCTCATCTTATCTTCTTTTCTTTGAATTGTTGCATGTAAACCTTGGACTATTTCAACTTTTCTTCAAATATTCTGATGATGCTCCGCTTGCTGACGATGATGTGTTTCTATGGATCTGTTGATGTCGTTGAGAGGGAGAGAGTGATGCTAACTACAAATCGAACTACAAGAAGGATTTTTCATCTTTAAACGTCACCCTCATGATTGACAAAATTAGCACTCAAGAGATCAAAAATAGTGTTGAAAGTGGTGCGAAGTTGGGTAGCTCACCATTCCTACCCGGAATTGACGTACGGTGACACACACTCTAACAGATTTTCTAGAAAGTCACAAAAATGAAGGTTGGTGCCTCGCTTGATGTAAAAATGGGTAGTCTCCACTATGGGTGATCACAATTCTACTACCGAATGTCTATCAGACACCTAATTCGCCCTCCGGCATGGTTAAATCCAACTTTAACGCTCTAATCAACTAAGAAACCCGATTGTGTTCTCCAATACTTCCAAGTTCAGTTATTTCGGTCAGACTCTCTATGTAAACATAGCTAGAAGTATGCTAGTGACTCTAAGATCTCTAAAAGTTGGAGGTTTTTATGTACATATTTACAAAGAGTTTTGAATTTTTGAAATTTTTGATTTTTTTTGATGATTTTTTTTTTTTTTTAAAAATAAAAGACTAAAAACTCTATATGCAAAACACACCCCCAAACCTAAATCAAACATTGTCCTCAATGTGTCAACAGATGATAAGAATTCAAAAAATCACATACCAAGAGAACTATGTTGAGTAGAGAAAAGGGAAGAGATTACCGGATGTACAAGGATGTTGCTAAACCAAAGGGGAATGAAAGCAAACAACCAGAGCGCAAGACAAAAAGTTTGGTTAGCACACATAAAAACTATGCAAAAAGAAAAAGAAAAGGGAAAGAGAATGGATTTTTAGTCCATATTTATGTACACAAGTGAACTAGTCTAGTCCACATAGATGGGGTCTTCTAAGTCGACGGTCTCAACTTCTGGTGGAAGATGCTCCAGAAATGGTTTCAATCTCTGACCATTGACTTTGAAGATGTTCTTGGTTGCTGGGTTTTCAATTTCAACAGCTCATGGGGGAAAACAGTACGTACCAAGAATGGTCGACCATCGAGAACGTAACTTTCACGGAAACAAATGCAAACGAGTGTTGTACAATAAAACTTTTTGACCAGGTGTGAAGGACTTGCGCGAGAATGCGCTTGTCGTGAAACACTTTCATTCTTTGTTTGTACATTTTGGCACTATCATATGCATCATTTCTCAATTCTTCTAACTCATTGAGTTGAAGTTTTCTTTGGGTACCGACTTTATCAAGATCAAAATTCAACTTCTTTACTGACCCAATATGCACGATGTTCTAACTCTACAGGTAGATGACAAGCTTTACCGTACACAAGTCTGTAAGGGGACATCCCAATGGGAGTCTTGTATGCAGTTCTATAGGCCCACAAAGCATCATTTAAACACAAAGACCAATCTTTCCTAGAAGGATTAACAGTCTTCTCAAGGATATGCTTAATTTCCCTATTAGAAACTTCTACTTGGCCACTGGTTTGAGGATGGTAAGGTGTTGCTACCTTATGAGTGATTCCATACTTGCGCACAAGTGATTCAAAGGGTCTATTGCAAAAATGACTACCTCCATCACTGATTATTGCTCTAGGTGTTCCAAAACGGGAGAAAATGTTTTCCTTAAGAAAAGAAAGAACAACTTTATGATCATTTGTTTTGGATGCAATGGCCTCTACCCACTTAGAGACATAATCAATAGCAACAAAAATGTACAACTTACCTTCAGAGTTAGGAAATGGACCCATGAAATCAATACCCCACACATCAAACAGCTCAACAATCAAAATGGGTTGTAAGGGCATCATGTTTCTCTTAGAGATACTTCCTAATTTCGGCATCGGTCACAAGCAACACAAAAAGCATGGCTATCCTTAAACAATGTTGGCCAATAGAAACCGCTCTGCAAGATCTTTGCAGCAGTTTTCTTGGCACTAAAGTGGCCTCCACATGCATGGTCATGACAGAAAGAGATGACGTCCCTTTGTTCAAAATTGGGGACACATCTCCTAATGATTTGGTCTTGGCAAAGACTTAAACAGAGATATGGGTCATCCCAAAGGAAATGTTTAACTTCAGCCAAGAATTTAGAACGGTCTTGTTTAGACCAATGCAAAGGCATTCTACCTGTAGCAAGGTAGTTCACAATATCAGCAAACCACGGCATTTCAGACACAAGCATCAATTGTTCATCAGGGAATGACTCTCTAATCAGCACGGATTCATCAGCAGATTCAATATTCAACCTAGACAAGTGATCAACAACAACATTTTCTGACCCTTTCTTATCTCGAATTTCGAGGTTAAACTCTTGTAACAAGAGTATCCATCGAATTAGACGAGCCTTAGCATCTTTTTTAGACAAAAGATATTTCAATGCAGCGTGGTCAGAATATATGATGACTTTAGACCCTATCAAATAAGATCTAAACTTATCCAATGCAAACACAACAACTAGCAACTCTTTCTTAGTTGTGGAATAATTCAGTTGAGCATCATTAAGTGTTTTACTAGCATAGTAGATCACATAAGGAAGTTTGTCTACTCGCTGGCCCAAAACAGCTCCTACAGCATAGTCAGACGCATCACACATAATTTCAAATGGTAAGGTCCAGTCAGGTGGTCTGACTATTGGGGCAGATGTAAGGAGAGCTTTCAGTTGCTCCCATGCTTCCTTACAAGCATCATCAAAGACAAATGCAACATCTTTCGCAAGAAGATTACACAAAGGTCTTGAAATTTTACTAAAGTCTTTGATGAATCGGCGGTAAAAACCCGCATGGCCTAAGAATGATCTTATGTCCCTCACAGAACGAGGTTGAGGCAAGTGTTGAATGAGATCAACCTTGGCTTTGTCTACTTCTATGCCTTTTTCCGAGATGATATGCCCTAAAACAATGCCTGAGTTAACCATGAAATGACATTTTCCCAATTCAAAACCAAATTCTTTTCCTTACACCTAATCAGCACACGAGTAAGATGATGCAAACACTCATCAAAAAGAAGACCCAAAACAGAAAAATCATCCATGAAAATTTCAAGAAACTTATCTACCATGTCGAGAAAATATGCTCATCATGCAACGTTGAAAAGTAGCGGGTGCATTACACAACCCAAAAAGGCATACGACGATAAGCAAATGTTCCATAAGGACATGTAAATGTGGTCTTTTGTTGGTCTTCGGGTCTTTATGTGAATTTGGTTGTAGCACGAATAGCCATCTAAGAAATAGTAGTGACTATGTCTCGCCAACCTTTCCAAAGCATTTGGTCAATGAAGGGAAGGGAAAATGGTCTTTCTTTGTTCTTGTGTTCAATTTTCTATAATCAATACAAACTCGCCACCCTGTGGTCACACGGGTGGGGACAAGCTCATTCATCTCATTTTGAACTACAGTAATGCCAGACTTTTTGGGTACCACTTGAATGGGACTGACCCATTGGCTATCTGGAACCGGGTAAATGATACCCGCATCAAGCAATTTCAAAATCTCACCCTTGACAACATCTCTCATATTGGGGTTAAGTCTCCTTTGCATTTCCCTAGATGGTTTAGTGTTCTCTTCAAGATTTATGTGATGCATGCAAATTGTGGGACTTATACCTTTAAGATCTGAGATGGTCCAACCTAAGGCTCCTTTATGTTCTTTAAGCACTTCTAAAAGTTGACTTTCCTTTCTGTGTCTAAACATGATGCAATAATCACGGGTAAAGTATCGAAGGACCTAAGAAAGCATACTTCAAAGTATCGGGTAATGGTTTCAAATCAAGCTTAGGTGGTTCATCAAGAGGTGGGGCGGATTTGGAATCGAGAGAGTGGAAGTGGTTCCACTTTGCATTACGCCATTTAGCAATATCCATGGGTGGAACAGATTCAAGCAAAGAGTGAATTTCACCAATGTACTTAGACTCAAAGAGATCTAAGTCAAAGTTATCTAAACATGCTTGCAAAGGGTCCACTAACAAAATGTCAGGCAATGAGTCTTGGATCAGACTCTCAATCATGTTAATCTCATGCAAATCAGTATCATCACAATCAATGGGTTGTTGACTAGTGTTAAAAACATTAAGCTCTACGGTCATGTTACCAAAAGACAATTTCAACACTCCATTACGACAGTTGATGATGGCATTGGACGTCGCCAGGAAAGGACGTCCTAAAATCACAGGAATGTGATTACTTGGGTTTTGCACGGGTTGAGTGTCTAAGACAATGAAGTCTACAGGAAAGAAAAATTTATCAACCTTGATTAAGACATCTTCAACAATACCACGAGTGATTTTCACAGATCTGTCCGCTAATTGTAGCGTAACAGGAGTGGGCTTGACTCCCAAGGCCCGGTTGCACATACACAGTATGGCAATAGATTCACACTTGCTCCTAAGTCTAGTAACGCCTTTTCGACCACATGGTCACCTATGGTGCATGTAATTGTTGGACTACACGGGTCTCTAAACTTAGTTGGAATCTTGTTTTGGATTATTGAGCTCACTTGCTCAGTGAGAAAGGCACGCTTATGCACGTGAAGCTTTCGCTTTTTTGTGCACAAGTCCTTCAAAAACTTAGCATAGGTGGGTATTTGTCTGATTGCTTCGAGAAATGGAATGTTTATGTTAACTCGTTTGAACATTTCCAAAATATCATTGTACTGGTTACCCACTTTTTGCTGCACCAACCTTTGTGGGAATGGAGCAACAGGTGCATGACTTGGCAAAGAAACATCTATATTAGTAGGACTCTTAGATTTATCAACATGCTCAGATTTTTTTTTTTACATTAGATGTTTTCTGCGGTGTTGTGTGTACTGGTGAGTCTGATTTAGACTTGCTTGACTGTGGTACACCTACATTGTTCTCAACAACTCTACCACTACGGAGAGTGGTGACAGCATTCGCATGACTATGTGAAGTTTCATTGCAGTTTGAAGTACCTGCTTGAAACACATTCTTTGGATTTTGTTGGGGTTGAATAGGAAGTTTGCCTTTTTCTCTCTCATTCAATGCATCACAGATTTGACCCATTTTAAGTTCTAGACTTGTGAAACGTTGGTCGGTGGTCTTCTGAAGTTGTAACAGATTTTGGGTCAACAGACCGACACTGTCTTCAAAGCTAGGCTTTTTCTCTACTGGGTACTGAGTATGGGGCTGTACTTGGGGGTTTCTAGGATATGAGTATCCTTGGTTGTTATTTGTTGTTCCCCCTTGTACAGGACCTTTAGACCATGAGAAGTTAGGGTGATTCCTCCACCCTGGGTTGTAGGTTTGAGAATACGGGTTGTTCTCTTGCCTATGGTACAATGCATTGGCTTGCTCGGTTTTAGACTCTTGAAATGCATGTAGGTGCTGGACATTTGTCCACTAAGTGGTCGAGCTATGGCATGCGACACAAGTGGCCATTTCAATTTGGTCACGGAGAGTAGGGGCATTAGATTTTACATTCTTCGCAACTCAAGCACTTCTATTCTCTCCGGGCCAAAGATGCCATTTTTGCATTTCCCTCAAAATCAGACTCGATTCTATGAACATTATTTGCATGGGTAGTCCTTTTTGGTTCACGGATGGACTCCCACTGTTGAGTCTTTTCAGCGACTTCGATTAAGAAAGTCCAAGCCTCATCAGCACTTTGTCAATAAATGCACCATTGCACATTGACTCAACTGTGGTTCGGGTTCTAACATCTAGACCCTCATACAAAATTTGCACGAGTCTCCATTTTTCAAAGCCATGGTGGGGACATTGGAGCAATAATTCATTGAATCTCTCCAAGTATTTTGCTAGAGTTTCGTCTTCTAATTGCACAAAACCATTTAGACTTTGGCGAATTGTCGCCGTCTTATGGTTTGGGAAAAACTTTTTGAAAAACTCTTTTGTGAGGTCATCCCATGTTCTAATGGATTGTGGTTGTAGGGCATGAAGCCATGACTTGGCTTTTTCTTTTAGAGAAAAAGGAAACAATCTCAGTTTGAGGGACTCTTCGGCATTTGGTTAAAACGCGAGTCCCACAAATATCTTCAAAATCTCTCACATGATGGTAAGGGTTTTCGGCATCAACCCCTCTAAACACGGGTAACATGTGAATTGTGCTTGCTTTCGGTTCAAACCGACAAGCATCGGTGTGAGAATGATGCAAGAGGGCTGACTTGCCCTAGTTGGGTACATGTAGTCCTTGAGACTACGGGGTTGGTTTAGTTCATCACCCATGGTTTTTGATGGGTCTGGGCTTTCTGTGGAAGAACTGGGTATGTTGACAATTTCGTCCGGTCGGATTCTAACTAGTCGATTTGTTTGGTCTCTAAAAGACACGATCATAGCCTAGCTAGCACATCGAGCTAATTAACATGCATACAGCCAATTGACTTTCAACACAGATAAGCAAAAATCACAAAAATTGACACACCAAATGACACCTAATTCTCAGAACTAAGCACATAGGGGTGCTGGTTGCTGTAAGGCACAGCACTGATCATGTGGTTTACACAACACAAGATATGCACAGGACAGGTTGTACACAGCACAGCACAGCTTATGTCTGTTGGCAGGTGCACAAGAAAAGAAGAAACTATGTAAGGTGCACAGGGTAGATGGGTTATGCTCACTCAAGGTGAAGCATGTGTTGGGTTTGTGTTTGAAAGACAATAAGTGAGCTGCTAAAACAAAATCAGTTACTCAACATGCATTCAAGTACCAAAGGTTCACACACAAATTGCAGATGCTGGTTTACAGATGCACAAATGCAACAGATGGATAGCTTCACAGATGCAACAGCAGATGACAAATTCAGCACTTTACAGCCAATTTAACATGCCACAGAGTGTCAACTGGCTCAGTTGACCTCAATTTTCGAGAGGTTATACACAATTTATGCATATATCGTACAGGGTTTTGTGATCACAAGACTACTTGAGTCAAGCTCTCATGGCAATTTGCCAAGGCAGAGCAACAATCAACAAATATGGCTATAATATCACAGGGGAATGAGCAATGTTTAGTTAGGCAGAAAATCAGCAAACTACTCAAATGCAAGGGTTCAAGGCATGTGGTGTCAACTTACTCAGTTGACCTCAACCGTCTAAATTGATATCAACTATCTCAGTTGACTTCAACTTGGGCTTGCAGCTAGCTTGGCTATCCAAGTTGCAGCTCAGTCTCACAGCTACATGGGCCGGAGTTAAGCACAGGTGCTATTAAAGCCAAGATTTTAATGCACAGATCATACAAGAACACAAGATTTCAGACAACACAAGTTTTTTAAATGTCACAGAGTCATGCACAAATTCCAGATATTGCAGGGTTGAGTAGTACTCAACAAAGTAGCTAGCTTATCATGCAAAGGTATCAGGGCATCTAGTTTATCATGCAAAGATGGTGTATCATGCACATATTCAGAGATACTCAGCCAAATTTCAGTGTTGCACAGATCAGTAACAAGTCTGGCTAACCCCAAATTCACAGCTCATGCACAAATGTGACAGGGCAGCTATGTACACACAAATACCATATGCTTGTTAGGTCAGCAAACATTCATGCAGATATCAAGGTTCAGTGAGCATACAGGGTATTCATTTCATCAAAAAGTTCAACTATTCAATGCTACTCAGTGAGACTCATAGTTTCAGCAAGGTATTCATTGCACTCATGCATCACAGAATCATGTTGCGCATATCAGGGTGAACTAACATCAGTGCGAATCATTCCACATTCAAGATAACCATTCAAGACAGAAATTGAGTTGGAGAGTACAATACCGCCAGTATAAAACTGGGTTTAGGCAATTCCACAAATTGTTCTGCGCCTTTTCTTTCTCCTCCTTGAGCTTATGCTCCGGCTTTGCAAAGACACTTTGTATATTATATTTGTAACTTAACAAGTTTAATCCTTGTTCACTGAATGAAGCAGGTGAATAAAACAGGAGAATACTAATACTGAAATTTTTTTACAGTCTGGAAAAATGGAAGATATGGGAGTAGTGCACTATCAACACTACTTCACACTTGCTGAGACTTCCAGCACATGCTATAGACAATCTTTAGCCAACTCTGAGCTATGCTACAGGATATAGCTCAGTTATGATGCACGGGATCTATCAATCTATATTTACGGCATTAAAAGTTTTGATGTAATAGATTGGTTTTTCTACTCTCTGCGTCCGTTGTAAAAACACTTAAGGCATGCGAAGTTGTCGCGAGATATATTAATAATTCTTTTCCGGGTTCTGCCCCGCATAATGGATATATCCATTAAATGTTCTTTGATCCCTTGTAAAGCCTTTTCACATTGGTCCACTTAAACTTGATCCTTTTTGAACGGCGAAAAAGTGTTTACACTTATCGGATGACCGCGAGATGAACCTTCCTAGTGATGCTAACAACCCATTCGGCTTTTGAACATCCTTTTCGCAGTGTCGGCATATCATTTTACTTTTAAGGTCAACATGTATTCTTCCTTTGGAAGAATATGCAACCAAGGCATTTTTTACGGATTTACTTTGATGTTAAAACGATCTGCTCAAAAATTTCTTTCGGGTCTAGTTTCTCGCCTTCTTACTTTTTTAGCAGTATACCTCTAGTGTTTTGTATCCATTGAATACCTCTTCCACATCCATGCATTTCAAACGGCATTTTAGTATAGAGTATAATCTCTTCGGATATGCTCTTGATCTTCCTCGGCGAAGAATCAGTTGTAATATACCCGGCCCGAGAGATGACTCTTTCACTGCTCTTTGATTCGACTAGTTGTGGAATATGCGTCGGTAGGCAAGCTTTATTTAAATCGGTGAAATCAATTCCGTATTCCCTTGTTCTTCATATAACCATATTCGCTATCCATTCGGGATATTTTGCTTGTCTAATAATTTCAGCAAGTTCTTCTTCTATCTGAGGTGGTATGCTGTTGCTATCTTTCTAATTCTTTGTTTAAATGGCTTCACATTTTTATCAATTTCTAACTTGTGACAGGCAATTGATGGAGCAGTTCTTTTCTCTTCATCTGCGTCCATGCTAGTTCCAATCTTTAGCATCTTGGGTTTTCCTTAGTTCCAATGTCCACTTCTTTGGTTTTGTTTTAACGGCCTTCGGTTCTCCCATGGGTTGGTCCTTTTGGTTCTTCGCAAGATCACAAGATATGCCTTTCCTTCCTTTGCTCTTATCATGTAAACTCGAATTCTTTTCTTTCTTAGTTGCCTTCGCCATCTTTTGCGGTATTTTGATATATTCTTTCGCTTGTTTACTTGTTCCTGCAACACTTTACTTCATTTTTGATAATATATTCTTCCTTTAGCGCGTCCCTCGATCTCGCCGATTCCGAGTTGGTGACTTTTTATTGCATGTACCCATGGTCTTCCTAGTAATATGTTTATGGTGATTCCATATCCACCACGCTTAAACCTGTGTTTCAATTCCTTATGATGTGTGATCCAATTTTCTTTGGGTATTTCCCCCGCCAGTGAATGTTATCTCTTGCTTTTCCCAATCCTTCAAAGGTGAATGGAAGTTTATGTATTCTTCCTTTGATATTTTCATGGATTACTCTTGTGTTCGTGTTTGCATGCCATATCTTTTTCATCCGATTTAAGATTTTCCTTTCTCATTTTCAACAAAAACTTTAATTGCAATCTTCTTCTTTTACAAATGATCGTCCCTTTGTTTCTAGCGCATATGTAGTAGCGGGAAAACCTACACTACACCCCTTACTCGAATTTGCTTAATTAATACATTTGAAGATGAATAATAATGTACTTTATTAATGAAAAGTTTACAAAGAAATGTATAGTAATTACAACCACTCTTGATTTTCTCTCTTAATGACTTGCTCAACAATTCCAAAAGATCTCCTTCTTACAGACTCATTTAGCCCTTTATATAGGGTAATACATAGTGGATGACTAAGCTACCCTTTATTTTAGGGAACGAAGTGTCATGATGCACAAACATTGACACTTCTTAACCCTCATGAATCTGTCTTCTTTATGTTTTGTCTGTCGTTATCCCATGTTTATTTTGCACTCGCTGAGTATATACAATGATGTGCAAGATACAATACACGCTATGAGACTGATTACACTAAATTGCTCTACAAGGCAATGATGCAGAGATGCAGAGCTTGTGAATGTAAGCTACCGATAAGTTGAACAAGGACAAAAGAAAAACTAATAGATGTGAAAATGTAACAGATGCAATAACAGGTGCAGAGATGTAAAAAGTTAAGCTAAGTTATACTAGCAACATAAGGTAACAAAGATGATTCTAACACATATATACAAAATTTAGAATGAAAATCAGTTGCGTAAGCACTAATGAGCAACACAGCAACACTACCAAATCCCCGGCAGCGGCGCCAAAAACTTGGTAGGCTGGGAAAAGCGAATGCCTACAATGTAAACTGCAAGTGCACAGTGCCTATTGGAGGCAGGGCAAGTACGGAGTCAATCCCGGGGAAATGGAGTGTGTGAAGTTGATTCTAAAGCTTTACTAAACTGATTTCTAAAGGAGTTACACAAATGTTGGGTTTGGTTGGTGTCGATACGACAAGGATGTTTGTGAATGTAAGGTGAGTTATAAAAACATATTGTAAACAAGGTTGAAGAACACTAGGGCAGTGAATCCACCACCTGATCCTATGATAAGGCAATTCCTAGTCAAATTATATTCTTGATTCTTTCCAGGGAAGAATACCATGGATAATGTATTGGCTAATCTCACAAACTCCCCCCTAGTATTAGATGTCTTCTTACAGTACACCTAATCACAGGTTCATGTGCTCAAATAGCTAATTCAATTTTCCTAAAACAATGAAACACAACAAGAACACTAAAAAGACTTTCACTGACTTAGCATGCAATCAAGGGTTTCATCTAAACCCTAGTTACTGAATTAGAACATGATACAAATATTAAACTGAATTCAAATTAGGTTAACAAAATAAAACCCTAAAATTTGACTGTCCCTCTCACAAGAAGAACATCTCATTTTATATCTCTCAATCACTCAAACTTGCAATTAATGAATACCCTGACCTGTTCCCTCCTCGATTTCGGCTCTGAACTCCATTAATGCTCTGAAAGTTGAAACCCTAGCTCCAAATATATCAACCCTAGATTCTAGGGTATGGGAGAAGCTAATGGAGAAGATAGGCAGAACTAGGGGTGGCGGAGTAGGTGGTTGTGATGGCTGTGTTGTCGGGAGAAGAGATGGTGAAGGTGGTGAGGTGGTCTGCAACTGGTCGGGGGAGAAGAGAATGGGGTTCTCCGCAAATATCGGGGAAGATAAAATGGAAATGAAGATGGGGAGTGTTTGGTCGATGGGTGAAGGGGTTGATGGTTTCGGTGTTGGGCGGATGCATCGAGTGATGATGAGAGGGACGGAACGACCGTTGGATGTGGCGATCACTGATGCGTGGGCCGATGCGACCGTCGGATGTGGAAGGGGCAGATCTGGCGGCTCAGGATACGTTGGGCTTTGGATCCGGGTTATGGGCCTTGTAAATGGGTTGCTACTTGTTGAGTTGCAACTGATGCGCGCGCGGGTTTTGGCTTTCTGCTCCATAGACGCTCGTCTCCAATTTTCTGCTCTTTTGACTCCTTAGTTTCTCCGAGCTTTATTTACTACCTAAAAACACAAAATTAATTAGTACAAGTATTTATTCTTGAAAACAGAGAAAATACAGAATTTGGGATAATATCGGATTTCTGAGCACAAAAGATGAGTTAAATGCCAATAAAAAGATGTAGAAATATGCAATATTTGGCACTCATCAGTAATCAACATTCGTCTCGCTCTACATTCAAGATTGATTTGAGTGAGGAACAAAAATACAGGTACTCCGTAGGTGCTAGCGTGTATGGATTACGAGTAAAAGTGATAATAACTAAAAGACGAAACTAAAAGGTGAAGAGTAAAGCTAGACGGAGATGAATTTTCATTTAAATCAGAGGATGGAGATCCTCATATAAAGAAGAGATAAAAATCATGTTCGTGTGATATATAAAGTGAACAGAAGTAATCCGAGATCAAAAAACTACATAAGTTTTTGTTAAACCAAAGATGGGAAAGAGCAAAGCACTAGAACAAGAAGAAGAAACGATTAAGAAAATCCATTAGTCTAAGAAAAAATGGTGGAAACAAATAATCGTGATTCAAGTTCAAAGCCTAAAAACGTTACTTGTGATATTATACGATTGGAGTGCAAGATAAAAAGAAGGGCTGGAGAAACGACTAACAGCTATGGTGCGGGTGAATCCGCATATTTCAAAGTCTAACAGCAACCAAACCGCAAAAAGTGCGAATTTTCCTACCCGTATCCGGCCCATAAATTTTACGGATTGGGTTTTACCCGCAATTTTGCGGACAAATACGGATGAAATCCGCAGTTGCGGACATTTTGCTCACCCCAGTGAATCCATTAAAAAATCCGGGGGAAAACGCAATCCGGCTTAATAACTCAAGGGTCAGCCCAATATAGAGGCAAGGACCTTAGAGATCCACGAAGTAGAAATTGACGTTTAGTCCCAAAGTTTGTGGGCTTTGGACGCTTTAGTCCTACCTTACAAAGCATAGTACTAGGAGATCCAAATTTACTAAATTTCAAACGGGTTAGTCCTTTTATGTACGATTCAGTCCAAAACTTATATTTTTGATCGCAAAACTGCCCATCAGCTAGATTTAAAATTACTTCTTTATAGTTCAGTTAACATTTCTTCATTTTCATTCTATAGAAACAACTCCCCCGAGAAAAGAAGAAAAATCATGAACCTAGTCTCGTCGTCTCAACGAAAATTCAATCTCCAAACCAAATATGGCAACCAAATAAACATTCGATTCAGCGTGAAAAATCTAAATCGCTGTCATTAATTTCCTTCCCGAAGATTAACTCGAAATGGAGAAGAAAAGTTGATGAGATTCAGTAATTTAAAGATTTCGAATTGAAAGCCGTTTGAAAGATAAGTTCTTATTATCATTTAATTCGAGATCCACTCTTAATTAATCGATATTGAATTCAATTTTAGGATTTTTTTTAACTGTTTCAAAAACCTAATTACTTTGACTTCGTTTCGGATTTCTTATTTGATTAATGATAAGAGTTTAGATCTATAATCACCTCATCTTAATGTTTGTTTTGAGATAAAAATTTCGATAAAGTCGTGTGTATGAGGTAGTGACTAAACCTGTCGTTAAGGTGTGAGACAAATCTACTCATGAATTTGTTGAAGAGTGAACTATAGAACTTGTAGGGTTTATGGACTTTTCTATTATTGAGATCGTAACTCTCTTTCGTTAGCTATTTAATTAATCATGTAGTAAAATCAAAAAATTTTGAGTAGCTCATTTTAGTGGTTATGTGCAACTGATATTCTATAAATGTTTCCCTTGTATAGTCTGTTGCAAATTAAATAAAACTAGTTAAACGGTCAAAGGTAGATTAGGTGAAATGATACATTTCTTGGGAGTTTTATGTATTGACACATGTTATGCTAATGATTTGGTACTTGGCTAATGATACTTGATCCTCCTCGGGAGTATAAACTAACTGCTGACCGTAGTAGATAGGGTGGTGACAAGAAATGGTGCCTTGAAGCTAATGATGAAACATGGGATATATGGCTGGAAATTTTGTCACTTTCTCGTGTTTTTCCTTTTGGGTGCAAGGTATTTCTCAAGTAGATATAGTTTAGCTTCAGTTTTGATAAAAGTCTTGTGGTTTCACATGATTCCACCAAAAAAGGAATGTTAAGATCACCGTTGCACTTCACATCTGTTAGAGCTTTTACATTGACCTTTGCATGCTAATATGTTATGATGCCAGCGTAAATCCCGGGAACCCGAAGTCGATTGTAACACTATTTCAAGTGTCATTTCACCATTTTCCCCCTCAATTTAGTAAAACCAACCACACTTGTGTATGAGGTGTGGTTGGGTGTGATTTTGTTTCATTATTTTGTAAACAATTTTAAAAAATTAGGATCATATTCTTAGCTGGAATCGCATATCTTATATTTAGGCATGACCATAAGCTCTCATGGTGCACGTTACGCACTGAGCACGAAATGATGCAAGAAATAAGGACAGTAACCAAGCACACATTTTATAAGGTTACAAGAAGGGGATTGTAGTGTGAGATATTCATCATTTTATAAGTGGAAAATGTATTATTGCTGACAATATTATTATTTGCTGGTGTTTTCTTGCATCTTGTATTCATTTGTGAGTTTTTGGTGTCCATCTTTGTACATTCTTTCTAGGAAGATTCGAAATGCTTGAATAGCAATGTAGTATAGAGCGGACAGGTTCTAAATATCACTAAGTAATGATTGCATAAGCTATAAATAGGGTGTACAAAAAATGACTCCATAAGCTTATTCTTGTGGGAGTAACAAGGGTGTACAAATTGGTGCACATGAGAAAAAAATTGACTTGATAAGCTTGAGCTGCATAGATGCCTAAGTGTAAAAAACTGGTGCACGTGTAGAAAAACGACTCTGTAAGCTTATGCTTGTGTTTCCAGTTTGTGCATATTTTATTTTTGAATTGTTACGGTGCACATAGTTGATATCGCATACTGTTTTTGGCCTCTCAATTAATCTTTTTTTTTTTGATATTGTGAAGATGATGAATAACAAAATATATCAGCTAATCTTGTTCTTTGATATTGGTGCACCTGTACGTTATGTAAGTGTACATATTGGTGCACCTATACGTTATCCATTTTTGCATCTTAGTTCGATAAGATGATATTATTTTGTTGGTTCATAGTCCATTTGATTTAGTTGAATTTGAGTCCTGCTAGACGATGACAAAGTTAGGGCTCAACAACGGGTTCAATTTTTATAAGGGATTCACATTCTGTTACCTAACAAGATATAACTAAAGATTCATTTTTGTGTATATATCAATTTATCATTTATCGTATTTAGCGTTTTTAATTGAGTGATGTCATTGTGGAATCTAAGGTAAAGACAGAGATGAACTTCAGTTGCAGTGCGAGCCCTCCATCAATGCCTTACATGCATGTCCACATAATAGTAATGTGGTTGAGCTGTGAATATCTTTTGGCTCTGTTTCTGTCCGTAATGTAGGAGAGGTGAGTGAACTTCATTTTTCACCTTCTCTTGTGTTTTAGAATTTCACAGGAAGGAGAAATCTGCAATCAGGAAGAAGGAAAAGTAAGCTTATAGGAGCAGTGGTGTAGTTAGACCTCAGTTTAAGTCTAACCTTGCCTCTAAAGTCATGGTAATCAGTGTGTGTGTGACCTCAGTTTGAGTCTAACCTTGCCTCTAAAGTCTAAGCTTGTCGTATTAGATGCCATGTGATTCGGATTCAGTACAGGATAAATGTTTACAAGTTTGATTGTTTACTATTCTATATATGATTGTAAGTGATATTCTTGGTAACAATGAATTAGAGATGTTAGTGATTATAAGGGTATCATCGAACCTATCTGTTTGTGTTGCTAACATGCTGAAATGGTCACAGGTATGGTTTCGGGATTATAGTCGAACGAGTTGAGTATTGTGGTATCTTTTGATTGGAGCTCTTGCTTTACCTTTGTATGTGCTAATCATTTTAGGTTGAAGTTTTAGATGATTCATTTCCTTTAGATTGTTCCTACATTTTTAGGCACTTTAAATTTTGAAATGAATTCCATAGTTGATGCTAAGGTTTTCAAATGTGCATATAGTTGTAGACATGTTGATTCTTAATGTGTACATAATTGTACACCTATTGATTGTTAATGTGTACATAGTTGTACACCTGTTGATTGTTAGCATTAAACTAGGAGTTTCTTTTGGTATCATTATCTAGACTTGTCATGCTTTTGATCAAATAATCTTATGCTATAGATTTACAGAGCTCTTTTAGTGATTATGAGAGATTTTATTTTAAGATATTAACTTCATTTATATATTCAATTCATAGGGAACAAATTGAGAATTGACAGGATGAGATTGGGGAACAAGGTCATTGGATACAATGAACGGAGAAGCAAATACTAGTAAGCTCTTTAAGATATGGGTCACTAGCTCCTTACAGGTTTGAGTAGAATCCGACTTTCAGCTCTTTAGATATTGAATTGGTAATGTGTACATAGTTGTACACATGTTGATTCTAAATGTGTACATGATTGTGCATATTTGTACACCCTATTAGTTGACGTGCACATAGTTGTACACCTGTTGATCATTAATGTGCACATAGTGGTACACCTGTTAGTTGACGTGTATAGATTTGTACACCTATAAATCTTTAATATGCACATAATTGCACACCTGGTGATCATTGATGTACACATAATTATACACATGTTGATTTCTAATGAGTGCATATATCGATTCCTGGATTCGATATTTTGTTTTCTGAACTGAATTTTTCATTGGGTGCTTTACATTTAACATTATTTTTTCATCACATTGGTTGGTGTTGGTGTTTATCGTCTTGTTTTCTTTGAAATGTTACCTCCAAAAGCTTGCATTCATATCCAAGAAGGTGGTAAGGGAGGAAAAAGTGATGCAAATAAAAACAGTTGTTGATGCAAGGAAGGATTGTGCAGAAGTTTCTCTTACCAGGTGAACGAGATGGAACGATTTAGATGTGGCACATGTGTTTATTATGTCCTCATCTAAATGGGTTCCCACCAGCAATTCATAGAGTAGTAACTAAGATGTACATAATTGTACACATGTTTATTCTTAATGTGTACATAATTGTACACCTATCGTATGTGTTTCTCTTTGTATATATGTGCTTGTTATGTTTTACATGTACTTAGTTTTTGTTCGATTGTAGCTGTATTGTTGATAACTTGTGATTGTATTCTCTTTGTTTCAGGATCCTTTTGTCAATGGAGAGAAAGTCCCAGCCGTTAATTTGAATTTGGCGCCAAAGTTTTACCACCTCGAGATGGAGTTCCAGAGAACTTGTCTTATGTCAAAAACTACATGAAGGTTTGCAAAAAGCTTGTTACACATACTTAATGCCCATCATTAGTTTTGTTTGCATAAAACTACTTGAAGAATTGCTAAAAGCTTGTTGTTCTTAAATACACATACTATATGCCCATCATCCATTTTGTTTGTATATCGAAGAATTGTCTTTTATCACTTAGCAGTACTCTAGTTGTTCCGATTCAACCAATTAAATTCTCCCTGTTTGGTGGTTTCATTTTCATTTACACGTGTTGATTATTAAAGTGTACATAGTTGTACACATGTTATTCATTTTGAAGTCTAAGAAATTAGGGAAAGCACTAATGTGTACATAGTTGTACACACATATTATGTTATTTAGGTGTGCATAGTAGTCCAAATGTTGATTATTTAGGTGTAAATAGTTGTACACTTGTAGGACTATATTTATGTATACAAACCAAAAATTAGGGAAAACACTAATTGTAAATGTGTTGGATTTTCTATAGATGTGTACAAAGTTGTACACTATTGTGTTATCTCAGTAATATGTGCATTTTTGTGGTATAAATTTTGGATTTTTATACCACAAAACATCAAAAGTTACTGCATCTCTTTCTTATACCATCAAAAGTTGTCCTCTCATTAGAAATTTAGATCCTTGTAACATCTCTTAGTAAAAGATAATGTACATTCTAGGATATTTGTTGCAGCTTCAGTTCCGTTTTCGAACAGTTTTATTAAAATAATCTCTGCAGACAGATGAATAAATTTAAGCTCATACTTGTAAGTTAGTATAATCATTTTTTTCTGAGTTGTAGCCTATAAGAACTGGATGGTTTATCAATGTGTTACCCAATATTCATGCTATCAGTGATTACACAATTATATAGGCCTAGGTGAAAAATAAGTTAGACACTGGTGCTACAGCGGTATTTTAGCTTACGAGTCACCAATATCTAGCTCCCACTGTATAATTATTTTGTTGTTTTATTAGATTCCTTGTCAGTTAAAAACTTTATGAAACAATAGTTTGATCTCTGTGCTGACCACTTTTTCCTCCTCGTCATTGTATGTAAGATGAACAGTATAAATACATCATTTCCATGTCCTGCGTATCAACAAGATGCTTTCATGTGCCGGAGCTGACAGGCTTCAAACTGGTATGGGAGGAGCGTTCAGTAAACCCTTGGGAATGAATCACCTAGCTAGATAACTTGTTATCGTATGAGATTCAGCCGCAGTCTACTTTGCTATGTTGGTGTACAAACTGGTGCACCTTGTTTTGTCTTTTAAATTTTTGGATTTTTGTACATGTTTGTACGCCAATGTAAACTAAGATTTTTTAAAAATGAAAATTATAAAGGCATATGGGTACTCTTTTTGTAGCTCTCGGAAAGAGCTTTCCGAATATATAAAGTTTGTGAATTTTGGACAAACGGTTCGAAAGATAAATTGTTTTTAATTGTTTTTTATATTATTTAAAATCTTTGACATCATTGTGAGTCACTTTGACTCAAAACTGTAAATATTTGGGTAAATTGTAAATCGGGAAGGTTATTTGTGTACTTTTTGATGAAAAGGATTTAATTTGTATTCAGTTGGTAGGTCGGGACTAACTAGTATACTTGGATAGGGTTTTGGACTAAACCGTATTTTTCCCATCCACGATGGATATTCGGGGGATGTACAACACGTGTCATCTGGTCTAACGTCAACTGGGTCCATACAATCTCCAAGAGCCAGTCAGTCTACAGCTTAAGGCCGCAAAACCTCACTTCCTGAACCAGTGAAAAATACTAACAAGAAGAATAAAAATGGCGACAGTTTCAATGGCTTCTTCTCTTCCACCTAACTTAACTTCCTTCAAATTTCGTCGATCCAATCGGTAATTGATGCAGATAATCATGATTATGCTTCTATAATTTGGGTTGATTCAGAATGTTAATTGTTGAATTAATGGTACAGATCTAGTTCTGGTGTTGCATTTGCAAGTTTAAGTCAAGACACAGTTAAAATTACTGAAGGCGCCGGGAATTTACCAAAAGTTGTTCTTACTTCAACTCATGGTAGGTAAGCTTATTTCTCTTCCTGAGCTTGTTCAAATTTAATGAGATTCTGGCCATTGAGTATCATGTGTTTAGGGTTGCATCCGTATGCTTCAATAGTCGGGCTCGTTTTCTTAATCCAGTTAACACTGCTGAGTTTACAACTGCATTAACAGCTCGTTGTTAAATTACCTTTTGAGTTACTGGGATTTCATTTGAATGTCTGCAGTGAGGCAGAAATATATTTATTTGGAGGTTGCGTGACGTCGTGGAAAGTTCCTAGCGGAAAAGACCTTCTTTTTGTTCGACCAGATGCAGTGTTTAATGGCAAGAAGCCCATCAGGTTGCTAATTTACTGCTGTAGATATAAGAAAATTCTTGATTTTGATATGCTTGTTTAACTTAAGCCCATCAGGTATCTGTAATACCTGTTTCTTTTCGAATGATGGCTAACTATTTTATGTTGTATGAATTAGCGGAGGTATCCCACATTGCTTCCCTCAATTTGGACCTGGAGCAATTCAGCAAGTAGGTGCCTAGTTCTTCTACTTTTATGATTTTATTTTGCTTCTCATCTTTTACGCCCTATAATTTCTCGAACTTTCTAAACCACACTCTCGATAAGAGATCACAGATAAGAAAGAAAGCATCAAATCAGGAGTTGTAAGTTCATAATTTCTAGTAAGATAATTTTTGTTCGTTTTTCTGGGAAATTGTTCCTTTAAGAAAACAAGCAAAGCACATCACAAGGGTTTGTAAAAAAAAAAATCTTGTCAACTGGTGTGCATTTTGAACCCTTGAAGTTATCTTTGTCTTGTAGCACGGATTTGCAAGGAACATGAATTGGTCAGTTCTTGACTCTGAGACTATAGAAGGGAATCCTGTGGTAACTTTAGAGTTAAAGGATGATGCTTATAGTCGTTCCATGTGGGACTTCAGCTTCCAAGCATTATACAAGGTCAATTTCTTGAGACTTTATTGTTGCTTGCGATAATTTTCGTTAAAATTCTGTATTCGTTAAACAAACGTGTTTGCTTACAGGTCATATTGAATTCAAAGAGTCTTTCAACAGTATTAACAGTGACTAATACAGATACTAAGGCTTTCTCCTTCAATACTGCATTGCATACTTATTTTAGTGTAAGTATCCTATTTTTCAACATTTTGTATATCTGTTCTATATCTATAAATATCTGCATTTGGTACCATATAGATTCATTGATACCAATTACTACTTCTGTTGTGTAGGCTTCTGTTACAGGAGCCTCAGTGAAAGGTCTCCTAGGTTGTAAAACGCTGAACAAGGATCCAGACCCTAAAAATCCATTGGAGGGCAAAGAAGAGAGGTTTGTAGATCCTTTAT
Organism: Papaver armeniacum; assembly: GCA_023531295.1. Lineage (NCBI taxonomy): Eukaryota > Viridiplantae > Streptophyta > Magnoliopsida > Ranunculales > Papaveraceae > Papaver > Papaver armeniacum. The sequence continues at coordinate 106,510 of JAJJWW010016704.1, forward strand.
GCACCCTTCCCGAGTAAACAGTACAGGTGTAGTAAGTTGAATTGGCATGTCTTGACATTAAATATGCATACTTAAATCCTTTATGCAGTAAGTATCAAATAAAGTTCCATTTCTTGAAAGTAAAAGTGAACTTTTATTGAGAATTTTATGAGAGTAAATGTTCAAACTTCTTAGCATTTGAATTCAGGGAGGTGGTCTCATTTCCTGGATTTGTTGACTGTGTCTACCTGAATGCCTCCAATGAGTTACAACTTGACAACGGGCTAGGTGATGTGATATCCATCAGGAATTCTAAGTATGTTGCTGACTCCCTAGTCTGGTTTCTATCATTTTTGTTTGTTTGTTCGTGCGGTTATAGCATGTCTTGAATTATGGGTTTCCTGATTTTCGTTTGGGTCTGCAGCTGGACAGATGCTGTTCTTTGGAACCCGCATTTGGCGATGGAAGCCTGCTACAAAGATTTTGTCTGCGTCGAGAATGCAAAGGTATACACTGCATCTGTTGCTTTCTAGCTTTCTGGTTGCATGAGTCTGCCAAATGCAACAACATCCCGTACGACCGAAAGGTACTATTAGGTAAAATATTTTTCTTTCATCCATGCAGATTGGAGACGTCCAGCTGCAGCCTGACCAATCATGGGTCGCGGAGCAGCACCTTAGCATTGCCTGAAAAGGAGATGTCATTCCACTTGCTTTTTAAATCTTGGGCCTTCCTTCTCTTTGTATCTGTTCCTTTGTATTTGTTTCTTTGACAACTTCCTTAGCTATTACTCTCTTGCTGCACAGAGGTTGGGAGCAGGTTTTTGGTTTGGAATAATGTTGTTCTGTTCATCCTTGTGCATGTACATTTGAATAAATTCTAAATTTGATGTCAATGAAGTCTTTTAAATGGATCCAAAATCGCAAGCAGTAGCAACCTTTTGTTAATGTTTCTGTATCCAGCATTAATCACATGAACTACCCGGGTGCAACTGATCCCCTGCAAAAAATTCATGTACAATACCATTCAACTCGATTAAACTGCAACCAGGAAGTTTTGAAACTCCCGTATCTTTCATCAGCTTTCTCATTTTGAGAGCTTGATCCAACTGACCCGTTGCAGTAAATATCCTGGCTAAGTGAACATATCGCCCACCATGATCACTATCCATTTCTATCAGGGTCCTCCCGACTCGCTTGCCCAACTCATGATCACCATGAGTACAGCAGGCACTCAGCAGTGCCCCCCAAATGGCGGCATTGGGGTTCATGGGCATTTTCTCTATCAACTCTTCTGCTTCCTTAAGCCGCCCAGCTCGACCTAGAAGATCCACCATGCATCCATAGTGTTCTATCGATTGGTTTATATAGTACGTTCTTTCCATACTCTCAAAAATTAGTGTTCCCTCTTCAACCAATCCTGCATAACTACACGCAGTCAAAACACTAGTGAAAGTAACGGAATTGGGCTTGATTCCTGAATTCTGCATTTTTGTGAAAATATCAATAGCTTCTCTTCCCCTCCCATGAATTGCTAAGCCGGTAATCATAGCTGTCCATACAGAAACACTTTTTTTTTCCTGGACTTCTAAAGACTCTCAGAGCTCCTTCTAAATCTCCACACTTGGCATACATATCCACAAGACTGCACTCAAGAGCTGAATCGATTTGAATTTGGTTTTTATCAATGTAGGTGTGAACCCATCTTCCTTGCTTCAATGCTCCTAGGTACGCACAAGCTGAGAGAGCACTGGTCAGTGCTAAGTTGTCTGGTTTGATACCGGATATCTGCATTTCATGAAAGAGTTTCAAAGCTTCCAAGAATTTGCCATTGGCTATCCAACCAGCAATCATAGATGTCCAGGATACGATATTCTTTTCTGGCATCTTATTAAACAACTCACAAGCGGTTTGAATCTCACCACTCTTAACACACCCATCGATCATAGTGTTCCATGAAACTATATCTGGTTCTTGGATCTTTTCGAAAACTCGATGTGCAGATACCAGGTTTCCTGATTTGGCATAAACATGAAGTAACGAATTGACAGAATATACATCGGAGATGAAGCCAGTTTTCACAATGTGAGCATGAATTTGTAGTATTACGGGTAAGGCCGAAGGATCCTGGAAGGCCTTGAGTAAGAAAGGGAAGGTATAAGAATTGTGTTGAACTGAAGTATGAAGCATTTGTTCGTACATGAATAAAGTTTCTTCAATGTCTCTTATTCTTGAGTAGCCTCTAATCATTATGTTCCACACGAAGGTATTGGGTAAATGAATTCTGTCAAAAACACGCCGGGCATAACCCAAGTCCCCGTAATCCGACATGGCAGAGAAGGTTAATAGCTTGCTTGTTAGGTTGGTGTCGTAAATAAGACCAGTTTTAAACATATGGGCATGAATTTGCTTTAGTTCCTCCATGCCTGAACATCTTTCTAGCAGAGTTTGGGTTTGTGTCTGAGATTTCAGGGAGAAATTGAATTGGTTTCTATGAGTCGGAAGAAGGGTCGACATTGTTTAAAATGCTGGTCGAACTTGAGAACAGTATATTTGAGAATAAAAAGGATATATTTGGATAAGGTTTTTGTATCTAAGGTCGGTAAGGATTGAGGACACATTTGAATACTTGTTGTAGTAATTTCCCTCAGTTTTCTCTCCATCTCTCGATTCATCATTTATATTGAATTATGCTTTGTTTATCAAAAAATTGATGAGATTTTTTACCTAGGCATTTTTACGGGCGCCTAATAAAACTGAATAAGGTTACTATGAAGTAAAATGAACCCATCCATTATCTCTAGGATTTCATAATGCCGAATCTACCCTTAATAATCGGTAGTTAATTTATTATTTTTCAAAAAGAATAATTTATAAGAAAAATTCAATTTTCTTTTTTCGTTTTTTTTATTAACTTATTTTTAATATCCTAATGTATGTAGTCGGTAGTTTCGACAAATTAATTACTACCGATTATACAATAAGCCCAAATAAATTTAATTTTTCTTATCTCATAATCGATACTTTCTTTAAGTTATATATCTACCGATTATGGAAGTAGCTCAAGAAATAAATTTTCCCAAATTTCAAAAATTTTGAATTTTTTTACTTTTATAATCGCTAGTCTTGACAAATTAGTTATCTATCGATTATGAAAGTCGCCCAAAAATACATTTACCTAAACTTTGAAATTTTCGAATTTTTCTATTTTCATTGAAAAAATTACATTTTCACACATTTTGAATTTTTTTCCTTTTATAATCGGTAGTTTTGACAAATTAGTTACTACTGATTATGAAAGAACACGCAATTGGGGGATATAGACACTAATAGGGGGATATGAATTACTTCCCCCAACCCATGGTGTGTGCTAAGGGGTGACTTTTAGGGGCGAAAATACTAAAACACCCTTCCCTCAAAATAAAAATCAAAAAACAAAATCATATTCCCCATTTCCATCTCCACTTCTTATTAATCTTTTTAGGGTTAAAACTTTGAAACCCAAATGTTCCCCATTCTCTTTCAAATTCTAAATTTTCCCCATTTCCTTTCAAATTCTCTTCTCCTTCTCTGCTAGGAAGTGATGAAGAACATGTCGGAAATGATAAAGAACATCTTAGGAAATGATGAAGACCACATAGGGAAGTGATGAAGACCATGCCTAGGAAGTGATGAAGAACATGTCGGAAATATGAAGGTCACGCGGAAGTGATGAAGACCATGCCGGAATTGATGTAATTCAATCTTAGGAACTAAATGCCGGCATGCTCGATATAAATCTATCAATGCCGGTAGTTAAGTGAAAAAAAAAAATCAATTTTCTGGATACTTTTCATCATGTGCCGGCATAGAAATTTAGGATGAAGACCACACCGGAAGTGAGTTCCGGCATGGTTATTTAGGATGAAGACCACTGTTTAATATCTAGGAAGTGATGAAGAACATGTCGGAAATGATGAAGACCATTTGGAGCAAAAGGGAAGTGATGAAATTCAATGCCGGAACTAAATGCCGGCATGCTCGATATAAATCTATCAATGTCAGTAGTTAAGTGAAAAAAAAAATCAATTTTTTGGATACTTTTCATCATGTGCCGGCATAGAAATTTAGGATGAAGACCACAGGAAGTGAGTTCCGGCATGGTTATTTAGGATGAAGACCACGCCGGAAGTGATGAAGAACATGTCGGAAATGATGAAGACCATGGAAGTGATGAAATTCAATGGAACTAAATGCCCGGCATGCTCGATATAAATCTATCAATGCTAGGTAGTTAAGTGATAAAGGGACACTAGGGGTTTAAAGTGCTTATTATTTATCTTAAAATTAAAGCCTTACGTAGGATGTATTTTATTATTTTGTTTGACGATACTAGCAAAGTCTATGCGGAATTTGATAGGTGTAAGATACATAGTATTTAATATCTAGTATTTATGCTTTCTTTCTAGTTTCTTGTAAATTAGATGGCTTTTGAGTTTAGGATTTGGAGCAAAAGACCAAGAACCAAATACAAGATTTCTTTTTTCATTGATAGAGGGCCGAAGATGTGATGCGAAAGAAACATTCGAGTTCATATGAAGAAGTTATGGGCAAAACAAGAATTCATGCATAAGGGCAAGAGTGACAGGCATGTGCTATCTGGAGCCCAGTCCAGGTTAAGGGGTAAACTTTGGAAATAAAAGGCAATCAGCATTGGTTAGGGGGCTGCTATATGTAGGCCATATCAGAGACTTAAGTGGGAATAACCGTTCCATTCCTGTACGAATATATCCAAGAAGTATTGACTTTTAACATTCACTTGTTCTACCTGAAATGATTGAGTCGATGGAGTTAAGTGGGATGAATCTCGGTTGTTGAATTGAAATCACAGCTGCAGCTGTTGGATCGTGGACAGATCGAGATGAACTCGAAGCAAGAGGTGGCTGGTGTTGAGATCGAATTATCAAATGGAATTAGGTTCGTGGTAGAATTACAGAGAAGTTGAGTGAGAAGTCGATGAAATTGGTGGCCTGTAAATTGGTTCTTGAGGAATCGAGATGAAGATCAGACAGAGATGGAACTAGGGTTTCTGAGAGCTGTTGCTGCTCGATTTCAAGGAAGGAATTGATGGAGGATTCGTGGTTGTATAGGAATAATGGGTTTCTCTCAGATTTGGTTCTGGGTCAAGTTCAGTGATGGGTTGAATTTCAGATGCAATTGTTGAGATGTTGTGAGCTGAACAGGTGCAAGCTGGTGATGACTTGCATATGGCTTGTTGTTGGAATCACAGGGAAGCAATACAGGTTATTAAAAGGCTAAAATGGATGGTGTTTAGATGATTAAAGATGCAGGCAGAGGCTTATGGCTGTGGCAATGGAGTTACATGGTTGCCTGATGAAGAAGGCCAGATACGAGTCTAGATGAGTAGTTTGAGATGGAATATAAAATCTATCAATGAGTTCAGGTGAGATGTTGATGCTGTTGGAATTGAAAAAAAAATCAATTTTGGATACTTTTCATCATGTGCAGATGTTGAAGCCGTGAAGCTGTGGCTGGAACTAACATGGTAGAAATTTAGGATGAAGACCATGTGCATGGAGTGACTGAAATGGAGAATGGATCAAAAGAGCTGAAAAAGAATTCAAGTTGAGTTCAGTGGCAAAAATGCAGAACTGAAAGGAGGACTGGTTATTTAGGATGAAGACCACTTGACCCGATTTTAAGTGATGAAGAACATGTCGGTGAATTTAAAATGATGAAGACCATGCCTAAGTGATGAAATTCAATGAATATCTAGATTTTATTATTGGTTATGGAATAAGGAACTAAATGCCTGATTCACCATGAATATTGCATGCTCGATATAAATCTATCAATGCCGGTAGTTAAGTGAAAAAAAAATCAATTTTCTCGGATACTTTTCATCATGTGCCGGCATAGAAATTTAGGATGAAGACCACAGGAAGTGAGTTCCTAGGCATGGTTATTTAGGATGAAGACCACATCAAGAAAAGTGATGAAGAACATGTCGGAAATGATGAAGACCATGCTTAGGAAGTGAGGAAATTCAATGTCGGAACTAAATGCCCGGCATGCTCGATATAAATCTATCAATGCCGGTAGTTAAGTGAACAAAAAATCAATTTTCTCGGATACTTTTCATCATGTTCCTAAGCATAGAAATTTAAGCAAAAACCATGCCTAAGTAGTTAAGCATGCAAGAAAATCAGATAATCGTAGGAAGTAGACGATTAAAACACGAAAAAATAGGTTTTGAAGATCAAAACACGAAAAACCCTCGGGGGCTACGCCCCCCGATAGTGGCAAATAATTTATTAAAATTTCCAACAAATGCCGGCATGGTTTTTTGGTTAAATACCATGCCGGCACCAAGCTTTTTCAGCTGCAACAATGGTGGATTCAAAGAAAAAAATTCAAATTTTCAGCCTCTTAGCAGCAATTCTCTCATCACAATCATCTTCTATTTTCAAAAAAAAAAAATTCCACTCAAAAACCATTTTCCCTCATTCTACTCTCAACTAACCCACACAAATTCAAATAAAATAAATACACACTAATTTATCCCCCAAATACTTAACATTTTACTAATTATAATTAATCAATAATCCTGATTAGTGGGGGCTAGATTAGGAATTAAAAAAATAATTACATAGGGGTCACCCAGAATTGCTATTGGGACACCGTTTTTGTCCTGTAGCTATATCCCCCAATTAATTCCCATATCCCTCAATTGCGTGTTCTTATGAAAGGCGCCCCAGAATTCAGTTTTCCTAGACTTTGAAATTTTCGAATTTTTCTACTTTCATAATCGGTAGTATTAGCAAATTAATTATCTACCAATTATGAACAAAATAAATTTTCCCAAACATATAAATTTCGAATTTTTCCTTACATAACCGGTAATTTTGATAAATTAGTTATCTACTGATTATGAAAGTCGCCCTAGAATTCAATTTCTCCAAACTTTAAAATTTTCAAATTTTTCTACTTTCATAATCGGTAGAATTGGCAAATTATCTACCGATTATGAAAAAAATAAAATTCCCAAACATATAAAATTTCGTAAATCGCCCAAGAATTCAATTTTCCCAAACTTTAAAATTTTTGAATTTTTATACTTTCATAATCGATAGTATTGGCAAATTAATTAAAAAAATAAATTTTCCCGAACATATATAACTTCGAATTTTTCTTTTCATAATCGATAGTCTTGTCAACCGAGCAATGCTCTAAAAGAACTAAGTAACTAAGGTAGATTACTTGGTCTCAACTATAAGAAGTTGGCTTTGTTCTTTGTATAACGGCTTAATTCTGAGAGTATTCAAAACTGGACTAGGTCCCATGGTTTTTCTGCAACGGTTTCCTCGTTAACAAAATCTTGTTGTGTGATTTACTTTTACTTTCTGTAATTATAATTGATAATGATTCTATAGTATATCGGTTTTATACCGTAACTATTATCAAGCGTATATTTTGATGTTGTATTGTGTCGACTTTGTCCATAGACGATCATGCAAGGCATCAGAATTATAAGTTGATACAAAGAGATTGTGGTGTACTTGGGTACCCTTGTCATTTCACTTTGTGTCCTAGTTGATTCTAGAGTCTTCCTCTATAAACTTAGGTTTCCTCTTAGAAACATAATTAGGTCTACGACTAAAAGATTTCACTTTGGGGATTCGTGAAGCCAGGTCCGATTATATTTACCTTGATAGTTCGTGTATCCTGATATTGCTTTTCTGTTATCGGATTTTCATAATCTCTTTCAGGCAAGATAGATAGTAATCACAAAGTTCTCTTCGTCTTAGACTTTGTGGTTCCTCAAGATAGATATCTGAAAACTGATCTTAATTGATCTTTTGAATATTATTCTTGAGATGTGGTTAAGAATCTATACTTCTATTCGGGAGTCGTAAGTTCCGGATTTGTGAGGTTTGATAGTTTGTCTATTGCAAACAGATTTCCCCACCTTGATCCTTGATCTAAACGGAAATCAAATAGGCTTATCCGTTAGAGGTAGATTGGAATCAAAAGTCTTCACTTAGGTTCAAGCAACTCTTAGACTGTAAAGGACGTCAGCTAAGGGAATCAATTGCGTAGATCCTTGCGAGGTTCAAGAAACATAATGTACGACTGTAACTGAATCGCTTGGAAGGTGGATTCGATCTGAACTACATTCCAGTCCTAAGTATGATAGTAGGCTAGTGTCTGTAGTGGCTTAATACAGTGTGGTGTTCAAATCTGGACGAGGTCCCGGGGTTTTTCTGCTATTGCGGTTTCCTCGTTAACAAAATTTATGGTGTCTTGTGTTTTTCCTTTTTCACATTATATTGTTTATCTTTATAATTGGATATATATATAGGTTTGTACATATTCAATTTAAGTAGATACGTCCGCTTAATTGGAATCGATTATGAGAATAGTTGCGTGTGGAATTCGTATATTGAAAGATAGATAACAAGTTTATTACTTGGTAGCATTCCGATTAGAATATTTAGATACGAATAGATTCATATTGGATATTTATTTTTGAGATCGTCCAAGTACTCTGCTTAACAATCAGTTTCACGGACTTTGTGTCTACATACATATTGATTGAGTAGAGGTTAGAGATATAAACTCTATATACATATTGTTAAGGATCATTCAGTTGGTCTACTTGCAATTGTATTAGGTTTTGTTCATACAGTTTGCCGAACGAAAAAGTTGGATGTGTACTTGGTACCCCTGCGTTTTCAAGAACCACTTGCCATCACTGTTGAAGTTGGGGTTGTTGGTCGTACAACCGTTGTCGCTTGCGTAGGCGTTACTGTGTTCCCAGCTGGAATTGCTGTGCTTGAGGGTGTTAAGCTCGTAGTTGGCACTTCTGGTATGCTAACACTTGGGTTTTCCAGAGTTGGCACTATTGGTGTCTGTCGTAACGGTGAGGTTACTACAGTTCTCGGTGGTAACCTTCTTTGTTGGCGTTCCATCCTATATCTTCACAATCACATATAAAATAAGATGAGTATCTGTAAGTTTAGATTTTGGTCAAGATTAAAATCATTGACTAGATCTGGCTTTAAAATTCACCGCCTCTCATTTTAGCGTTAAAACTTTTTAAGTTGATTTGTCTCGTGACTTGGTAACCGCTGATTAAGCATTGCTTAATTATTATGTGGTAGAGTCATTATCAGAGATCAATCATCAAAGTTTTGATTAGCGATTCAAGTATCATATTTAATCATCTTTGAGCAGTAGTATATGATTTGGTTGATCTTAGCACTTTATATTTACCATAAATAACAATCATCGTGCTTTTTATCATAGATTTGTTAGTGAAAACCTAACAACAGATGAGTTTTGAGATTTTGATCGCCTAAAGCTTGTCATTCTATATGAAAAATGTGAATCTGAGCAATACATATCATCATGTTGTAGACAGATTATAGTCATGTTGACAAAGATGCTCAATTAAAAATTTAATTATGCTTCGATCTTAATAAAACATCTTTTGAAATCAAGATTTGATATTTCTATTCATACAAGATCACGAATCAAATAAGTTTTTGATCAGAAAATATCAAGAATCCGTAAGATTTAGATCTAGGTTCGAGGAAATCTTCTTTCTTTTTTTCTAGAAATTTAACCATTGATCTATAGATTTGGTCAAGGTCGACATGTTTATGAGATAAAAATCATCAAAATCAGCATGTGAAAGTTCGATTTCAAACAAAATCATCATGATATGGACTAATAAACACACAGAACATCAATATTTGAGCATATCATGCTTAATCATGCAATTTTTCAAGTAATTATACTAAATCACGCATCAAATTCACGATTATGATCTATATTATGTGCAAGAATCATGAAGTTCTAAAAAACTTAGTCGGCGCCAATGAAGATACGTCAAACTCGTACCTTCAAAAATTCCCTACCGCTGTCCTTTGTTCGCGGTATGATCATGGTAGCTGCTTTTTTCTCTGATCTCCTTCATGATTCTGGCGGTGTTAGGTACGGATTCCTAATTATCTTCTAAGTTGGTCAAGGTTAATGGCGGTTAGAAGGGAATCAGAGAGAAAGAAGAGAGAGAATTATCTGAAGTCTATTTCTTATTATCAAAATCAACTTGTTTATCATCCTTTCTGGATATTTATACACCATATGAACACATCAATTACATTTAGATGACTAAGCACGTGACATCTTGGATTTCGATAGTTTCCCGCCTTGTGCTTGTACCGATCTGGGGTTGATTTCCAAGTCCTCCCTTATCTAACAATATCGAGAATCTTCTTAGATTCGCATCTGGACACAGGTCTTTCGCGCCCAACTTCGTGTCTCTGTCTTGTTTGATTTGTCTATGGCTTGGTCAATGGACATCTGGTTCAGCTCTTCTACATCTGACCTTGAGTCTTATTTCGTATCTCAGCTGTATTACTGATAGGTGTTGTAAAACACCTAATTTAATATCTAGTAGTTACGCTTTCTTTGCTAGTTTTCGTGTAAATTATGTATCTTATGTTTGAGTTTGAGTTTATTAGGTGCAATGGAGTCATTGGGAGCAAAAGAAGGAGAAATCATTCATTTGGAGCGAAAATGGCGAAAAGACCAATTCACAGGCGAGTAATACTTGGAACCAGACTAAGGCACGCGAAAAGGAGGCAAACATTATTGGGAGCTGAGCCAAAATGTTAAGGGGCAACTCTCCTTTGGAAGAATACTAGAGACAGCTAGTTAAGGTTAAGGGATAACCATGTGTTAAAAACACCCAATCTGGGGTGGCACTTAGGAGTGGGGCGTCATTATCCTCATTTTCTACACTAAACCTAAAAATCAGAGAAGACAATTATTATTCCTTTTCTTTGTCTGAAGATAGCAGCTGTTCTTATTTTGGATGTGTGAGATGCTGAGAGAATCCGAGAATTGGTGATGAAATTGAGAGGAAGCTTCAGTTCGAGATACAAGCTGGTGCAGGTGGTGAATGCTACAGGAAATTGGTGCTCAAGATGCTACAGAGAAGATCGATCCTGGTGGTTGAACTGGTGGAATTGGAACAGATTCAAGATGGGTTTTGTTGATGCTTGCCTGTTGCTGGGAAGAAGATGGATTTCGGAGTATGGGTTTGCTTCTGAGAAGATGGGTTATCAATTCGTGAACTCAACAGGGTTTTGATGATTGAATCTGGTAAATTAGAGAGGAGAATCATTAGAGTTAGGGTTCTGTGAAATTTAGATTTGAGTTTTCATGGAAGTGCTGGCACCATTCAGTTCAGAAGGGTTTACGGTTGATTAAAAGATTACCAGAGGAATGGGTATCATTTAATTTTGATTTGGTGCTAGGAAAGATGGTTGTGGTGGTTAAATTGAGAGCCAGGGAAGTTGATAGTTAGAGTCTCAGTGATGAATAACTTCAGGAATTGCTGCTGTTGGGTTTGATCTTCAAGGCTCAGGAGCTGTGATAGGGCAGCTGAGCTGTACAAGGAATGGCAGGAGATAGCTCAGTGGGACTGATGTGCAAGAGATGAAAGTGAGATGGCAGCTGAGCTGCAATTGATGTTGATGCTGGTGGTGAAGATTTAATGGGTTCTGAGTTAGAATGGACAGAATTAAGCAAGAAGAAGTGCTGCTTTGAAGTTGTTGCTGGTGGTGATTGAATTGTGAGAATTTGAGTGAATTGTTTAGCTCGGGAATTTGGTGACATTACAAGCTGAGTTGCATTGGAAGGTCTGCTGGTGGAGAAGAAAGAGACAGAGATGGATGAGGTTAGAGTTCAGGGTGCATTAGTGGAAATAGGAGATGCTATTGCGATCTGAAATGTGATGTAGAGTATTAAACTGCAGGAAGTGTTGATGTTGGTATTGAGGTTGATGTGATGCTGCTGACAGGATCTGGTGTTGTTCAATGAGATTGCAACTGAGTTGCAGTGAACACGAGATGGTGCGTTTTATACTTGAGCAAAGGCTGGTGTTGAGTTGCAAGTGATGAACAACTGCGGTGTGGAGTTGTGAAAGTTACAAATGAGTATGAATTGTTGGTACAGGTCAGGTTGAGCAATGGAACTGCAGTTTCATGTAGAGGTAGTGGTGTTTGGAGCTGTGACTTTAATGGAGTATGGCTGAAGTGTTGAGAATGCATGTAGTGTTATGAATGAATGAATTTAGATGTATGTTAGGACAGGGAATGCTTGGTGCTGAATTGCAGCTCAACTGAATCCAGTGATGCAGTTAATGAGATGTTGGTTTTGTAGTACAGGTGGAGAAGTGAAGCTAGCACTGAAGTAATGGATGCAAGAATGGCGGTGGTGGTTTTTATCATTCGAGTCTTTGGTGCTATTGTGCAGGCAAATGAGCTGAATTGAAGTTGCTGGTTTAGGTGGAATGAGTTGCTTGATTGTTACAGGGAAAGATAGCAGGATGCACTGTGAGTGTGTCTTGTTGTGGTGCTGTGACATGGCAGTGCAGATGGTTCTGAGGTTGTGAGTTCGGTCTGGAACTTGAAATGGAGAGTGTGTTGGTGCTCTCAACTGCTAATGCAAGAAGTTGAGGCAGCTGAAGAAGGGACTTGAATTGCAGGGAGCTGGCTAGAATGACAGCTGATGTTGCAGGTTTCCAAGGGATGGAATATGTTGGTGGTATTTGCACTACACTTGAACTGATGTTTTGCTTGAAGTGACAGATGATGCTGTTTGAGTTGGAGATGGAAATGGTTAGCTGAGCTGCAATGGCTGATGTATGTTTAGGTTGCAGAGTTGATTTGTTGGCTCAGAATGAGGCATTACGGGTTATGCAATCGAAGTTGCGGGAAGGCGGCCATCATGGTCGAAGCACAATGATTGTGCTACACAACTCAGGCCACTGCAAAACAGCCTAGGCCCAAGTGAGTCAGAATGAGTCAGACCTGACTCATCTGTTTGGCTAACTGACTCAACCCAGTTCAGATTCTGAGATGACTCGATGACTCGGTGTTGACTCGCTGTGACTCAGTGAGTTTGACTTGACCGATTTGGATCGTTGACCGGTGACCGGGCGGACTTTTCCGGTCACCTGAGCTATTTTTCGGCGACTCTTCCGGCCAATTTCCGGCCACACTACCAGATTTCCGACGACCACTTTTGGGACGTATTTTCTACATGGGTTTCTCTCTCTTATGGGCTTGGTGGATTTTCATCTAATGGACTTTGAAGACTAGACCTAATTTTAGAAGTTGAGAAAAGCTATAAAAGGGAAAGTCTTCTACAACTTAAAGATTATCTTATATCTTATATCTTATTCTTGGAATTTTGGAGAGCCAGGTTTTGTTTACGCTTCTAGGGTTTGCTTTTGTTCATCTTCTTCTTTTCAATTAATATTATTATGATGAACTCCATAGCTATGAGTAGCTAAACATATTATTGGTTATGGGATAAAAGTTGATTTCTCAACATGTTTTTGAATCTATGAATTAGTTTTGTCTCAGTAATTTATTGTTTGTGATTCACAATTAATAGTGTTATAAGATTTGAATACTAGTTAGGTTGAGTCCGGAATCAATCCGATTTGCATTCATCTCTAGAGCTATATTAGGGTTTTCAATACGAAAAAGTTGTTTATCCCTGATTCTAAGTAGCATAATTGTGGGTAGTGCTTGTAGTGATATATCCTACTAGTCACAAGTGAATCATAACTTTTGTTAAAACGTTTAGTGCTTTTACACATTCGTTTGCATTGATTAGTCTTATTCCATAGAACTTATTACTTTTAGGGAGTTAAATCTAATTGTTCTTTTACACTTTAGGTTGCTTTCTAGGAAGAATTCACATATGCATCTTTTAATGTGGTCGTGATGAAAACAGGGAATTAACGGGTTATACTTGCGATCAAGGTATCCTAGGACTTTTAGTAAATACGAGATTAAAATACCAATTCTAATCATTGATGAAAATACATGTTTGTGAATGATACTATCCCGTGACCAATATCTTCTCCTTATTGATTATTCCAACTATTTGCTTTGATCTATTTTGTTTTTACTTTAGTATTTCACTAAAACAACAAACATCCCCCCTTGGTTACCTTAGAAACTGAAAATCGCATAACAACAATTGCCTCTCTGTGGATACGAACTCTTCCTTACCTTTTGCTTCATTTAAATTTAGTGAGTAAGAAAGTGAAATTATTTTTGACGGATTGACAACCGATCAAATTTTGGCGCCGTTGCCGGGGAGGCATACGGCTTTTATTAAGTTTTTAGTTTCTTTTACAATTTCGCTTTTATCTTTGCTTTTCGGTTCTTGTCTTGTTTCTCACTTGTTTGGGAGAATTGTTTTCAGGTACCTAATCCCTGGCTTCTAAAGATTGGAATTATCCAAGGTGCGTGATAGCTACTCGAAGAGGCACAATACTCCAACCAAGTCAAGACACAACAGAAAATCTAGAGTTAAAAGTGGAAGGAGAAGTACAAATAGAAGGAGAACAGGAGGTTCCAATCGTAGACGAACCACACGTTGAGGAAGAAGAAGCAATGGGTGATGCAAATCGTTCACTCAAGGACTTAGCTTCTCATAGGCTTGATACACAACAGGGGTGTATTTAAACGAACTCTACTTTTGAGATTAAGCCGGGGTTGCTTAGAGAATTACCAAAATTCCATGGCATGGTGAATGAAGATCCAAACAAACATCTTATGGATTTCCACACCATTGTCATGGCCATGCTTCCAGCGGATGTAGAGGCGGATGGTGCAATGTTGAAAGTTTTCCGTTTCTCTTTAATGGATAGTGCTAAGGATTGGTTGTACTATTTACCTCCCGGAAGTGTCACAACATGGAATGGGTTGAAGAAACTTTTTTTGGAGAGATATTTTCCTGCATCAAAGGCTACTCAAATTCGAAAAGAGATTTGTGGGATGAAGCAAAATGTGGGAGAATCATTATATGAATGTTGGGAACGGTACAAGAGATTGGTGGCAAGATGCCCTCACCACCAATTCAGTGACGCTATGATCATCCAATATTTCTATGAAGGACTCCAATCAAGTGATAGGAATCTTATTGACGCTGCGGGTGGTGGTGCACTAGTAAACAAGACGGTGGCACAAGCTAGAGAATTGATTGAAAACATGGCAGCGAACTCATAACAATTCTTGAGTCGTGGTTCGGATGTGCTTCTAAGAAGAGTGAATGAAGTGAGCGAGGTTGAGGAACTTCGTCAACAAATGGGTAACATGTCCGCAATGATGCAACAAGTTGCAGCCGCGGTTATACCAAGTTCTCCTCAATGTTATGAAGATGAGCAAGCTAATGCGATCTTTCCAAATCAACAAAGACGGTATGATCCCTACTCTAACACTTACAATCCGGGATGGAGAGATCACCCCAATTTTAGCTATGCCAACAAGCAAGGAGCGGTTCAACAACCTACCTTCAACTCTTCAAGTGGATTTCAACCTCAACAACAACAATTCCAGTAGAGACAACAATTTCAAAGCAACCACAAGCACAACAATCAATGCAAAATCAAGGTTCCGATATTGACTCAAAGCTTCAAACAATGATGCAAGGCATTTCTACCATGTTCAAAGAGAGTCAACAAGAAACTAAGAGTGCTATCAAGGAGTTGCAAACACAAATGGGCTCCATGGCTATTGAGTTGAACCAATTGAAGGCACAAAATAGTGGGAAACTCCCTTCTCAACCTATTAATCCAAAAGAGGGTGTCAATGCTATTACGTTGAGAAGTGGTACACAACTTGTGCAACCCGAAATTACTGATTCGGGCAAGGTGGAAACACCCAAGGAACCTGTTTTGGAGGAGAATAATGAGGATTCTCCCCAAACTTCTGAGGTACCTATTCCTAACTCTAAAACTCCGGTTTCTACTTATGTTCCTCCTTTACCTTTTCCTCGCAGATTTGCAAGTTCTAAGAAGGCGGAACTAGAAAAGGAGATTTTAGACGTTCTTAAAAAGATTCACGTGAACATACCACTCATTGATCCTATCAAGCAAGTACCAAAGTATGCAAAGGTGTTAAAGGACTTGTGTACCAACAAACAAAGGCTCAAAGGTAATGAAGTGCTTAGTGTGGGGGAGAATGCCTCGGCAATCTTACAACACAAACTCCCACTTAAGTGCAAGGATCCCGGTAGTTTTGACAAACCCGTCACAATTGGTAACAAAACATTTAACAAAGCTATGTTGGATTTAGGTGCATCCGTTAATGTTATGCCGGCGTCAATGTATAATTCACTTGATCTTGGACCTCTTAAAAAGGCTGAAATTGTATTGCAATTAGCCGATCGCTCTAATGTCTACCCAATGGGTATTGTTGAGGATGTTCTTGTGCAGGTTAATCAACTTGTATTTCCAGCTACTTTTTGTGCTAGAGATGGATGAAGGATCACCGGACTCGTCTCTTCCATTGCTACTTGGGCGTCCCTTCATGAAAACGGCGAAAACCATAATTGATGTGGATAAGGGAACGTTGACCATGGAGTTTGATGGAGAAACAATACGTTTCAACATTTTCGAGACGATGAGATATCCTAGCGATGTCCACTCTTGTTTCTCCATTGATGTTATGGATACATTGGCACAACAAATGTTTGAATTAAACGGTGATGATGCTTTGGAAACCGTGTTAACTACATCCATGGATAATGGTGTAGAGTGTGGTAATGAAGTCAAGGAAGCCCTTGGTGATCTTAATTCACTACAAGGATGCCCGGAAACTCATAATATCTCTTTTATTTCTTTACCATGCAGTGATGGAAAGCTTGTACCTTCAATTGTTAAATCTCCAAAGTTAGAATTGAAACCTCTTCCCGACCACCTTAAGTACTTGTACTTGGGTGATAATGAAGAGTTACCGGTGATTGTTTCTAACAAGCTTAGTGATTTACAGGAGCAAAAACTTTTAAGGGTGCTAAGTAAGTACAAGACGGCCATAGGATGGACAATTGCCGATATCAAGGGTATAAGCCCTGCCGTTTGTATGCACAAAATTCGTTTGGAGGATGATGCAAAGCCTACAAGGGAAGCGCAACGTCGTTTGAATCCTCCCATGATGGAAGTTGTGAAAAAGGAGATACTCAAGCTTTTGGAAGTGGGTGTTATCTACCCCATATCCGATAGCAAGTGGGTAAGCCCGGTACAAGTAGTACCAAAGAAATCGGGTGTGACGGTGGTGGAGAATGATAAGAATGAACTTGTCCCAACTCGTGTGCAAACCGGTTGGAGGGTTTGTATTGATTATAGGAAATTGAATGCCACCACTAGAAAATATCACTTCCCTTTACCTTTTATTGATCAAATGCTTGAACGTTTAGCTGGACACTCTTACTATTGCTTCCTTGATGGCTATTCAGGTTATAATCAGATTGTGATAGCGTCGGAGGACCAAGAGAAAACCACTTTCACTTGTCCTTTCGGTACTTTTGCTTATAGAAGGATGCCTTTTGGCTTATGCAATGCTCCAGCTACCTTTCAAAGGTGTATGGTAAGTATCTTTTCGGAATATGTTGAAAACATAATCGAAGTGTTCATGGATGACTTTAGTATCTTTGGTGATTCATTTGACCTTTGCTTGAACAATTTGTCTCTAATCCTTGAACGATGTGTTGAAACAAATCTTGTGCTAAATTGGGAGAAGTGCCATTTCATGGTAACTCATGGCATAGTTTTAGGCCATATAATATCTTCTAAAGGCTTGGAAGTCGATAAATCTAAGATAGACCTTATTCGTGCTCTAACCCCTCCCACTACGGTGAGGGAGATACGTTCTTTTCTTGGTCATGCAGGTTTCTATCGTAGATTCATCAAGGACTTTTCCAAGATAGCATCACCACTTTGTAACTTATTGCAAAAAGATGTGGTTTTTAATTTTGATGAAAAATGTATGGCAGCATTCAATCGTTTGAAAGAACTTTTGATTTCAGCCCCTATCATTAAACCACCGGATTGGAGTAAGCCCTTTGAGCTTATGTGTGATGCAAGTGACTACGCGGTTGGTGCGGTGCTTGGGCAACGTGTGGGGAAGCTTCCTCATGCTATTTATTATGCTTCTAGAAAGTTAAATGAGGCCCAACAAAACTACACAACCACTGAAAAAGAGTTATTAGCCATTGTTTTTGCTTTAGAAAAGTTTCGCTCTTATCTAATTGGTACAAAAGTTGTTGTCTTTTCAGATCATGCAGCACTTAGATACTTGCTTACAAAGAAAGAGGCGAAACCGAGGCTCATACGATGGATATTACTCTTGCAAGAGTTTGATATTGAAATCAAAGACAAGAAAGGAATTGAGAACACCGTTGTGGATCACTTGAGCCGTCTTGCTGTGGACAAGGAGACTATCCCGTTGCGTGAAAGTTTCCCGGATGAGCAACTTTTCTCAATTGCCTTTGGAGAACCATGGTATGCCGATATTGTTAATTACTTAGTTTCTAAACAAATCCCAAAGAACTTGTCTCGTCTTTGAGAGGGACAAACTTAAGAGGTTAGGGAACCAATACATATGGGATGATCCATACTTATGGAAACATGGTAGTGACCAAGTAATACGAAGGTGCGTTCCCCGAATCTGAATTTAATTCTATCTTGTCTTTTTGTCACTCTTATGCTTGCGGAGGACATTTTGGGAGTAAGAGAACCGCGCACAAGGTACTTGAAAGTGGTTTTTATTGGCCAATTTGTTTAAGGATGCACATATATTTTGTACAACTTGTGATAGGTGCCAAAGAACCGGCAATCTAGGTGCCCGAAATCAAATGCCACAAACTTATATTCAATTTATTGAAGTTTTTGATGTATGGGGTATTGATTTTATGGGGCCTTTTGTCAACTCCCATGGGAATTTTTATATCTTACTTGCGGTTGATTATGTCTCGAAATGGGTGGAAGCTAAGGCCACCCCTACTAATGATTCTAAAGTGGTTTCAGATTTTGTGCAAGCTAATATTTTGCAAGGTTTGGAATTCCAAGAGCCATAATTAGCGATGGGGGTTCTCACTTCAAAAACAGGATTTTACAAAGCTTGTTGACGAGGTACAATGTGTCGCACAAGATTGCAACACCTTATCATCCCCAAACCAATGGACAAGCCGAGGTGTCTAATCGGGAGGTGAAATCCATTCTAGAAAAGAAGGTGAATCCAACAAGGAAAGATTGGAGCATGCGACTTAATGATGCTTTGTGGGCTTATAGAACCGCATATAAAACACCTATTGGGATGTCTCCTTTTAGGCTTGTGTATGGTAAACCTTGTCACTTACCCGTGGAAATTGAGCATAAGGCGTTTTGGGCTATTAAAAAATGCAACATGGAGATGGATGGGGCTGGAAAGCAAAGGAAGTTACAACTCCAAGAGCTAGAGGAGCTTCGCAATGATGCATTTGAAAGCTCACGGATTTATAAGGAAAAGACGAAAGCATTCCATGATAACATGATTTCTAGAAAACAATTTTGCATTGGGCAGAAAGTGCTTTTGTTTAATTCTCGCTTGCATTTATTTCCGGGTAAGTTAAGGTCACGATGGATCGGACCTTTTATTGTTACTAATGTGTTTTCTCATGGTGCAGTGGAAATTCGTAGCATAGCTACAGGGAAAGAACTTAAAGTTAATGGGCACCGGTTGAAACCATATTATGAGAATTTCACTTCCGAAGTTGTGGAAGGAGTTAACTTTGTGGATGTACTCCCTCTGGAGGAGTCGTAGAAAGCAAGGAGATAGTCGGGCTGACGACTTTAAACCAAGCGCTAATTGGGAGGCAACCCAAAGGATGAGTATTTCTTGTCTTGTATTTATTTCTTGTTTTGTTTTTAGTTTTTCGTGTCTTGTTTTTTTGTTTTTTGCTGATTTCTTGTTAGGATTTCCCACCTTGACTTGCTTTGGACGATTCAATTACATTGAGGACAATGTAAAGTTTAAGTGTGGGGGAGTGGTTAAGCATTTGCGTTGTAAATTTTTGAAAATTTACAACTTTTGTGAAAACTAGTGAATAAGAAAACTCCAACTTATGGTTAGTTTAGAGTCACATAGTATACATGTCGCTAAGATTACATCGAGAATCTCACAATAGTGATCGAACTTAGAGATGATGAGAGAACATGATCGGGTTTCTTAATTGTATGAGAGTTAAAGTTGGATGCCCAGTGGCAAATAAGGTGCAGATCGAAATTCGGTATTAGAGCAGTGATCCCCTATAGTGGAGACTACCCAAGTTACATAATGTGAGGCACCAACCTTCAATTCTTTGAACCTGTCTAAATTTGTGCTTTTAGAGTGTGTGTCACCGTACGTTAATTCCGGGCAGAATGGTGAGCTGCCCAACTTCTCACCATAGAAGCACTATTTTGATCTCTTGAGTGCTATTTTTATCAACCATGTTGGTGACATCGAATTGCTAACTTACATACCACTTGTAATCTTGTTCGCAGTTAGCACCATCCACCTTATCTCTCTCTACACCAACAAGTCCATAGAAACACCATCATCATCAACAAGAGGAGTATCACAAATTTGAAGGAAAGTTGAACACGTTTGAGGTTTACAAGCAACGGTAAAGAATTGAGCAGATTTCAGATTTAAGTAAAGCAACAAAACAAGGAGCAGAATTGTTATAAGTTGAAGACTATTGTACAAGAGTAAAAATTATCAAGGATGAGAGTTCGAGAAGTTTATGATATCAAGACATATAAGTTGTGAAGAATCAAGCGGTAAAGTACTTACACCATGGCCTTTGTACTTACGTTTTTATTTTATTTGTATTTTACTTTCTCTTGTCTCAAAAAAAAAAAAAAAAAAAAAAAAAACAAAAATTAGAAAAAACGAAATTAGAAGAAAAAAAAAAGAAAAAAAAAAAAAAAAAACAGAAAAAAATTTTTGGGTTTGTTAATAGTTTTTATTATTTTGTTTTATTTTTATTTTGTATTTGTTTTATTTCTTATTTCAAAAAAAAAAAAAATATATTAAAAAAAAAAAAAAAAAAAAAAAAAAAAAAAAAAAAAAAAAAAAAAAAAAAAAATTTGGGTTTGTATGTTCGTTTTTAGTTTTGTATTCTTTCAATAAAGCCAAGGGAAAGGAGGAATATCTATAATGAAGTTTCAAGCGACAAGGAATTTGAGGGAAAGAATCATATTGTCAAGATTTTACGAAGTTCAAGAGTGATCATCAAGAGTTGAAGACCGAAGACGAAGATGAAGACACCGATTGAAGACCGAAGACGTTTCTATGGATGCTGTGAGAGTGGTGCTAGCTGCACGCCGAACGGATACGAGGTAAGTAAGCATATTCCCACCTTCGTTAAGTGGTTGATTTCCTTTCGAAGAGATCGTCAGAAAAATGGGTTTTCAAAAATTATAAAAGATTTGGGTTTTCAAAATATTCGGAGGGTTTTTACCTTCCTACCATTCAACGTGTCTCAGGATTCTCTCTTCATTCCTACCTGGACACATGTGTGACCCATAAAAAGTTGTTTATTATTGAGTGCAAATTCATAAAACCCTTTCTTGTGAGGCAGAGTCGAGACTTTCGATCACTCCGAACCCGAATTTTTGTCGAGAAGGGATGGTTATTTCTCTCTCAACTTTTAAGAATGAGATTGTGTTCATTTATGTGTCTAACTTCTTATGACTAGTGTGCAGAATCTCTATGTCTTCTTAGCGCGTTGGATGCTATCATTACGGAGAACTAGTAAGTTGGAAAAATAGGTTTTGTGGGTATATCTCTAGTAAACCCTCACGAGACTATAACTCGTCCACTAGGGACACCTAGGGGTTTAAAGGCTTGTTATTTATGCTAAAAGTGACCGTAGCCTCGACGACACGGAGTTGTATGTACTTTAGAATTGTTCTTGTTTGATTTGCTCGAGGACTAGCAAAGTCTAAGTGTGGGGGAATCTGATAGGTGTTGTAAAACACCTAATTTACTATCTAGTAGTTACGCTTTCTTTGCTAGTTTTCGTGTAAATTATGTATCTTATGTTTGAGTTTGAGTTTATTAGGTGCAATGGAGTCATTGGGAGCAAAAGAAGGAGAAATCATTCATTTGGAGCGAAAATGGCGAAAAGACCAATTCACAGGCGAGTAATACTTGGAACCAGACTAAGGCACGCGAAAAGGAGGCAAACATTATTGGGAGCTGAGCCAAAATGTTAAGGGGCAACTCTCCTTTGGAAGAATACTAGAGACAGCTAGTTAAGGTTAAGGGATAACCATGTGTTAAAAACACCCAATCTGGGGTGGCACTTAGGAGTGGGGCGTCATTATCCTCATTTTCTACACTAAACCTAAAAATCAGAGAAGACAATTATTATTCCTTTTCTCTGTCTGAAGATAGCATTGTTCTTATTTTGGATGTGTGAGATGCTGAGAGAATCCGAGAATTGGTGATGAAATTGAGAGGAAGCTTCAGTTCGAGATACAAGCTGGTGCAGGTGGTGAATGCTACAGGAAATTGGTGCTCAAGATGCTACAAAGAAGATCGATCCTGGTGGTTGAACTGGTGGAATTGGAACAGATTCAAGATGGGTTTTGTTGATGCTTGCCTGTTGCTGGGAAGAAGATGGATTTCGGAGTATGGGTTTGCTTCTGAGAAGATGGGTTATCAATTCGTGAACTCAACAAGGTTTTGATGATTGAATCTGGTAAATCAGAGAGGAGAATCATTAGAGTTAGGGTTCTGTGAAATTTAGATTTGAGTTTTCATGGAAGTCTTTGGCACCATTCGATTCGAAGGGTTTACGGTTGATTAAAAGATTACCAGAGGAATGGGTATCATTTAATTTTGATTTGGTGTTAGGAAAGATGGTTGTGGTGGTTAAATTGAGAGCCAGGGAAGTTGATAGTTAGAGTCTCAGTGATGAATAACTTCAGGAATTGCTGCTGTTGGGTTTGATCTTCAAGGCTCAGGAGCTGTGATAGGGCAGCTGAGCTGTACAAGGAATGGCAGGAGATAGCTCATTGGGACTGATGTGCAAGAGATGGAAGTGAGATGGCAGCTGAGCTGCAATTGATGTTGATGCTGGTGGTGAAGATTTAATGGGTTCTGAGTTAGAATGGACAGAATTAAGCAAGAAGAAGTGCTGCTTTGAAGTTGTTGCTGGTGGTGATTGAATTGTGAGAATTTGAGCTGAATTGTTTAGCTCAGACTGGTGACATTACAAGCTGAGTTGCATTGGAAGGTCTGCTGGTGGAGAAGAAAGAGACAGAGATGGATGAGGTTAGAGTTCAGGGTGCATTAGTGGAAATAGGAGATGCTATTGCGGTCTGAAATGTGATGTAGAGTATTAAACTGCAGGAAGTGTTGATGTTGGTATTGAGGTTGATGTGATGCTGCTGCCAGGATCTGGTGCTGTTCAATGAGATTGAAACTGAGTTGCAGCAGAGCAGATGGTGCAGTTTTATACTTCAGAGCAAGGCTGGTGTTGAGTTGCAAGTGATGAACAGCTGCAGTGTGGAGTTGTGAAAGTTACAAATGAGTATGAATTGTTGGTACAGGTCAGGTTGAGCAATGGAACTGCAGTTTCATGTAGAGGTAGTGGTGTTTGGAGCTGTGACTTTAATGGAGTATGGCTGAAGTGTTGAGAATGCATGTAGTGTTATGAATGAATGAATTTAGATGTATGTTAGGACAGGGAATGCTTGGTGCTGAATTGCAGATCAACTGAATCCAGTAATGGAGTTAAGGAGATGTTGGTTTTGTAGTACAGGTGGAGAAGTGAAGCTAGCACTGCAGTAATGGATGCAAGAATGGCAGGCTGGTGGTTTTTATCATTCAGGTGCTGGTGCTATTGTGCAGGCAAATGAGATGAATTGAAGTTGCTGGTTTAGGTGGAATGAGTTGCTTGATTGTTACATGGAAAGATAGCAGGATGCACTATGAGTGTGTGTTGTTGTGGTGCTGTGACATGGCAGTGCAGATGGTTCTGAGGTTTTGAGTTCGGTCTGGAACTTGAAATGGAGAGTGTGTTGGTGCTCTCAACTGCTAATGCAAGAAGTTGAGGCAGCTGAAGAAGGGACTTGAATTGCGGGGGAGCCGGCTAGAATGGCAGTGATGTTGCGGGTTTCAAGGGATGGAATATGTTGGTGGTATTTGCACTACACTTGAACCGATGCTTTGCTTGAAGTGACAGATGATCTTTGTTTGAGTTGGAGATGGAAATGGTTAGCCGAGCTGCAATGGTCGATGTATGTTTAGGTTGCGAGTTGATTTGTTGGCTCGAGAATGAGGCATTACGGGTTATGCATCGAAGTTGCGGGGAAGGCGACCATCATGGTCAAGCACAATGATTGTGCTACACAACTCAAAGCCATCGCAAAACGACCTAGGCCCAAGTGAGTCGAATGAGTCAGACCTGACTCATCTGTTTGGCTAACTGACTCAACCCCTTGATTCAGATTCTGAGATGACTCGATGACTCGGTGTTGACTCGCTGTGACTCAGTGAGTTTGACTTGACCGATTTGGATCGTTGACCGGTGACCGGGCGGACTTTGTCGGTCACCTGAGCTATTTTCCGGCGACTCTTCCGGCCAATTTCCGGCCACAATACCATTTTTCCGGCGACCACTTTTGGGACATATTTTCTACATGGGTTTCTCTCTCTTATGGGCTTGGTGGATTTTCATCTAATGGACTTTGAAGACTAGACCTAATTTTAGAAGTTGAGAAAAGCTATAAAAGGGAAAGTCTTCTACAACTTAAAGATTATCTTATATCTTATTCTTGGAATTTTTGAGAGCCGGGTTTTGTTTACGCTTCTAGGGTTTGCTTTTGTTCATCTTCTTATTTTCAATTAATATTATTATGATGAACTCCATAGCTATGAGTAGCTAACCATATTATTGGTTATGGGATAAAAGTTGATTTCTCAACATGTTTTTGAATCTATGAATTAGTTTTGTCTCAGTAATTTATTGTTTGTGATTCACAATTAATAGTGTTATAAGATTTGAATACTAGTTAGGTTGAGTCCGGAATCAATCCGATTTGCATTCATCTCTAGAGCTATATTAGGGTTTTCAATACGAAAAAGTTTTTTATCCCTGATTCTAAGTAGCATAATTGTGGGTAGTGCTTGTAGTGATATATCCTACTAGTCACAAGTGAATCATAACTTTTGTTAAAACGTTTAGTGCTTTTACACATTTGTTTGCATTGATTAGTCTTATTCCATAGAACTTATTGCTTTTAGGGAGTTAAATCTAATTGTGCTTTTACACTTTAGGTTGCTTTCTAGGAAGAATTCACATATGCATCTTTTAATGTGGTTGTGATGAAAACAGGGAATTAACGGGTTATACTTGCGATCAAGGTATCCTAGGACTTTTAGTAAATACGAGATTAAAATACCAATTCTAATCATTGATGAAAATACATGTTTGTGAATGATACTATCCCGTGACCAATATCTTCTCCTTATTGATTATTCCAACTATTTGCTTTGCTCTATTTTGTTTTTACTTTAGTATTTCACTAAAACAACAAACATCCCCCCTTGGTTACCTTAGAAACTGAAAATCGCATAACAACAATTGCCTCTCTGTGGATACGAACTCTTCCTTACCTTGTGCTTCATTTAAATTTAGTGAGTAAGAAAGTGAAATTATTTTTGACGGATTGACAACCGATCAATTACTCTTTAGCTGCCAGTTCTCGGGTAGATGTCATATTTTATCATCTACATTCTCACACTCTATTTCTACTAGAAAAAATAATATAATTATAAGATATCAAATAAATTTGTAGAAAGATTTTATATGATGAAAAAGAGAATACCAATTTAAACAAAAAAAAAAAATGAAAATTTAAGTTAACTACCTATTGTAAAAAAAACTAACTATCTAACCCAGGTAAGGATATGCGTAACCTAGGATTTTCGGAGGATACCATAACCTCACTTTTTTAGCTTCATAAAATCAAGAAAGATTTAGTAAGAGATCCAAAATTGGATTTGTAGTGACACAAAACACATTTTAACCATTTTTTACTGGATTTGTAAACCTAGGATGAGATATCTAGGGTACCAAACATGACATAAGTGGCGAGATATTATATCTAAAAATAAAATATAAAAAAAAATTAAATCAAGTTAAATTCTTTTTTTCCAAAACGTATAACCATTATATGCCTACAATCCTTTTTTCGCTGGGAGTCGCTACAAATATTAACTCCAAATGGGACCAAGGGTCGGTATTAGGCGATAGTTTTTCGACTTGGGAATAAGGTAGGAACATCCATATTAATCCTAGCCTAAAATAAGTTTCCACATCTACTCATCTACCAATCTTAGTGTACGATCATGAGCTCTTAGCGTTCTAGATTTCATGTTTTGGATAATAAGAAACTAAAGCAGTGTATCATTGTTCTAGTTGAAATGACGAGGGTACCAATTACACCATAATCTTTTAGATATCAACATATAATTCCGATACCTTGTGCGATCGTCTATGGACAAAGTCGACACAATATAACAACAAGATAATCACTTGGTAATAGTTACGGTACAAGAACGATTATAGGACCAATATTAAGTGTTTTGGATTGATGTACAAGTGCAATTACTTTAATTATAACTTAAACAAATTATAATGTGGAAAGTAATGTAAAAGCACACAAGAAAATTTTGTTAACGAGGAAACCGCAAATGCAGAATTACCTCGAGACTTAGTTCAGTTTTGAATACTCTAAAAATTAAGCCACTATACAAAGACACTACCAACTTCATATAGTTGAAACCAAATAAACTACCCCCAGTCGCCTAGTTTATTTAGTATCCTTGTGTCTACAAACAATCTGGCCAACACAAAGATAGAGTCCATTATCTTAAGTTGCTTCAGTCTCTCTGAAGACTTTAAGCACTCAACCATTGAGATCGTCTTCCAAACAGTAAAAGACTAATCTGTTTGGTAACCACTCTTCTTATCTCAAGAAGTTAATTAATCAGAGATATTTTTCGTTGAGTGCGACAAAAGTTTTTCTGTTAAAAAACAATTAAAATCCTTTGTCGGGTTTTAGTTCTTCCAAGATATGGATTAAACAAGTTAACCAGATCAAGTCAAACAGAACTAACAGCTTCGGATACTGAAGAGTATCACCAAATGATAAACTAGATCTAGTCGTATCCCATCCGATCAAGTTTGTGCACGAAGCAAATCACGAAGATACAAAACCAATAAGTAAAATATTCAATCTTCAATGTCTTTTGTACCTGCACAATAACAAACTTGATTCCTAATTTATGATCGATCACGCACAGAACAGAGTCTATTAATGGATGATCACAAATAAATTTTAAACTCTTGATCTGGTTTGAGTGACCTTATGTCTGAAAAAAAAGGATTTCAAGAATAATCAAACTAGGTGCAAATCAAGAGATAACTACCGTTAGTCAATCAAATCAATAATCGAAAACAAAATAACAATGCATTTCTAGTTTCCTACTAACAGTACTAGTATACGCTTCTTGATCCCAAAGAAGTCTTTAAACTAGCGGACGTAAGATATTTTTCCTAATTAGGTTACTCTCCTCTCCAGTATAGTATTACGAGAGTACTATTAGTCGGCTACACAGAAACAACAAAGATGAAGTTTGCCTGGCTTAGGATAAGTTTGTAAGAAGAACAAACTTCACTATTTATAGATCAAGGTAGTTTGGAAACCAAGGAATTTCCATAACCGAAGATATTCTAAAGATATGCAATAAGGCGCCTAAATTTGGTTTTATAAATTCCAAACAATATCCAACTGAATAACCGAAATCTTCATGGACATCTCAATATTAGCTAGCACTTAACTAATATATATTTCGAAACATATATTTTGATTGCTGGTAAAACAAAATATATTAATTTCAAAAATCTCAAAAGATTCTCAACTATTTCGGTTTGAGATCTAACCTTGAGTATCAAGGAATATATTTGAACAATTAAGAAATAAGATTTCAGTACATGTTCAAATTACTCACTATGTTGACATCTTGAACTTTCCTATTTTGTAAACCAAATTTTCAAATCACACAAACCCTAAAGTGTATGTGACTTGTAGAAATTGGTTTTGCTTATTGGGACCAGTTTTACCATGATACCTAAAGAAAGTTGGATCGGTTCTACCTTGACTCCAAATATAAGATAGGATCAATCGGTTCTACCTTGATTTCCCATATAGGTTAGGATCGGTGTATACTTAAGATCTTCAGTGAATACTGAGACCATCAATCCTTTTGATTTCCCTTCGACTAAGAAATAATTTCGTACGTCTACTTTCTTAAACTCATGTAATTAAACATAGCTTTCTAGGTATGAAATCAAACTTATGTTCACTACACAATCTAATAACGAGTTACAAAGATTATGGTCGTAATTACGAAGTTCAAAAGATAAGCATTATACTTCATAAATCAATATACCAATATAAAGCACTTATCGTTATTGATGTATTGGTCCTTGACACTTTGATCACAATATGATGATCAAGTCTATTATACTAGAGTTTCATATATATAACACATGTTATGTTTTCAATTAGAAACAACTTGAAAGCTTACGATATATAAATGAAAAACAAGTCAAGTCATGTATTACTAACCTAAAGTGTAAGGATGATGTTATTGTTGATGTCGATACGTCTTCAAAATCTTCAGGTCTTCAGAGTAATACTTGTATGTCTCAACATTTCTAGACTTCCTAGTCCAACCTAAAAAGTTGAATCTTGTAATATAATCAAGCGACTTATGAATTTTGATACTAAAATATGACAACCAACCTTGACATACCAACACTTGGTGGGTTCAACCAAGCAATGCTCTAACACTAGTATTATACAATACAACCTTAATTCCAGCTAGCATTCACGAAACACTTCAACGGTATCGAGCACAACATATTTCCTTGTTGATTACTCGTTGTAATGCTTAGACCAAGATTCAACATCCATAATCATTCATCACCGATACATTAATACAAGCCTCACTATATAGATTACAACATAGACAAAAAATTCCTGCCAACGCACCTAGTTTCAAACCAGACTTGTGGTGCTTTGTCAATCTGAACAATATGGATGAGCATGGACCGGTTTTCATCTCATCCGCATCAAATCCAATTCATTATGGATTTCATATTTGGCATACGCATCCAATCCAGCATCCAACGGATGCATGGATGGACGGATTGGATCCATAATCCAATGGTTTTGTTTTATAACTAAAACTTTAAATTGGAAAAAAAGTAACAAAAATGACTTGAATATAATGACCAATTAAGAAAAAGGAAAAAAAAAAAAACTTGAATTTGCATTTGCATCTCAATCTAAAACCATATATGTTTGATGGAAGAAAATGGTGAGGATAAAAGTTTGTTATATGGTGGAAGATTAAAGATACTAAACTAACCCCATATTCTATAAAAATATCATAAATATGTTTAACCCAATGAGTGTGGATATCAAATGGATTTTTAAGATTGCACCCGCACCCAATCCAAAATATGTTAGATTTCCAAAACTGCATCCGCATCTTGTTCATTAGTGAACGATTTGACTACCCATACACAAAAATACGGATGGTCCGGATCGAATCCGCGGATTTCGGACCTAATGCTCACCCCTGAACAAGTTACATATCACAAGTTTGAAGGTCTAATCCATAAATACACATATTTTGGACCATGTGAAGAGACACGTGTCTCTCAAACTGGATTAATTTTCCACTTAAAATGAAATTGAGCTTTGTCAGCACTCTCGTACAGGCCCTAAAGCCGTAGAAAGAGATCAACTTATAGGCGCAAATCCGAAACACTATTACATTATGAAGGCATTATCAAATTAACCATTTTCAGCTTCTAATGTTAACTCAATACAAAGACGTTTGAAAAACGAAACAAGCAAAAGTAAATCAACAAAGTAAAATAAATCCCCAATAGGGAAACATTTTGTTATATGTTGCACTATTAAAATCTCAAGTAAAACTACTGTACTATTTTTCATCCATTGGTATGAAAAGAGAAGGGGAGAGAAAAGTGGAGAGGACAAAGTTCTATTCATATGTGTGTATAGATATTTGGTGTCCAAGTAACGGAGTTCCACTAAAGTGAGCATCTATATGATAAACTTTCGTTTAATTTTGAGAAAGAATTAGATATTTTTGAATTTGTGGTAATTCAATAAGTACCCCTTATTTTGGTGTGCTTGATACAAATATACCCGAATGGTATATTTTAAGTGGGTCGGTAACTTCACTAATACCCTTCCTACTATGTAGTATATAGTCGTTACTGGTTAAAGTAAGTTTTAAATATGATTTTTATTTTCTATCTTCTCTATCGCTTTCAACCTATAAAACCGAAAACGAAAAATAAAATCAAGATTAAAATTAGAAACTCGAACTAAAGGTTATTCAATTTCACATTCTTCTTCTTCTTCTTTATCTTCTTGTTCTTCATTTACAAGACCTAATCTGATTTCAAAAATTTATTTTCTAGTTCAATGATTTTCATATCCGAGATTTGGTTAGGTTTAGATTGCTTCAATTTCAAGACCTAATCTATCCATAACATTTTAGTTTATATGTCTTCATTTTTTGCAAAGATTTTCTTAAGTGATTTTTTTTTTTTTGCTTTTGTGTTTATTTATCTTGATTTTGTTCTACAGGTTTTAAATTATGCATGGTATTTTTATGAAAGCAACAGTGTCTACTCCATGCTTCAGTTTTTTGGAGCCAATAGAGTATGCATGTTACGAACTGTGAAGTCAATTTTTATTGGTTGAATCCAAACTTGGAGTCAACTTCTATATCTTGACAACATAATTGGATCCAACTTGCATTCTGTACTCCGGAATTTGACACAACTTGCGCAAGTTGACTACACTCTTGGAGACAACTTGTACTTGTTGACTCCATAGCGTGTGTATTCTTGTGACAAAATTAGGCTGTTGACTCTACTTATGAAGACAACTTGAGCAAGTTTACTCCACTTTTGAATCCAACCTAGTTCCTGGAATCTAGATTTTAAAGGAAATTAAAGCAATTTTTTTTTTTTTTTTTTTTTTAATAAAAGGAAATTTCATTAAACTAAAGGAAAGGAAATACATTGTTTTGCTTACATATAACTTTTAACCGACTTTCTTTTCTAGATTTATCCCATGATCTAGAATCTATATGCACATTCGCATATTTAATTAGAAACTTAGCTAGATTGTCTGCTAGATTATTACACGATCTCCGAATATAAACAAAGGAAGGCCTAGCAAGAAATTTAATAAATTTTCGATCTTGTTGCAAAATAGCTCTCGAAATCCAATTTACAGCAAAATCGTTATTCCTTAGACTGTTGATGACGTTCAGATTGTCGTTAAGGAAGACTAGTCTTTCATTCCTGGTGAACTGCCTCCATCTTGTTGATGCTCTGCAAGCTCTGGATTCAGCTTCCTCTGGACTTGAGCACCATCCTGAACCTCCTGCAAAATTGATAAGATAACCTTCATTATTCATTTCTACAATACCATAAGCATATTTTTTAGTATTGATATTAAAGGCCGCATCAAAGTAAATATAAGCAGCTTCTTCCAGATTATCCCTACTTTCATGCAAACAGCTAGGATGAAATTCATCACACTGATAAGAATTCTGTTTACTATCTAAATACAGAGTCTTATTTCTCAGATATTGTGGACTGTCCTTTTTAATTAATTCAATTAAATCAAGAGGGTTAGGACAAACATTGTCGAAAACTACTTTGCACCTATATTTCCAAATATACCAGAGAACATAAGAATAGAATCTCTATTAACACCATCCTTAAGCCAAATAAGACACCAATCTTTATAAGACATATTAACAGCTTTGTAAAACATAACATCAATAGATAAGCCCCTCCAAATATCTTCAGTAAAAACACATTTAGTAAACAGATGATCTATACTTTCACTGACTAAACTATTACATAAGGGACATTGAATATCAGTAGGGGTATATCTACCCAGAATTTCCCTAACAGGAAGACAATCGCTTAAAGTTTTCCATAAAAAGATTTTGACTCTCGGCATAATATTAAGATTCCATATACCTTTCCAAGCAACTGGGGTGTTAACATGTTTCCTATCACATAAGAAGTTATAAGCAGATTTAACAGAGACCGAACCATCCCTAGTGCTTATCCATTACATGGAATCCTTTTCTGTGTAATCCCTATCCATATCAATCATTCTTATATTACTGATAGTATCATTATCAAAGACATTTTGAATCAGACTGTAGTTCCAAGAACCATTGCTATCAATTATATCAGAAACCTTTGAGACTATATGCACACTATCATGGTTCTTTGTTTTAGGACACTCTCCTTCAGGCGGCCACTTACCCTCCCATATATTTATGTCTCTGCCATTACCTATTAACCAACAATGATTCTCTTTGATAATGTCTAAACCTTTACATATACTACTCCAGACCCATGACTTAACATTTTTCTTCTTGTAATTAATGGGATCAGACTTGGGAAAATATTTATGTTTTAAAATGATGCACCAGAGTTTATCAGGGTTTTCTATTAATCTCCACGCAAGCCTAGTAAGTAAGGCCAAGTTAAATTTATGAGGATTCTTGATACCTAACCCCCTAATATTTTTACTAGAACAAATGAAACTCCAAGCTTTAATGAAAAGACCTCTATTACTCCTACTTTTTTTCCACCATAAATCTCTCTGGATAACATCAAGCTTATCCAGAGTTTTTTTAGGGAGCAAAAAACACATCATCTGGTACATGGGCATAGCACTTGTCACTGAACCAATTAAAGTAGTCCTACCTGCCTGAGATAAAAACTTAGCTTTCCATCCTTGCACCATATTATACACTTTATCTAATAAATTCTGATAATTAAAACTCTTGGATCTATTAAAAAATAAGGGAGTCCCTAAATAAGTATCATTCTTAGTAATTCTGCCTACTTTAAGAATCCTAGATAGTAACTTGCAATGCTTGTTTTCAACTTTTTTACTAAAGTACACTCCATATTTCTGATAGTTTATGACTTGACCCGAGGATTCACTAAAATTTTTAAGGATATCCATCAGTGAAAAGAAATGAGTCATCCGCAAAAAATAAATGAGAGACTGGCGGACTCTTAGTGGTAACTTTAACACCAGATAATTTACCACTAGATTCAGCATGAAAGAGTAATTGCGATAAAGCTTCCATACAAATGATGAAAATATAAGGCGACATAGGGTCACCTTGTCTAATTCCCCTAGTGGGAAAGAATTTTTCACCTGGCGAACCATTTACAAGGACAGAAGCAGAAACAGTGGAAATGCAATTGTATATAAGATCACATAATTCACTTGAAAAACCAAATTTCTTAAAAACGAAAATCACAAAGTCCCACTCAAGCCTATCAAAGGATTTTGAAACATCAAGTTTCAAAGCCATGTGACCACTTTTCCTTTTACTAGTTTTCATAGTATGAAGTATTTCATGTGCTATAACTATATTGTCCGTAATCTTTCTATTAGGAATGAATGCAGATTGGTTCTGAGAAATTATTTTATCTAATAATGGTTTGATTCTATTAGCAATAATTTTAGTAATAATTTTATAGAGGGCATTACTAAGACTAATAGGCCTAAAATCACTAGGATTTTTTGGTGTTTTATTCTTCGGAACAAGCGTAATATAAGAATGGTTTATTTTTTGATTAAATCTTTTTTCCTTAAAGACTTTCTGAACCCATATAACTATATCCTCTTTAAGAAGATCCCAATGTTGTTGATAAAAACCAGGTGGAATCCATCTGGTCCCGGAGCCCCCCAAGCATTCATCATAAAAAGGGCATTTTTAATCTCAGTGTCACTAGGTATTTCATTTAGCTTATTGTTATCAAACAAACTAATAGATAGTTTTAGAATTTCATCAAAAACAGGATTGATCTCATTTCCATTAGAGTTATCAATACTCTTAAAGTGATTAGTTAACAAAGAACTTAAAGTTTTTTGTCCTTCAACCCATAGGCCAGTACTATCTCTTAAGGTATGTATTCTATTATACCCATTTCTATCCGAGGCATACTGATGGAAAAACTTAGTATTACTATCATTTTCCTTAATCCACTTTTCTTTGACATGTTGACCCCAATAAGACTTTTCTATTTCATACCAGTTAGATAGATCATTTTGTAATTAGTCAATCTTAATTTTAGTTTCTAAACTATAGGGTTTTCTATTCTCAGTTTCTAGCTCCTCAAGAATATTAGATATATTCCTAAAAATGTTTCCAAATTCCTTTTTATTCCAGTTTCTAAGGTCAAGTTTTAAAGATTTTAACACTTTAAAAAGGTTACTACTTTTTTCCTTACTGGTTTGTATAGACTTTTCAATGATATTACTATAATTCTTATGTTCCATCCAGCATTTCATATACCTATATGGTCTCATACATTTATCACTGTCTGGAATAGTTTCTAGAAGAATCAGAGCATGGTCTGAAACTACCCTAGTAAGATGTTTGTTACAAGATTTAGCAAACAATTCCAACCACTTATGATTAACAAAGACCCTATCAATTCTCTCTTGTATGTGATGTTTACCTATTCTTTTATTTGTCCAGGTAAATGGAAGACCAGTAAAATTAAGGTCAACTAATCCTAAAGTCTGAATACAATGAAAAACATAAGAAAAGCTACTAGTAGATGGACTATTTCCACATTCCTTATCATCTTTATGAAGGATGAAATTCATATCACCTATAATAGCCCAAGGAGTATTCAAATCACTAATACTTTTTTATATAATCCCACTGCTCACTCCTAAGATTATTATCTAAAGCACCATACATGAAGGAAATAAGAACACACATATTTTCTTTAAAAACTTGAAAATGAAATATATTATTCTTAAAAGACAAGAGTTTTGCAGATACTCCATGGTTCCAAGCTATTGCGAAGCCTCCTGATCTGCCAATAGATGGCATGATAAACCAGTCTTTCAATTTTAAGGATTTAAAAAAAAATTCAACAACTCGTAAACTAACTTTTGATTCAGATAGGAAAATCATATCAACATTGTGAGTTTTGTTTAAATATCTCAGATGGTCATGCTTTAACGCAGACCTAATTCCTTGAAGATTCCATGAAAAGACTTTGAAATCATACCCATATTCTCTATTGTCACTTACCATATACGAGAAAAACATTCTTCTGTAGTAAGGAAACAAACTATCTATAATGCATACAATGACTATGCAAGTAAATATGATCATACGGCATATAATGCAGTTCAAAACCTTAAATTTCTTACTGTTTTGATAATACCTACTAATACCTTTGAAAATAATACTTTGTTTATAGCACTCTACTACATATTTTATAATTATAAGCAGTTCAAAAACCAATTTACTTTTAAACTTAACCCCAAATTTATGGCAATGCATCCAATAAGAATAGTAGAATTCTCTACAACTACATATTATGTGCAACTCTATCTGATACACACCATTAAATTTGACCCAATAATGATACCACTTAAGTATGCTGAACAACAAAGACAACATTCTAGTAAATTTTCCTTTCAAATAAGGTTTATCAAGTAGCAAGACAAAATTCACATTTTGTATAAACCAACATAACACTTCATGCAAAAACTTTTTAGGAATCAGATTGAGACATCGATTTTTATATATGGAATGAATCAAGCATCCAATTCTAATATGGTAAACTAAATGAATCAATTGCATATGATTTATAAACACACTCTGAGCTCTAATTCCCTGAAGATTCCAGGATAACACCTTAACGTCATCCCTATATTTCGAATCATCCATAACCATATTTTTAAAGAGTAATTTTTGATAGAAAGGTAAAAAACTATTGCAGGAACATTTCAAAATTAAGCATATATAATAGACACTAAGCATTGCAACATTTCTAAAAGGAGCTGATCTATGCTTAACAGATTTAAGGAAATTGATTAACCAAGCAATATTGAAGTAAAGCTGACCATCTAAATTAATAGAATTATTAGTAGAAAGCTTTTTAAAAGTGAAGTAACTGATGAATACCTCAAGAGTTGCAGTAGAATCCACAGGGGTAGCATTGTTAGAGCAAGCACCAGCATTGGCCATCTCCATTGGTATCACCTCACCATATCTTTCCGCTTCTTCTTCAATTATGCTCCAGCATAGTGCATTCTCAGCCTCATCAGTAATTATCATAGCATTTTTCTTAGCAACACCAGCCTTTCCAACTCCTCCAATTCTTGTTCTTCTTATTTATCAAGACCCAATAGTCTTCAATCTTCAACTATGAATAGTGATCAATAAGACGAAACCAATTCTCTTGCCTTCTCTTATGAACTCCTTCTTTAGGCATAGATCCACTGCTTTCTGTCATAGGAGATTTACCTTTTTCCATTCTTCTTATCTCATCATTCAAGTTTTCTTCCATGTTAATACTACTTTTTTCTCCAGCATCACTAATACCAACACCAGAAACTCCTTCCTTATCACCTGCATCCCTTCTTCTGTCTCCAATAACACCAACTCATGTCATTTCCATATTGTTGAAGCTGGAAAAATCATCATCATTTAGTCTTCTCCTCTTTATGCCCATTCTTTGCTGATCTTCCTGATCAATTCCACTATCAAATATTCTAATCCCAGCAGCTTCATTGGCTAAAATCTCCACCCCTGCACTTGTTTGAATATCCTCATTCCTTATTTCTTCTTCTTCATTGTAGACAAACACTTTGGGGCAGTTTCTATTGCAGATGCCTCTTCTAGCTTTGCATTTCTCCTCAGAATGAGATGCATCAACATGCCAACACTTAAAACAGGTACGATGTGGAACTTCCATAAAGAAAATTTTCACCTTAACCGTTTCTCTGTCATTTGGATCAATAATGATGACTTTAACTTCATGGACAAGAGACGTTCCATGTGAAATATCAGCAACAACA
Source organism: Papaver armeniacum (assembly GCA_023531295.1). NCBI lineage: Eukaryota > Viridiplantae > Streptophyta > Magnoliopsida > Ranunculales > Papaveraceae > Papaver > Papaver armeniacum. Next base: position 143,389 of record JAJJWW010016704.1, read on the forward strand.
TGAGCTTGATACTCTCCTCTATCATTCAGTGGACCAATCAGATTAAGTACCTTCCCAATCTTCTCAGCAACTTGTTTCGCCACATATTGTCTTTCAACCAAGTCTCCCCTCAGAATACAATTAACCCTGTAATCTTGAGCAGAATAATCTACATTCTCCACTTTAGTTTCATTGTTCCACATTCTCATGGAAAGAAGGAAACCCTGAGCTCTATTTGGGATTGAGTAGATTACAGCAGCAAAATCCGCAGCATTAGAAAATCTGATGATGAACACCTTTGGGTTTGCTGTCTTCCTCACTATTAATCTTCCAGTTGGCTTCCACGATAAATTCAATGCATGAACTAGTTCCCCTGTTTTAAGGCCTCTAGGATCATCTCCTTTCTTTATCTCCTTGAAAAGCTTCACAATAACTCTAGGAAATTTCCTGTTTTCAATATCCACATCAGCATTTCTAAGAAATTCAATATATTTCTTAATAGACCTTGTCATAGTCTGAGTTTCATCTTCTAAAATACTAGTGAGATGAAAAATATAGTTCCTAGTTGGAACATCAGACATGTTTTCTACTCTAAGAAGATATAAAAGCTTATGAGTATTATTAAGAAGATGATGAATGTAGTTTTTGTACTTGGTTTTGTAATCTTTTTCTACAGGATTTTCCTTAAAATGTTTTGTGAGAGAACTAAGTAAGTTGCTAGTGAATATATAGACAAGTTTGATGGGAATATATGACACTTGTAAGTGTTTACAAGGAGGTGATTGAGGCATGAAATGATTGTAAGAACAGATTTTCTGTTTGCATGAAATCTTATAACAGTAGTATCTGCAAAAAAGTGCCACATGGAATGAAATTCTCTGCATTCCTGATTCAAGTAAGTCGCAAGTGTATATGTAGGAAAGTTTAATAGGAGTATATGCCACTTCTAAGTGTTTACAAGGAGGTGACTGAGGTATGAAATGATTGTAAGAGCAGATTTTATGTTTGCATGCAATCTTAGAACAGTGGTAGCTGCAAAATTGTGCCACTTGTAAGGAAATTCTCTGTAATCCTGATTCTTGAGGACAAAGTTTTGTTTTGTGATTTTTAAGGGAAACATTTTCACTCAAGGAAATTGACACTTGTAATAAAAGATCGTTATAACCAATGGTTTGATTTATATATAGTCATTGACATGAACTGTAGTGCTGATGATAGCTTCTTTCCTTGATGAGATTTTCAAGTAATATATATGTCTGAAAGCAATGATAACTTTAATAAAAAAATATTCTGGAGTTGTCTTGTGGTGATTTTCCTTACTCAAGAAGGCTGAAACTTTTCTTGCACCCAAAGTGTTAACTTTTTGTTGACTAGAGAGATTTCCAAAACACTGTAGCGAATCGCTCCTTCTCTGAACGGAGGTATTGACCGGAGATGGCCTCAACTGAGCATAAGCTCCAATAATGCTTTCCCTACAGATACAAAAAAGCAAACAAATGATTGTAAACAGGTTATTGATATAGTAATTACTCATAATAGGAATTTTGATTGAACGCAACATATTGAAAAATTAGAAGGAGAAGAGGAAAAGAGAAAAAATTGATAGGGATGCTAAAGGAAGAAATTCAAAAAAAATTCATTTTGAAGACAATCAGATTGAAAGAAAATGAGGTTTAAGAAACCAATAGATTTTAAGAAACCAAACAGAGGAATGAAGAAATCGAAAAAAACCCTAGAAACCGATTCCAGGAGAACAATATGGAGAAATTGAACAATCTTAACAGGAAAACTAAAAAGAAATCAAACTAGATACTAAAAAAAATAAAAGGGTAAGACAAGATAAAATTTAATTGAAGATTTCAGTGAAGAAATGGAAGAAATTAGACAGAAATCATATGAGATTCGAAACTGGGTTGACTCAGTGATATCGCCGATCCTCAGAGCCTCAATCCCTTCCTCGTCGATCGAAATTTAAGCAAGTTGACTTTATATGTGAAGGCAATTTCTGTCTGTTGACTCTATCTGTGGAGCCTACTTGGTTCCCACATCTATATTTTGGTAGAAACATACGCAAGTTTTTTTTTTGAGAAAGAAAAGGTTAGATTTATTGAAAAATAAAATAAAGGTACAACAAATGAAGCCTAAGCGTAACAACAGAGGCACAAGAGCCAGCCCTAATAGTCAGCTACAACAAAGGAAAAAACCCTGAACATTTAAATTTTCAACAAGAAAAATCGGACTTGAACATCTTCTTGGCAAGAGTTATTTTTCCACGCCCTAACTATTCATTCCTAGGACCCAAATTCTTAATTGGATCTGGTTTCTTGTAAGAGGGAGGATCCATTGACATGCCTTTGATACCCGTTGGATTAGATTACAAAGATGGTCAAGATTAACTCAGCATATAAGGTAAATGTGGGTAAACCCGCGACCCATGTTCAACACCTTCTTCCCCTTCGGTAACTTCTTTATTTTATTTTTGGGGGAAGAGTTTGATCATCAAGGGTTTTTCTTTGTTGTGTATGATAAAAAAAACACATGAACCCATGTACCCCTTTATTTATCGATAACCATCGGTAAATTTTTGAGTGACTAAGCCATTTCCTCTGTACTCAAGTAATTATCTGCAGAAAAATAGATTAGGATTCGATACTTTTTATTCCTAAAATGATATGTCTCAAGCTTCCACAACCATCGATCTCTTTCTGTAAGGGTTTGAGAAATTCACAACTTCCACTTCTCACCTTTTCCAATATTTTAGGAAATTCAAGAGAATCTAGATCTGATTCCAAAATATTAAAAGGATTCAAATAGCTCATAGGTGTTTGCTTAGAAACTTCACTTTTTTTCTTTTCCCCCCGGCTTCTTGTTCCTTCTAGAGTAAGTCAAATTCTTGGTTAGAGACACCATCTCTAGCATCCTATATGCACCCATGTTTTTCACATCGGAGTCATCGGATTTAACTCGATCCCTAGAGTTAGTGCCACTACTGACTTGTTATGTTTCATCAATAACAATCGTTTCCCTTATATAATCTCATACATCAGAGACCATATTGCCTTGCTCAAGTAACGAGGAGGCTCCTGAGCATTATTCTTCTCTATTGATTGATAAGTACATATTTAACATATATTTAGTGTCAATTCCATGCTAGTATTTATTGGTTTTCTTGCAAATTATTATATATTACGCTTGTTTTCTCTTATTTGTGTTTTATTAGATGAGTCATCCAAAAGAAGTGAATTGGCACTAAATTGTGCAATAAAAAAAGCTAGCTACAAGTGGAGAAAGGCCAAAGACCAAGTGGAAATCTTTCAAGTACAAGATTTCTATTTTTCATTGTGTAGAGGACGAGTAAACGAAGGCAATGGCGAAAGAACATCGTCATTCTGAGCTCATATGAAGAAGTTATGAGCAAAACAAGAACTTAGGAGCATAAGGGGAGCCTTCCTGTTAAGGGGCAGTCAAGTTCAAGGGAATTGCTAAAGGCAGTTCGGTCTTTTACAATAGGGGGATGCCAAAGTTCAAATAATACTAAAGGCACCCGGATTATTACTCATGGCACTTCGTCTTCCCTCTTCCTAAACAGAACACAGGCAATGGCAGACTGAATTTGATGATCATGATGATCACGATGATGATGGATCTTGATTAACAGTATATTCGAATTTGAATACATCATTGGGTTCCCGGGGACGACAGAAAGCATGGGTATGAGCCTGATTTCAAATCAGAAGGCTCGAAATTCAGGAAGTGATGCCGATGATCCTGGCAGAGATGGAGAACTCAACAGTGGCTGCTGCTGTTATCACCGGTGCTGAGGAGAGAATGACGATGGAGATGATGGAGAAGCTGTGGTGCTTTCAACGAGAGAAGTCAGGGAAGATATGAGATGTTGCCATTGATGGAAGATGCAGTGATCGCGATGGAGCTTGCTGCCATAGTGATCAGAGATCGAGAGCTCGAGTTGGACAGAATGACTAGAGCTGAACAAAGACGTGATGATGATACCGGAGACGAGACGGAGAAGTAATGATGCTGCCATCGACGAAATAATGGAGCTGGTGGTCTGTGGTTTGCCGAGTCTGCAGAGAAGAGTACGAAGGAGTAGTGCTGTTATGACGTCATTGGAAGGACCCACCCAAGACGTACAAATCAGAAGAGAAGAAATAGGCGAGAACGTGAAGACGTGTGGTGGGGACGTTTTGCAGTATTTTTGCAGCGAGCCTTGACGCGTTTAGGAGAAAGCGAGATTTGATTCTACGGTGCAGATGATAACGCATGGACCCTGCTGAAGCTTTAAACCAATGGAATGTTGCGGTTGCATTTCTCTTAAGTACCTCCCACACATTGAATCAGATATTGTGATAAGTTAACCGACTTCACATCTTTATCTCGTACGATTTTTGTGGATCGGATGGGGTATGTGAAGATATAAATAAGGGTCGAGTGAGAGGGAGAAAAAGCACTTCTTCTTTTATTTATTTACTTTGTAGCTAGAAGACATAAACAGAGAGAGAAATAAAGTTTTTATTCCTGGCTTTTGATGTGAGATTTTATTTTTAGTTTCAATTTCTTTCTTTCTTCTTTATTTACTTTTTACTACTCTTTAGCTATGAGTATCTAAACTCCTTATTGATTAGGGATGATTTCAAAGTCCTGAACAATGAAGCTTTAATTTCTTAAACCAAGTTTATTTCAAGTTCTATTTATTTGTTGATTATCTTTATTATTTTTATTTAAAGTCTAAGAATATTGAAGGGTTATTTAAAGTGATCAATTAAATTAACCAATCAATATTTCTTCTACAAGTTTAGGGTTGTGTGATACGTGTAATTGTCACATCAACTCTTTACACAAGTAGTAAATCGCAAGAGCTGACAGAGGGATTCTGTTAAGAAATTGTGTATAAAGATAACACTAGTAAGCAGGTCGAGTCTATGCGTCTGATGCTAGGATCAACCTGATTCACATAGTGTAAAGCATTCCGTTAATCTACACCTTGAGATCTTATTCTTGGTGGGTTAGTTGGATAGAAACTGGTAGTCGAGCGCTTCCGTATCCAGTGACATCAGGAATCCTGGGGATAGCAGAGCTTATTGCTATTCTACGGTTGGTAACAATATAAATTCAACAATAGATAAAATTGTATTCAATTAAGTTTCGGTTCAGTGACGGCGAAGGATTCCCTAGTCATCTTTCTTATTATTATTTACAACAAAATCTTATTATTTAGTTAATTCAAAATCTGAAAACCCCCCTTTTGGTTACTTTATAACAACTAAAATCTCCCTGCTCTTCGGGGAAACGAACTCCTTGCCATTATATTACTAGTTAATTATGTGGAAAGTAGTAATTAATTTGTTGTGTAAACGACGCGCATCAAATTTTGGCGCCGCTGCCGGTAGCTTTAGTTGTTTCTTTTAGTTTTATTTTGTTTTTAGATTTTTTTTTTTAGTTTTTAACTTTGTTTTCTAGATTTTTGTTTTAGGTACTTAATCTCTGACATCAAAGGATTGGAATTACCCGAGGTGCGGAATTCAAACTCGCAAGAGAACGATACTACAAGCACGTCCAAAGTTGCAAGAAGAACCTTCTACATCAACAATGGTAGGCGGTACAAATAATACACCACCACCTCCTCCTCCGGAGAGGAAGACGTTGAGAGATCTAACATCACCATGTTTAGAATCTCAACCACTGTGTATTACTCTAAATGACACAATGGAACTTAAGTCAAGCCTTCTTTATTGGGTTCCAAAGTTCAAGGGACTACCGGGTGAAGATCCTAATCGACACCTGCAGTAGTTTCAGAATACCAGTAAGAAGTATGAAAAAGAGTGATGATGATGATGATACAACTTTTCTACAAGTTTTTCCGTTTTCATTAACGTACCAAGTAGAATCATGGTTATATTATCTCCCTTCTGGAAGTATTGCCAAATGGACCGGAATGAAAAACTATTTTTAGAAAAGTATTTTCCTGCTTCCAAAGCTGCATCTATTCGTAAGGAGATTAGTGGCATTATGAAAATTACTGGAGAATCTTTGTATGAATACTGGGAGAGATACAAGAGATTGTTGGCGAGCTGTCCACACCATCAAATACCACCGCAACTCATTATCACACACTTTTATGAGGGTTTACTACCACATGAGAGACACTTGATTGATGCGGCTAGCAATGGTGCATTGGCTAATAAAACTATCGAGGAAGCTACTAGTTTGATTGAAAGCATGGCTGCAAACACTCAACAATTTTACACTCGATATTCCTCAACAGTTAGAAGAGTTAGCGAGATGGGAGATTCTTCGCACATGGAGCAACGAATGAGTAATATGGAAAAAATGGTACAACGTTTAGCATCTGCAGTTGTTCCTTCATATGAAGAGGATGCCGAGGTAAATGCTATATTTCCTAATCAGAGGCAAAGGTATGATCCCTATTCTAATATTATAATCCTGGTTGGAAAGATCACCCTAATTTCAGTTATGCCAACAAGCAAGCAGCAGTCCCTAATCTGTATGGGCGACAAGGTGGTTTTCAACAATAACAACCTCAGAATGATGAATCCAAGTTTGAAGCACTCATCTCCATAATCAAACAAGGTCAACAAAAAATTGATCAATTCATACAGAAAGCCGAACAGAATCATTTAAAAACCGATAACGCCATTAGAGATTTACAAACTCAGATGGGGTAAATGGCGACAGATGTGAATCAAATGAAAGCGCAAGCTTCAACAAAGTTTCCATCACAACCTTTTGTGAACCCAAGAGAGCACGTTAATGCAGTAACTCTAAGAAGTGGGAGACAAACTGAAGAGCCACATCAACAAAAAGAGGTTAGTAACGACATCGAAAAGGAAGTAGAGGAGGAAACCGTCCCAAAGGAAAATCCAACCTCAAACGGCCAACCTAAGGACACGGTTCCCACTTTTACTATACCACCTCCTTTCCCCGGTCGTTTTGCCAAGTCAAAGAAAGAAGCTCAAGACAAGGAGATCATGGATATTTTCAGCAAGATACAGATCAACATTCCATTTATTGAGGCCATCATAACCGTACCCAGGTATGCCAAGGTCTTGAAGGACTTGTGTACAAGAAAAGATAGGTTGATTGCTAATCAAATTACTCAGGTGGGCGAAAGTGCTACAACTATGTTACTAAAGAAGATTCCTACAAAGTGTGAAGATCCGGGTGGCTTCACAGTGCCAATTACCATTGGTAACCGGCGATTTGAGCGCGCTTTGCTTGATTTGGGAGCTTCCATAAGTGTTATGTCAGCCGATGTTTATGATTCTTTGAATCTCGGACCTTTAGAGGCAAAGATTACTATTCAATTAGCAAACAAGTCCAATATATATCCTAAGGGAGTCGTGGAGGATGTGTTCGTTCAAGTGAATCAATTAATCTTTCCGGTTGATTTTTACATTGTGGATATGCAAAATGCAGATAATTGTTCATCTACTTCGTTACTTCTTGGAAGACCGTTTATGAAAACTGCAAAGACGAAGATTGATGTTGACAATGGTACACTCACTATGGAATTTGATAAGGAGATTATTCTCTTCAACATATTTGAAGCCATGCGTTATCCTAGTGATGTGCACTCTGTTTTTTCTATTGATGTTATTGGTTCGTTAGCACAACAAATGTTTGATTTGACCAATGAAGATGAACTTGGAGTTGTGCTGCGAAATAGCATTGATTTGGACATTCATGGGCAACCGAATTTGGACATCGAATTAGTCAAAAAGCTAGTGGAGATGTGTGGTTATTTAACGACATTACAAGAAGCTCCAAGGGGTAATATCTCTTATATTTCTTTACCCGTAACTAATGAGGTTCCTTTACCTTCTATTGTATAGGAACCTAAACTAGAATTGAAGCCTCTTCCCGACCACTTAAAGTATGCTTACTTGGGTGATAAAGAGGAGCTTCCGGTGATTATTTCAAAGAATCTCACTGCCATACAAGAAGAACGTCTACTTCGGGTCTTGAAAGAGCACAAAACGGCCATTGGTTGGACAATTGCTGACATTAAAGGTATTAGTCCATCAATGTGCATGCATAGAATCCTTATGGAAGATGATAGCAAGCTGGTACGTGATGCTCAGCGTCGGCTTAACCCCCCAATGATGGAGGTGGTAAAGAAAGAGATCCTCAAATTGCTAAGTGTGGGGGTGATTTACCCAATTTCTGACAGCAAATGGGTTAGTTTGGTGCAAGTGGTGCCTAAGAAATCAGGTGTCACTGTTGTCAGAAATCAAGATGATGAACTTGTTCCTACAAGAGTTCAAACAGGATGGCGAGTGTGCATAGACTACGGAAAGCTCAATTCGGCTACCCGCAAGGATCACTTTCCTTTGCCTTTCATTGATCAGATGTTAAAGAGGCTGGCGGGACATTCACATTATTGCTTTTTGAACGGTTGTTCGGGATACAATCAAATAGTTATTGCACCGGAGGATCAAGAGAAGACTACATTTACTTGTCCTTTCGGTACATTTGCATATAGAAGAATGTCGTTTGGTCTTTGCAATGCGCCTGCCACTTTTCAGAGATGTATGGTCAGTATATTTTCTGACTATGTGGAAAACATCATTGAGGTATTTATGGATGATTTCAGTGTTTATGGTAATTCATTTGATATTTGTTTAAATCTTGAACTTGTTCTTAAAAGATGCATAGACACTAATCTTGTTTTAAACTGAGAAAAATGCCACTTTATGGTAAATCATTGAATTGTGCTCGGTCACATCGTGTCCTCTCAAGGACTCGAAGTAGACAAAGCAAAGATCGACTTGATTAGAAACTTACAATACCCCACTTCGGTGAGGGAGATTCGCTCGTTTCTTGGTCATGCAGGTTTTTACAGGCGGTTTATCAAAGATTTCTGCAAAATATCAATGCCGATGTGCAAATTATTGCAAAAGGAGGTTTCCTTTAATTTCTATCAGGAGTGCAAGGATGCCTTTGACAAATTGAAGGAGATGTTAACTACTGCACCAATTATTAAGTCACCTGACTGGAGTTTGCCGTTCGAGTTAATGTGTGATGCAAGTGATTATGCAGTCGGAGCTGTTTTGGGTCAGAAAGTAGACAAGAGGTCGCATGTGATTTATTATGCATCAAGGACCCTTAATGAGGCTCAAATCAACTACTCAACCACTGAGAAAGAGTTGCTGGCTATAGTATTTGCATTAGAAAAATTCAGAGCTTATTTAGTGGGTACAAAAGTAATTGTATATTCTGATCTTGCAGCACTTCGGTACCTATTGAAAAAGAAGGAGGCTAAGCCAAGACTCATAAGATGGATTCTTTTGCTACAGGAATTCAATATTGAAATCAAAGACAAGAAAGGTGTCGAGAATATTGTTGCTGATCATCTTAGTAGACTTGTTATTTCCGAAGAAAAACTTCCCCTACAAGATGGTTTTCCAGACGAACAAATCTTCTCGATTGAAGAATCAACACCTTGGTATGCTGATATAGTAAACTATTTGGTTACAAGGCAAATACCTAGTACGATGTCTAATTCTCAAACGCTAAAAATTAAGAAAATAGCCAAATAGTATGTGTGGGATGAGCCCTACTTGTGGAAATATGGTGCTGATCAGATTATCCGTAGGTGCGTACCTAACTCGGAATTTCAATCAATTATATCTTTTTGTCATTCTTATGCTTGTGGTGGTCACTTTGGTTCTAAACGTACCGCTCTCAAAGTTCTTGAGAGTGGTTTTTATTGGCCTACCCTATTTGAGGATGCATATGTTTTTTGAAAATCTTGTGATAGATGTCAACGAACATGCAATCTAGGAGCTCGAAATCAAATGCCACTCACACCAATTATTCATGTAGAGATTTTCGATGTGTGGGGTATTGATTTTATGGGCCCTTTTGTTAACTCGAATGGAAAATATTATATACTTCTTGCTGTGGATTATGTTTCTAAATGGGTGGAAGCTAAATCCACCCTTACTAATGATTCTCAAGTTGTTTGTGAGTTTGTGAAGGAATATATTTTCTCTAGACATGGTACACCAAGAGTGGTTATCAGTGATGGAGGTTCGCATTTCAAGAAAACCTTTCATGCTCTCCTCAAGAAGTACAACATTACACACAAGGTTGGCACTCCGTATCACCCACAAACTAGTGGGCAAGCTGAAATCTCAAATCGTGAAATCAAGCCCATTCTGGAGAAAACTGTCAATACTACAAGAAAAGATTGGAGCTTCAGGCTTAATGATGCACTTTGGGCGTATATAACGGCGTATAAGACACCAATTGGTATGTCCCCATATCGGTTGGTTTATGGAAAAGCTTGTCATCTCCCAGTTGAACTTGAGCATAAGGCTTTTTGGGCGGTAAAGATGTACAACATGGAGTATGATGAAGTTGGGAAACAAAGGAAGCTACAAATAAATGAGCTAGAGGAAATACGTAATGATGCTTATGAGAGCTCTCGTATATACAAGGAAAAGACGAAGTTATTCCACGACAAAATGATTTCTCGAAAAAGTTTTGTTATGGGGCAAAAAGTTTTTTTATTTAATTCTCGTCTTAAGTTATTTCCTGGCAAGCTAAGGTCCCGATGGGTGGGACCATTTGTTGTTACCAATGTTTTTCCTCATGGTGCAGTTGAAATTTATAGTCCCAAAACTGGAAAAGTTTTCAAGATCAATGGCCATAGACTGAAGACATACTACGAGAACTTCACTACAGTGGATGTTGATGAGATTGAGCTTCGTGATTTGCTCCCTATGGAGGAGTAAGGTGAAGAGTGCTAAGTCAGGCTGAGGACGATAAACTAAGCGCTAAATGGGAGGCAACCCATCGTGTTTGTATTTTTATCTCTATCATTTATTTTTCTTAGTTTTTCATATCATATTTTGATTTCCCACCTTGCTTTTACTTAGGATGAGTCAATTACATCGAGGACAATGTAAAGTTTAAGTGTGGGGGAGTATTTTGCATATAGAGTTTTTAGCCTTTTTGAGTCAAAATTTTCAATTTTTTTGTATATATTTGAATAAAACCTCCAACTTTTAGAGATTTTAGAGTCACTAGCATACTTCTAGGTATGTTTACATAGAGAATTATGATCGACATAACTGAACTTGGAAGTGTTAGGGAACTACGTTCAGATTTCTTGCTTGTTAGAGTGTTAAATAATGGATTTAATCATGCCGGTGATGCAAATGAGGAGCAGGGAGAATGCATTATTAGAGTTGCTGATCAATCATTAGTGGAGGCTACCTATTTTCAAATCAACAGAGGCACCATACCAAATTTTCTTTGTAGCTGACTAAAGAGCTTTCTTTTGAGTGTGTGTCACCGTACGTTAATTACGGGTAGAATGATGAGCTACCCAACCTCCCACCAATAGAAGCACTACTCTTTGATCTCTTGAGTGCTAATTTTTTCAATCATGAGGGTGACGTCTATAGATGAAAACCACCTTCTTGTAGTTTGATTTGCAGTTAGCACCATTCTCTCTCTCGCCAACAACAGATCCATAGAAACACCATCGTCATCAACAAGTGGAGCGACATCAAAATCTACAAGGAAAGTTGAAGACGTTTGAGGTTTAAGCAACAATAAAAGAAAGAGCAGATTTCATATCCGAGTAAAGCAACAAACTATGAGCATATTTTTATACATGTTGAAGACTTATTACAAGAGCGGAGAAAATGAAAAGATGAGAATTATTGGAGTTTATGATATCGAAGACAATACAAGTTGTAAAGATCCAAGTGGTAAAGTACTTCTTTCATGGCCATGTTAATTTTGATTTCATTTTTATTTTTGTAGTTGCAAACTTTTTGAAAAAGAAAAAAAAAATACAAAATACAAAAGAAAAAAAAAAAAAAAGAAAAAAAAAATAAGAATAGAAAAAGAAAAAGAAAAAAAAAGAAGAGAAATACAAAAAAAGATTTGCATTTAGGTTGTTATTTTTTTTCAATAAGGCCATGGGGAAGAAAAATATATAAAGAAGTTTCAAGCAACAAGGAAATAGAGGAAAAGAGTTCAAAATTTTCGAAGTTTTACGAAGTTCAAGAGTTTATCATCAACAATTGAAGACCGAAGACGAAGACCAAGAAGATGAAGAAGACGAGCTGAAGACTACGTTTCTATTGGATGCTGTGAAAGTGGTGCTACCATTACTGCCGATCAGATGTGAAGGTGGTAAGTACTCACATCCTTGCTATAGTGGTTGATTTCCTTTCTTAGAGATCATCAGAAAAATATCTTTATTTCCCACGATCTTGTGGGGTCTCCAGAAATAATTCGGAAGGTTTCCCACCATTCAATGTGTGTAGGATTTCTCTCTTCATTCCTACCTGCACACATATGAGACCCATAAAAAAAGTCGTCTTATTGAGTGCAATTATCATAAAATCTTTTTAAGTGAGGCAGAAGTCGAGGCGAAATGCTTATTGATCGCTCTCAAACACGCGTTCTCTCATTATGATGTGGTTATTTCTCACTCAACATTTAAGAATGAGAATATGTTCTTTGGTATTTCTAACTTCTTATTACTAGCATGCAGAAACTCTATGTCCTCATAGCTCTTTGGATGCTTGAGAAGCTGGAACGCTTTGAAGTTGGAGTAGGTTTTGTGGGTATATCTCTTGTAAGCCCTCACGTGACTGTCTCACGCGGGATTATCCCCGGTGCCTAGCTCACGGTGGGTGTAGCATTACTCCAAAACCAGATTCCACGAGGCAATGTTGAGCCAGTAGTACTGTTACACGTACAACAAAAATAAAAAGTAGGCAATTTTTAGCCAACATCTGGAGTAGCGAATCCAAATACCACTCCTTTGACAAAACAAATAAACAAACCACAGAAATGTGAATTTGAGACCTGCGGGAGAGAGAAGAGAAAGTGGGAACCAACAGGCAGAAAGGAGAGAAAAGAGATGGAAAGGGTGTTTTCAGTGGAAGAAATTTCAGACCCATTTTGGACACAAACACCACAAATACCTGGTGGTGGTGGTGGTGGTGATGAAAATCATCATATGAACAGAAGTTCATCAGAATGGGCTTTTCAAAGATTCTTACAAGAAGCTGTTACTTCACCAACTAATTCTCTTTCTTCTTCTACATCTAATACAGTAGTTCCTCTTTTTCCTCCTTCTACTCTCCTACCTTCTTCTTCAGCAAGAAGTCCCGATGAAGAAGTTATTGAGATCAAGGACAATAACCATCATCATCATGTTCAGAATCATCATCCTTTACCTTCTTCTGATCCATTATTAAAATCTCCAATTGATGCAAAGGAATATCAGGAAATTCTTAAACAGCGCCTTACCCAAGCTTGTGCCGCTGTTGCTATGTCTCGGGTAATGAATTGCTATTCAATTTTGCGGTTTTTAATTGAATTATGAATTGTTAGGTTGATTTTGGGGTTTGGGCATTTTGTTAAATTTCGGTGTTTTACTTATTTAGTGTTAGTTTTTTCTGGAATTGATTGGATTTTCTTCAAATTGGCCTACGGTTTTTGTTGGGAATGTCTTGGATTTCACTACAGGGAGGCTTTGGCCTACTAGTTTGATGTTTCTCCTTGAAATTATTTACTTTTCCCATCTTCATGTGACTTGACATTATAGTTTCCATTGAATGGGGTTACTAAAGCTTTAAATTGTAGAGCCTAATGGGTTTTTATAGATGTCTCTCCTATTCAGCTTTGATTGTTAAAAATATGATTGTGTTGCATAATGAGCATTATGAATTACTAATGCATTTTATATATTGTTCCTATGTTAGCAGGTGTCTACTGTGAAATCTCAGGACTCTACAACTTTTCCTAACACTGGGGTGCAAGTCTCAGATGCTTTGCCATTAGAATCCCAAGCTACCTCTAAAGGTGACAACTTTCATGTTCAGCTTGTGTACTGAATCGGTCATACTGTACGCCAGAGTTTTTACTTTTCTTAAAGATAGCCAGGCTAGTTTACCATGACGAGTAATATAAATGAGTGAGGTGGAGGTCCTACGCAATAACGACACACTACCTTTTGTTTTCCTAGTCCTCAAGCAGATATCTGAGGTGGAGCTCAGTGAAGCTGATTCTCTTTGGGTTACCATGTAGACTTGGTCCTGCTTGATTGACAGACCATATGACAATTGTACTTCCCAGACATGACCCGTATGTTTATCTTTTCAAAGGATTTTGTTGCTTGTTAACAGAATTATGGGACACTAGAGGTACTTGTTTTACTTAGGAATTCCATTGCTGGAGTCTATTATCACATCTTATGGTTCCTATTTAAAGAAGGGCAGGCAAACTATAATGTATCAAGTCCTCCACCTCTCGTTTTATTTTTGGTCTAATGCCGCCCCCAACCTTGTTTTGTCAAAGCTTAATTATCTGCCATCAACAGGGAAATCTGAACCTTGTGTCACTCAAGCTCTATGTTCTGTTGTTTAATTATTTTTTTGATTCATGCAGGATTTGAGTATAAGTTCTCGAGTGTACAAAATAAAGCTGTTGGTCGAGGACCAGTAGGCATTCCAGCTTTACCTGCTGTGCAGAAAATTTCAGGGGCGCCGGTTAGGCCAACAACTAGTGGTTCGTCAAGAGAGCAGTCAGATGATGATGATCTTGAAGGAGAAACAGAAATGACGGATAATATGGATCCTACTGATGTGAAACGTGTAAGGAGGTAACTATCCATTTTGTTGAAGTCAATATGCATTGATCTAGGGAAGGCAAAGGTTAGAGTTTATTTGTTGAGGATTTGGTATTAAACATCTTTTTATGTATAATCGTCTTCGCCTGTACAACTTAATATCACTTGATTATACACATATCCGAGCTACTGGAAATGCTTTACTTTTATACAGTGTGTGGGAGCTTGATGCTTCAGTAATTCAGCTTTTGAATCTCTAATTTACTACCTCATTAGTTGATCAAAAAAACTTACAGTTTATTTGTTTTATTACTCAGGATGCTGTCAAATAGGGAGTCAGCTAGACGTTCTAGAAGAAGAAAGCAAGCACATCTGAGTGAACTTGAGGGACAGGTTTGACATTAATACTCTAGTTGCTTAAAAAATTTCAAACCTTTTCTACCGTTGTGCTTTTCAAAACAATACATGTTTCACTCGTAAGTCGTCACCAAGGCATGTTCCTGGTGAATCTCG
The DNA here is from genome assembly GCA_023531295.1 of Papaver armeniacum. Classification (NCBI taxonomy): domain Eukaryota; kingdom Viridiplantae; phylum Streptophyta; class Magnoliopsida; order Ranunculales; family Papaveraceae; genus Papaver; species Papaver armeniacum. The sequence continues at coordinate 158,522 of JAJJWW010016704.1, forward strand.
AGGTTAAGGGATTCAATGTCTATCTGGGGCGGCTACCATTAGCCACTGACAGGGGACACTTCCGAATATGTGTACATAGTCGTTATTTAATCCTGTATATAAATTTGGGTTGAAATCATGATACCTATATGCCGATAATTTTCAAGGTCTCGCGAGTTGTTCGATGCCCATATTTAAAGACATTGAAAGTTTATATTCTTACCAATTTGGATTGTACAATGTAGGTGGCACAATTAAGACTTGAAAACTCGTCATTACTGAAGCGCCTCACTGATATAAATCATAAGTACACTGAAGCTGCTGTTGACAATAGAGTTCTCAAAGCAGATGTTGAAACTGTGAGAGCAAAGGTATGGAATTCACAATATGGTGTTATAACTTATAATGGATGTCTAACATTGATCCATTCTCGTTTCGAGAAATTATACATTAGTTCGAAACTTAATCAAGCATTTAGCTGGTTGCGGCCTGAAGTTCGATATTGCTATTCTCTCCATAGGTGAAAATGGCTGAAGAAACTGTTAAAAGAATGACTGGATTGAGTAATCCACTTTTCCAGGCCATGCCCGATTTCTCCAACATGGGCATGCCATATGTGAGTAGCCCTACTCTGACCGACTCCAGTGCAGATGTTTCTGCACCACCTCGTGGCGGGAGATTAAACAATGGATTGGCTGATTCTTCTCCTGTTCTATCCGGGGACAGCATGCAGAACAACAAGATGGGTCCAACAGGTGGCCCTCTGCAGTGGGATGCAGGATGGGGAGGAGGACCAACAAACCCTTCAAGCAGCACGGAGCGCTAACAACATACATTTATGTCTGAGCAAGTTATGTGCAAGGAAAGATACTTGTATTATTAGTTGTTATAGGCCAAAAGTGCATGTAAGTACCTGAATTTGTTGTGGTATAGTGGCATACTTATGTTACTTGAAAACTTTTACATCAATAGAACATTTTGCGGGGTGGGGATTATTTATATTCGATCCTCATAATGATGGTAAAAATTTGATAGTCGTAGTTTTTAGCTTTGGGGTTTAAAATAAGCTAATTAGTGGAATTGAAGTGAATAATTAAAAATATTGCATCCCTATGTCTTGTTTTCCAAAATATCTGCTGCAGATTAGAAATCACTATGAAACACCATCTTTGTCATCCAATATAAGATAGGAGCACATAATAAGTTGTCTCTCTCTGCCTCATCTCTGCTTTCTTTTAAAATTCTAGTTCTCTTTGTTGCATTTACATAAGAATTCTTGTTTTCTTTTCTTAAGCTTCCTTCCCGATGCTGCTTCATCAATCCGATCGATCCAGGCATAGGTCCCTGATTCTAGTGAAACTAAACTTCCAACATAAGCCTCTGCAACATTCCATTTCACACGCATCTTCAACACATTAGCTCTTCCAAGTTTCGGTCTGAAAAAAACTATACCATGTCCATCCTTCTTCAAAAACCGAACCTCTAATAAGACCTCAGAGTTCCTCAAAGTATGTATAGGCCTCAAAAACTGAAACTCTTTCTGGTTGCCAATGCAATACAGTTTAGTCCAAGATTCTTTAACACCATAATCCTTCATCTCCCACAGGTCCCATGTCCTATGTGTATCACCAATAAAGCATAAGTTTGCACCCAACACTGCCAATTTTGTCTCAAAGTAATTACTCCCAAAATGTTCCAGTTCCAACATTTCTGTGAATTTCTCACTACTAATATCAAAAGATACAATGAATTCAGACTTGACGAATCCTGCAAGAGAATATACTATCCAGTGAAGTTTTTCATTAACAAGCACACCGAGTTTTTGTTGGTGGTTCAACTGATAAGGAGCTGGTTCAAGAGTTCTCCATGAATTCGTTCCTAAGGTGTATACCTTCACTTCACAAACATTACCACCGATGCGAAAACCCACGATTCTAACTACCTTGTAATCATCAATGCTTCCATCGTAACAAAACCCATAAGTGGTTTCAATGCCTAAAGAAGAATAGCCCAAAGACTCGACTGGAGCTGATGGTATTATCTTGTACTCTGTTGTAGATGGATTCCAAAGGCAGAGAACACCCAGGGAAATAGACTCATACTCATTTTTGTTCTTCTTGTTGCATAATATTAGTCCATTACAGGAACACAAAATGTCAATGTTAGCAGCAGCATCATCTTCTGAAGATTTGAAAGGGTAATCCAATTCTACACAATCATCTAACGACGATGCATGATATTCAGTGGAAAAAATTTGGTGATTTCCTTTAAGCATGAGAGTAAAGTTGTTCTTGTCAACTGAATGGGTAAGATGCATTTTAATGAAACTTGAGGTTTTTAATAACTGGAGCCAGTGTTTGGATACCAACCTGTATCTTGCTAGAGTCTTCACTGGTAGCCTTGAGAGGATGTTGACCATGATTTCTTCAGGGATGCTTGACATCTTTTCTGATGCCTCCTCTCCTCTTCTACTACTGCTAAACACCAAGTAATTTTATGAAGATAGGGGTTTATTGCTGGAAGAATAATATTAGCTGGACAGGAGTACGAGACAAAATTTAAATGAGGAAAAACTGAAAAGAAAGAACGCAAAAGTTGTTTTTTGACTTGCTATTTTAGTACCGAACATATTTTCTTCGGAGTGGCCTTTGCTAAACTTTGCAGAAGGAATCTTTCAGTCTGTGTGATGTATGCCTGCCTAGTCTTCTATCATCACTTGACTTCTGACTAAAAGTTCTTTGTTTTTTTTGAATACAATTGCCAATTCCGATTAAAAAAATCATGATCAGCTGGAAAAAGGTCACTAAATCAGTGACAGAACGTGACTCACTTTTCACACAACTCTTAAGGATTGCCATTTCAGATGACAAAACATGTTTCATTGAAGTGTACATTGGGGAGCATCAATCGAGCTTAAAATATGATATATTGATGTGATAGGTTAGACCTCCCCATCTAAAGCAAGATAAAAAAAAAAGATCGAGGTTTACGAAATTACAACTTCAAAAGAAACACATTCTCATTAAGGTGAAACTCAAATTACAATCACAAATGCAGTACATTTTAGAAAAACAAATACTAAGAATTGCAAAAGAAATAATAGATGAAAAGATAGAGATTCTTAATGCATAACCATTATTCATATTTTGGTGAAATTATTGATAATTCCAACTCAAAATTTGACTTAGTTAGAATTAATTCTCCTGCAGCTCTTCCTGATCTCTCCTCTTAAACCCGTCAACGGCGTAATGTTACCCATCTTAACCATAGATTCAGCAAAGTCCTTGAAAAATAGCTCATTATTTGCGGCATATTTCTTAACCAACTCCATTGATGCTTGGTTCTTGGTTAGAACTTGGTCAGAACTGAACAAACCCTTGGAAGCTAAAAGATTCTTGTAGTAGTAGTTGTCGAATTTTGTTGGGCTAACAAAGTCCATGACAAAGAGGTTCTGGTCACCGCCAGATCTTGGGCATCGGGCACGCAATTGATTTGCATAAACTTGATTAAGAGAGAAATCAGGTCGCTTACTGCTGGACTGGCCGTATAATCTTTGCTTGAAACTAGTGCACCTAGCCTGTCCTATTGTGTGGCTTCCTGCATCGCCACAATAGTAGTAGTATTTATACTTTAGACAAATACTTATTGGTGAAAATATTTTTACTATTCGGATAAATATCTGCGAAGTTAAGTGCAGCGAGATTGTAAATTAACTTACCAGATAAAACGACGAGGTCAACTACATTGAGCCCCTTTAGCTTGAACTTAGTGAGAATCGTCTGGAATGTATTGTTTGGTGCAGGAATGTTTTGGTTGGAGCCACTTAAACTTGCACCTCTCGCATCTCTTCTTCCCAACGGCACCTCCCAGTTTGGACCACCAGCCTAAACAAACCACATACAATTGTGATCAAAATTAGTCATGCAGTTTTGATCCAGGAATACTCTACACTGAGAAACAGAAATTTGACCATGTATGAGAAAATGGACATATACCAAAACAGTTGAATCTCTAGCAGCTAAGGCTAAAATATCAGCACATGAGACGGTTTGTGGGCATTCCTTCTCCAGTGCAGACTTTATAGCATCAATGACATCGAATCCTCTTACAGAGTTCTTGTTTGGGATGGAATTCTTCTCACTGATTATGCTTCCACTGGTGTCTAACAGCAATGATGCATCGCAGCCCTTCAGATTTTAATAAACAAATACAAAAAGTTGAGTAAAATGAGAAAATATCATAAGATTGAAAAGGGTAAAACAATGTATATTGGAGGCATTTTAGCTGACAAGACCACAGTATGAAAACACCCAACATTTGGATACTGAGCAATGAAGCTGTCACATTAGCTACTATACATGATATTTGTCATCTGGGACAGAATTGTGGAGTGGGTAGAAAATGACCTTGACGAAACAGTCATGGAAATGGAGCCTAAGCAAAGAAGCTGCCATGCGAGCTTCTTTAGCCACGGCCTTCGCCACCACTGATTTAACAATTTCCTTAGCTCTGGGGCATGAACGGTCGTAAAATTGAGGGTAGAGGTTATAACTTCTACTGCCACCACCGGGGCCGCTGAGCTTATGAGAGAAGCAACAAATTGGAGGAAAAACTACAAGGAAAAGGACCACCTGAAGCAAACTAGTACTAGTAGAGCAAGCCATATTTTCTTAAGTTCGTCGCTAAAAACTAATGAGCTTGAGAAGAAGATAGGAATTTTTTGTTTGAGTGATGAAATGACACTAATCTTTGGGCTTTATATAGAGAAATTTAATAGAACAACTAATAAAAAATATTTTAGAAAAATTGTGAGCAGTTGGAGTTGGTTACTAGCTTTCTCAATGATCATTATTCGAAGACCTTAGAGTAATTCATGATTGATTTAGAATACCGTTATCTTACCACGTATCAAGTCGCTCTCAGTTGGTCTACCATTTAAGAAACAACAATTTAGTCGGGCCATAATTGGAACTAAAAGTTTACTCAAGGTGTTGAGCCTTGAGGGTTGAAACTCGAGACTGAGTTACTTAAGGTTGTCTGGTACATCTAGCAGACTGTATGTGTTCCCCGGTCAAGCAAAGATACATTCACATTTTTGTTACTGTTGAGCCGACGGATTACTAGTGTCAATTAATTACGGTGGAATTCTGGAGTGTCATACATGCTAGATTGTTGAAGCCTATATCATGCGCAAATTTTGGTTTGAATGCGCATTATTGCTCGCGCCTTGGATGTTTCTTGTCCGCTTGGAAAATAGCATGGGATTTCTTAAACACCGTACAGTTTAGATATTTTCACATCCCGAGGCCCAAGTGGGATGAAAATGCAACTCATATTCAGAGGTGGAAAGTTAAATACCCTAATTTGATTGGGGTCAAAGATATTAATCGGGGGCCTCCCACTAGAGGACAAAAAAGGTCACCCAAACCTAATTTGGGTAACCCCTTAGCAAATTTTTTTTCTAAATACCTAAACTACCCCTGAATGATTAGTATTAAAACTTAATAATTTGGTTAGTGTGGTTAGATTATGTTAGATTAAAATCAGATTTTAGATTTTTTTTTTTTTTTTTTTTTTTGTGAGTTGAGAAGAAGAAGAGGAGGTTTTAGAGGAAAACTTGGGGTTTTTAGAAATGAGTAATTCAAGTAGGGGAAATGATGTTGGAGAAGGTTCAAGTAACAAAGATGATTGTGTTGATGGTAAGATTATCTTAAATTCTCCCATGGATTGGATATATGTCACAACACAGAGAAAGAGTCGTCAATGTCGAGGGATGTATACCCCAACGACTCTATAAAGTCGTCAATGTATTGACACCAAAAATGACGACTCAAACCTGCAACTTTTTCGGGTTATGAAAATCGTCGGGTAATATGATATAACGACTCAAACCTGCAACTTTTCCAAGTTATGAAAAATCGTCAGGGTAATATGATATACCCTGACGACTCTTAGCTTGGGCCACAAAGAGTCGTTATTTTGTTTATCTATACCAAGACGACTCTGAAAAATTTTGGGACAGAGAGGCTGTTTGTTTTTCACCTGGGGTCGTTGACCTTTAAAAAAGGGTCGTCCATGGAGGATCGTCATAGGTTTCTATATTATGTTAACGACTCTAATCTAGGGTAAAAAAATATGAAAACCAGAAATATGGTCGTTATCTTGATCATCATATACCCTAACGATTTTTTATGTTCTCTACGTGCATATGAAAAATCGTTAGGGTTTAGGCTTGTCGAATTGACGACCCTTTTACTGTAACTGAAATTTTTCGGGTGATTTTTTTTTTTTTTTCTTGGAGTCGTTAATGGAGGAGAAGAGTCGAGAGGGTGAGAGGGGAGGGAGTGATCTTTTTATTTAGAACTAGAAATGAATTGGGGTTTAGGATTAAGGGTTAATAGGTTTTTAAGATTTATTTTTAGTGAAGGGTAAAATAATATTTTCACAATCGGTTTAATACGCCCCTGAAAAATTTGGGGTGCAAATAAAATGTCAAGGCCCCCAATTAAAATGTTTGGCCCCCAATCAAATTAGGTTAAATACACCGTGATCTAAGTAAGGAAAATGGAATACTTGATCAGATCTTCTTTTTGCTATCACCAGTGGTGAATGTGTTTAGATAAATAACTTTTTTTGTCTTCTTCTCTTGTGTTTAATTTTTTTTTTTCTTTTCTCTTATATTGTTAAACATATCCACCGCAAATTTGGGAATCTGTTAGAGGCCTCCTACTCTTGAGTGGCATTTTGCAAACGAATCAAGAAAACCAGTCTGATTATACATCTTTGGAGGAGTTGGAGACCAACTTCTCCTACTTTCGTCAACAAAAACTGAACCTATTTTAATCCTTTCGAATGATAAATAATTAGTAATGATAAATAAATAAATGGATTAAGCCTCCGAATCTGAAGATACATCTTTTTTTTTCATTTACCCAAACAGCTAATATCACACCTCGGGATTACCTATAATGTACTCTTGTATTTATTCTGGGACCGAACTGAAACATATTCATAACAGACATTCTCAAACTGACAAGTTAAATACTTAATCATACACAATAAATACAACAATGCAATTTTAGGGCTACTAAAACATTACTGTCTTGCCTACAGAATTAGTTTCTTCGCGAACTTTGCCTGCTATCTATATGATGACCAAAGCTCAAGGTCGACATATGGCCATAATAAAGTTCTTCTTTTGTATGGGATTTTTACACCTACAAGACTGCATACAAATTGTCGGCAAGGAAAAAAAAGTCAAACAACAAATGCATAGATCATGGGTCATGGCGAATCTTCAACGTAGAAACGTCTTGCTTAATTAGGCAAACTGAAATTCTGTAGGAACAAAGAAAAAAGGGGGTGGTGGTGGTGGGGGGGGGGCAAAGAAAAGGATACTGTGCAGTCCACGCAAGGAAAAAAATAAATTACGCAGATATAAGATAACTCACATGTAAGTTTCCTATCAAAATTATTCAATGGGCCTCATTTACCATTTAGTCTAGCCTAGGAAGCCTATTATGCAAAACTGATAGGTATGATCTAGAAGGTAATGTTTTCATATAAAAGTGGTTCCAGGAAAAAAAGTGCTGACCATAACTATCACTATATGGCACTATCGCAGTATAAGTTCAATAATCCCATTGAAGGGTCACCAGTTATACCAATTGTTTGGAGAATGAAGACAAGTGGAATCTACTTACATTTATTGCTGAACTTTGCTACAAGCTTGAAGACCAGCCTGAATTTTCATATTAAAGAAGTTCTCCAATCTATGCATCAAACAAGTAGTAAGAGACAAACAGTGACAAAGTGCGCGAGATAAGAATAAGTAAAACACAAGAACCACAGGTCTCACCTGGTTGCACATTTATAATAAATGGTTTCTGGGGAGTTGTAAGTGCGTGCATTAGCACACATTCTTTTCACGTCCGCAATAAACATCTCCAAAGTAAGATAATATTGTTCAGACTCGAGCCTCTTTGACATTGTCCTTAAATCTGGAATTGAAAAAATATATATATCAATTCAGATTTACCAAGCTAACCAGAATAAATGTGAAGTAACAAAAATGTATAAAGTACCACATGAAATACTAGTCCCAAGGCAGTCCGCACTTTTTGTACATCTTTGTACTAGAAAACGGCCAAAGCTTAGTAGGAATCAAGTAAGAAGGTTCACAGCAAATTTGTTGTCGATTAGTTGACTTCACTGAGCAATTTTTCCCCGAAAAGATGTCAAAGTAGAGTGTGTGTCAGAAAGAGAACCTACCAATGATTCAATGAACTGCGGGACCTCATATATTCTCGTACTCACATCAATAGTTTAACTCAAGAAGGAAAACTTATCTTGTTCAATTGGCATATGCGTAAGTCTTTATGGAGAAATCAAATATTTTATTCTATTTGAAGTTGTCTTAACAATTCCTAAATGGAGAGACAGAGAGAGAGAGAGACGCCATTGGTACGGCTCCTTTATTAAGTTAGTGTTAGTACCCATGGGATCTTTGATGACATCATAATAGTCAGGCACATCACGTGGATCAACTGGTTCCTTAAAGGGCCAAGCATCCGGATGGTCATGCATCATCTGTCAACATGCAGAAGCAGGTATGTTAGCAAGAATTCTACTCCACACACTTGCTTTGATCAGGTATTCTACATCAGTTGTCAAATATTTCACGAATTACGGGCTTTGAGGAACCACAGGAATAACATTGAGTGACTGGATAATCAAAGGTGATTGTTGGCAATGATGAAAGATCTACTTCGGTGATCATTCATGTTTGCTCAACATCTGATAGGCTAAAGAAACTGGAACTAATCAGAAGCTTACAAGTGTTTACATATGTGGCAAGATCAAACCGAAGAAAGACACGATATGTGTAACACAAGAGTCACCTTCAAAAGTGTGCGCATGAAGGAGATCAATGACTGGCGGAAATCAGTATTGTCTGCAGAGGAATTTAGAGTTTTATATCGTGAATGACCCCATTGATCAGGAGTCCAGCCAGCTTCCCCTGTTAATCAAAATCATGAAAGTTTTGAATAAGCATGCAAAACTGCCGGTTACACCTGTTGTGTTTCAGTTCGATAACAATTGCAATTCGTACCAAGTCTAAACAGGAAATAAACTTCAAGTACTAAAGAAGTACATGGAACTTCTGAGGTCTCTAGAGCACCTCATTTGAAACAATCCGTAGACACTTACTCAAACCAGGAATATCCTCAACTTTGATGATCTTTTTAGGAATACCGGCTTCTTTCTGAAACAAGAAAAAGATACTTAAGAAAGTTAGCCTTAACGTTCGAAACACAGATAGGTATGTGATGCAAATAGAATTTCACAGGTTTGTGTGTAGCAAGGTTGAACTATACAGGTATGCCTAAACTATATGGAACAACTTATAGTTTAAAGTTTAAACCAAAACCATATTCCTTACTCTTAACATGGCGGTGAATAATTATGCATTTACAACAGCTTCCTAATATAAATACAAATATAATTACGCAAATGTTTGGATTGAGTTTTTTCCATAATAATCAGGAAATCTTCTCTGAACAAAACAACCCATAAAGAAATCAGAGTGATTCAGTATCAATAGTACGAATGTTCGTATAAAACTTGTGTACAAACATCTTTGTAAACCATTTTCTGCCTCACGAGGAGATAAACCTATGGTCTTTTCATGAAAAATCTATATAACTCAGCTCCATTTGAGCCAATAGCATATGCAAAATAATCCAAGAGCAATCTTGAAGGTGTCTGTACAAGGGCGTAATTATGACGATTTCCATACACCAGCTTTATCTGTGACAACAGCATATGCAAATAAAAATGACTTAATTTACGAATAACATAACTATACTCTCTCCATATGGTTCCTAAGATATTGACCTTCAGCTTACAAGGCAATTTAGCGCAACATTATTATCGGAAAATAAAGGAACAGTGTAATACAGAACTCAACAGACTTGAAATGACTCCAGTTCAATATCAGGCGAAGGAAAATAAACATAATTATCAGCCAGATAGGGCATTTGCTCCAAATAACAGCAAAATACCTTTTGAAAGTCAATTCCTGGGTAGACAATGTGACAGTTAGAGAGTTCTCTAATCTTTTCATCTATTGCCTGAAATTACAAACCAAACAATAAATGAGTTTGTATAAAACACATCAGCCAGATATTTACAAAACATAGAAAGATAAAAAGATTCCAGAAATTTGTTTTATAAATGAGGGATATACTTTGACTTGTTTTTCACATAAGGGATTAGCTTTACAATCTGCTAATGATATATCTGAACAAGCTTAACATAATAACACACTCATAATTGCAAATATCTGAATTAGGCTGTATGACCTATACATCAACGTCTAGTAATTTATCGGTATTGTAGGAGAGATAGAACAATTCAAAATGGTATCACCACTACTTCATGTTAGAAAATTAATACTCATTTTTTGTTAGAAAAGCAAGTATCTGAACAATGCTGTACGACCTATTATTCTCCCATTATGGATAATTCAGTTATCATTTACTATACATCTACATTCTACATATCTAGGAATTACCGGTATTGTAGGAGAAATAGAAGTGATCAATATAGTTTCACCACTACTTCATATCAGAATGTTCTTAGGTATTTCTAGAGATCACTCGTACACCAATTTTACCCTTTCCACATGGCCCCTCCAAAAAATTCAATTTAATGTGAAACCAGTAAGTCATAACAAACATTCTCATAATTCAACAGTAACATAAACCACTACCTGTCTCTGTTGGCGAATCATAGTTGATAAATCAGTATACGGAAGCTTCGGATCAATTCTGCATTCCATCAGTATCCCTCCATCATACTCTTTGATATATCTGAATGGATAAAATACTTGTTAACATAAACATATAATATGATAATCCACACAAGTGGCTGCATGAGGAAACGTCGATCCAGATATCAAATAACAATAATTGACTCAAACATTCGAACTAGTTTTAGTTAACATTTAAGTAATCCAAAATGTTAAATCCTAAGCATACCCTTGCCATCTATCCTTGTCCAGGTTGATCTCTTTTGTGAAACCCTGTTCATAGAAAGACAGATAATTCAAGAAAAGGAAACCAGTTTCAACGAAGAAAAGGAAAACTCTGCACAAACTAGAAATGCAACGCAAGGAAAATGCACTGTATCGGACCTGCTTAATAAAATATCCAACGGCATTATTGTCTGCGTAGGTTAAAAAATGAGTGAGGCCATCTACATCACGTGCATGCTGTTTTAAATGATTCATAAGTCTTGTACCATAGCCTTTCACTTGTTCATCTGCTGTAATTGCAAGGAAAGCTATCTCCCCAAATTTTTGACTACAAGAATTGGAGATAAAGTTTCAGTAAACGAGATCAATGTTTGCCCAAAAATACTGATCTGATATGCAATAGATGTGTAATTGGCGAGTATCCCAATCTATCAAGGACACAGGATACAAAAACAGAAAGGAACCAGCAAACTTCAATTAATAATAAGAGAATTTGTTTCAAGTTAATGCCCTCCCAAGTTAATAATAAGAGAATTTGTTTCGAGTTAATGCCCTCCCAAGTTAATGCCCTCCCAAACTTCAAGTAAATGCCCTCCCAAGGAACCAGCAAACTTCAATTAATAATAAGAGAATTTGTTTCAATTAATAATAAGAGAATTTGTTTCAAAAATACTGATCTGATATGCAATAGATGTGTAATTGGCGAGTATCCCAATCTATCAAGGACACGAGATACAAAAACAGAAAGGAACCAGCAAACTTCAATTAATAATAAGAGAATTTGTTTCAATTAATAATAAGAGAATTTGTTTCAAGAATTCATTTTAAATAGCAAAAATAAAACAAAAATACTTGATCACTAAATTCACCTGACATATGGACGGAAGGTTATGCCACCAACAACATGATTGTGTCTGATAACCATAACAGATTTGTGGCTTCTGCGAAGATTAAAATGATGAAGTGATGTCAAATAAACTAAGCAGAAACAAGCAATAAATCTCCACAAACTAACCACTGTTAATTGTTTTCCACAAATCCAGGACACCAAAAGCATATAAAGAGCCGCGCATAGTTACACGAACTTCTGAATCCATGTACCACTGATACAGAGTAACTTATTTCTCAATGGACATTAAAGTCTGAATACAGAACTAGCAGAAGTTCCTTTCACAACTGAAACTTGTTCAGCCATCCAATGGATCTGATGGTAACAAGTTACCAAATCTATTGTTTGCTTGAGTTTGCATAGTTTATTGTGGTGTTTGAAAACTAACAAGATAATACCATATCATATGTCTGCAGAAGTAAAACAAAAAAATATAAAACAGAACATGTAAGAGATTAAAGATGATTCTTAGCACACAACACAATGTAACCTTTCAAGGAGCTCTAGAAGCACACCTGTCCATAACAAGACGAACAATGTATTCCTTGGGCATATTAGGAAGTTGTCTAGCAAAGATATTCTTCAACCCTATCAACCTTAAATAAGCAACAAGTATATTAAGTAAATACACGCCCCAGGGACATCAGAAAACCATCTTTAAAGATATACACAAAATGATGTTGAAGAAATAAAATAATACCAAATCATATGCTGATCAATTCCATCATTCGCATAGCACACAAACTTGAGTCTTCCTGTTTCTTCCTGTTAAAATGAAAAACATAATACTTTGCATTAGAGACTATCAAGAAAATCAGTAATTTTAAGGTTGAATTTTGAGAAATCAATTACCTCTCTTTTCAAGCTCTCTTCTCTTGCACTGTAAGCTCCGCTTGCTTGTAAATTCTCAGTAAGAATCTCTTTCACTCCAGTTCCGGAACCAACAACTGGTGCTAAAACATTACTTGCCGTCAGTTTTTGAATATCAGAATCAATCTTTAGTAAAGAATTCTCCATCTTTATTTTCGTTTTCCTAGAATTATTCTCTAGCCGTGCATTCGTAAATACCCTCATTGAATCATCGTTATCTTCTTCTTCTTCCTCATCACCAATATCAGCATCAGGATCATCATCATCTTCAACAACTACATCTTCGGAATCATTTTCAAATTCTGAATCACCACCACCACGACGAGCACTAATACTTTCAAGTTCATCATCTTTGGTAGTATCTGAATAAGAGTATGGAAAATTACTTGGTATATGTTCATCTAACTTGCGCTTATTATGCAGAGATGAACTAACTGAAGCTGAAGCTGAATGTGATGATGGTGATGGAGAATGTGAAGTAGTTCTTGATCGGACTGACTGACCTTCCATTTCTAGGGTTTTCGAATTTGAAGATCCTTACGATCAATTAGTTTAAGAAGAAATTTAGAAGCATGCTTCAAAACCAAAAAAAAAAAAATTTAGAAGTATGATTAGGGGTTTGATGGAAATTTTGGGGAATTAGGATGTGGGAAAGTAGGGGTTCTTCGATAGTAACGGAGTATCGCATAACATTCGAATGTGACGTTGGTGCATCCAGTGAAGCAGGAGTCGGTTAGTTGGATCCGACAAAGTATATTTCCACATACTGCGACATTCACCTCTGTGATGTAGCCAGTGGGGGAACCAAGGGTATGCTGGACCTGACTCCTAAAATCCCTAAAATCGGATCAGACTCGAGGGATCATGGATTTTTTTGGGACCATGGTTTTATTTTTGGTAAGACATGTAGAAATACACCAAGGCCACCCCTTATCCAAATATTTATGTTAATACCAAAATTACCCTTTATATTAATTTAATTATTATTTAAAAAAAATATTTATTTTTAAATTTTTTATTTATTTTTTAAATTTTTTATTTTATTTTCAATATTTAAATATTTTAAAAAAATTATATATTTTTTTTCCTTTTCTTTTATTAGGTTTGAGTATTAATCATCAAAATAGGTTTGAGTATTAATCATCAAAATTGAGTGGTAAATGTACTCTTGATTCGTTTTTGATTGAAAAAGATTGAGTAGTAATCATCAAAATAGGGTGAAGATGGAAAATACAGTAGCAAGTTCGGTAAGTAGAAATTTTAAAAGAATCTAGTTTAGTAACCGAACTTTCTGAACATGAAGAACACTTCGGCTAATGCAATTTTTTTTTTTGTAACCGAACTTTTGTATAGAATACCAAATGCAAAGTTCGGTTGGTTCCCAAAAAAAATACCTTAACTGAACTCTTCTCTGTAAACCCGTATGTTTAGTTCGGTTAGTTCGCAAAAAAAAATATTTGGTGCCGAACTCTTCTCTGTAAACCCATATGTTTAGTTCGGTTAGTTCGCAAAAAAATTCCTTAACCGAACTATTCTCTGTTTAGTTCGGTTAGCTCGCAATTTTTTCCCCTAACCGAACTTTTTTGTTCATATAGTTCGACTAGTTTTTATTTATTTTCTCCTAGCGGAACCAAAAAAAAAAAAAAAAAAAGGAAGAAAAAAATTAAAATTTTTAAAAAAAGAAGAAAAAAAATTGTAATTTTTTTTTTAAAAAGTTGAAAAAGTTAAATAAAAATATATTTTTTTATTTAATTAAAGGGTAACTAAGTCATTTAACAACTTTAGGACACCCCTTATAACTATGGGGTGGATGGGCTAAGTAAACCATGGTCCCCCAAAAAACTCATGGTCCCCAAAAAATCGTTCCTATAATCTATAATCAGCCCTTAGTTTTCTTTACCTGGTTAAATTGGGGCCTAGGCCAATTAATTTGGGCCTACGACTACAGGACAAAAAAGTCATTGAAGGGTAATAAAAACACCCCTTATCCAATTATTTTAAAAAATGCTAATTTACCCCTTGATTAATTAGCGTTAATCGGGTAGTAATTGATGTTTAATCAAATTAAACTAGAAATTAATTAATCTTGATTCTTCGTCAAAACGTGATTAAAAAAAAAAAAATTGAAAAAACTCGTCCAGAATCGGTGGATGTTCATGCTCACATGAACCGATTGTAAGAATTAGTTTATAATACTTAGAACATAGATCGATTGTAAAATTCATGAGTTTTTCTGTGATTTTTTTTCGCCAGAATCGGTTTATGTTAATGCCCACATAAACCGATTGTTAATCTGTGCATTTCTTCGACTGTTTTGCTCATAACTTCTTCGTTAGATGTCGGAGTGACCTCATTCTTTTTGCGTTCAATTCCAAATTTCATGCTCTATAATATAAAGATAAAAATTTCAATATTTGTGCAAGAAATCAAACATGGTTAATGAATCGGTTGATGTGTGCATCAGCATAAACCAATTGTGGTTGATGTTCATCACATCAACCTAGAATCGATTTATGTAGGTGTACCATATCTACCGATTTTGGGGAACATCAATAACAATCGGTTTATGTGGACCCTTAAATAATCTGATTGTGGGCATAGCAGTTAAGAAATCAAAGGTTATACAATCGGGTTATGTGGACATACAATACATGTAATCCGATTCTAACCAAAAAAATATACAGAAAAAAACGGTTCTCTTCCATACCAGAATCGGGCTATGTGGACATTAACATAGACCGATTATGGTTCAATATTTCCAACCAGAATACACATTCAGTATAATCGGTCTTTGTGGGCATGAACAAAATCCGTTTCTAAATAAAATCGGTTCATAAGTACATTGACGTAAACCGATTCTAATAAACCTAGAAAATTTTGATTTCAAAAAATCGGAATTTTGAGTGATTGCATGTTGCTAATATTGATACATGAAAAATAATACCCCTTAACGAGTTGGAGATGCCCCTAAGAATAGAGGTGAACTTGGGTTAAGATGTAGGACTTGGGGACTAAACCCAAGCCCAAATAGAAGATACCCATGAAAGATGGGAGGATAAAGGAGGAATTAATGAAGAAGGAAGGGGTTATGTTAAAGGATAGCATTAAGGATAATTAAGAGGTATTAGGACATGTGTCATGAAGTAGTAAAAAGAAGGGCTTTTAGGAAAGCCTATACAAGAAAGGACAAGGTACAATGGAAAAACAACTTTCTCTCTTACTATTATTGGAATTGTAAGGTCATGTGTAGTAGCTAGGACGGGTAGAACCTAAACTGAAATTCACCCCTCAACATTTGGCGACCACACCCGGAGGCTCGTGCCTAGCTCACAAATGACACACATAGGAGGCGCCGGTTCGGACACTACAGGAGCTCAAGCGGCCGACCATCATATTAACCTCGATCAGGTAACATTAGAGGACGATGACAACGAGGAAGAAACACCGATCCTAGGTGTCATCAAGCAATCGGTGAACCATAAAGCTTGACCAGCGAAACTGTAGCGGACACGATAATTTTTCCCTCCTAAAAGGATTGGGTTTCAACCCATTTAGCAAGGCCAAATCCCGGCGCCGCTATGATGCCTAAGAGCTTACACATAATGCAGTGGGTCTATATAACTATATAAAAAAAAATGGTCAAGAACAATAAAATAAATAATATGAACCATGGGATGAAAGAAGTCTACCATTTTCAGTTGATCTAAACAAGATGCTCAGAGCGATATTTGAAGTAAAAAAAAAGTTTGTAAAGTCGTCAGTACAAAAGTTAGGGAGTACAATGTTTACACTGGCAACACGTATTTTAACCAAGAAGCAGTATTATTTAGGAAGTATGTGTATATATATATATATATATATAAATAAAAGGGGTAAAACTGGACCTAGTTACAAAAATGATATGCTTTCGCATCAAAGGATAAAACTATTACATGAGACCAAATGTTCAAATTACTAGGAAGAAGAAAGTCTGGGCCTGGGACAGAGCCTTTTCATGAAAAATAAACTTAAGATAAAGGATTATAACCAAATGTCAGATTCAAATGAAGTTATGGATTCACACAAAGGGATTCAAATCCTTGACGTATTTAGGTGAAAATATCACTCACACCAAGAGTTTAGAAGTCCACAGATTTTGCAGCTTCAAACAAAATATTCTTATAATGAACATGCACACAAATTTATAGCTCAGTACATATTTTCAAAATGAGAGTTGAGCACATCCCCAAAGTAAAACGGAAAAAAAAATATATACACCGTTTAGTCCAAGCACACTAGTCACTTAAAATGACATTCAATACAACATTTCCCATTATCACTTCTATTCATACATTCTCTAGAACACAGAAGTGAATTTAAGAGATAGCCATATGCAAAATAAAACCCGCTAGTGTATTAAAGTAGACGAGTTCTAAGTAGATAGTAGCACATCATTTAAAACATGCCGGCACACTAACGGCAAAGGAAGGTTCTGTGTAAAGTTAATACAAACACCCAAAATAAGATCTTAGGTTGTATATTTACAAAGCAAAATATGGTAATACATGAGTCGGAAACCGAAAGTGAACTACCACATATTATCCCCGTGATATACACATCAAAATAACGAAATACTAACACTAGAAGCTTTGGTAGCCTGCTGTAAGCTCCCGGCTTACTGCTACAAGCTCCTCTCGTACTCTGCGGGAGGAAAACAACGAAAGGGTGAGCGAATGCCCAGTAGGGTTATACGTAAAAATGTAATGCCGGCAGGAAACATGGATAAATAGACATGAACAGCTAAAAATAGATAAAATGTATCAAACACGATGCCTTAGACACAATTTTAAAATTCATATCCAGGTGAAGAACTGCAAAGTTAATTACACTCTACTAATTATATGGCCAGTGCCGACGTCAGGGTAGTTCTGGTTACCAGCCACCGTTTTTCAGAACGGTCTTCCGGGTAGCCACCGAGGTGGTGGGGTGCCCCAGTGGGCCTGACAGTTCTAAAGTAGAGTCTATTGGTTTCCTATGACACTTTATCATAAGAAGGAAACATCTATAAAAAATTACCACAGCAAATTAGTGATTCATAAGGACAAAATGTAAGGCATCCATCGGCTGTTTACATAAAACATTTCATTAAGCCTTACCAAATGTACAAAGAACTATTTGCAAAGCTGGTGCTTGATTAAGAAAATTATAAAGCTTAGAGCAAGTAGTACATGAATGACAACTCAATGTTAGGTAGCTTGCTGATCAACAGGGATTTTAGAAAAAGAAATCAAATGGCCTTAAAATGAATAAACCCCATAGTTTAAACAAGAAAAACAAGTTCATGCACATTTTAGTTGAAAACTTAGTGTAAAAGTAATGTAAGAAAATCTATGAAACAATTCCAATCCTTCGTTCTTTAGATAATACTGGAATTCAAAATGACGGTTCAATGAAGCATTTTCGCAAACAAGTCATGGGCAAGTTCAGGAACACGATACAAAGTTTAATTTTGCAAGGGAAATGTGACAACAATCACTGCAAAAATGGTTTAATCTTTGAAAAACATCATTCCTACCATTCAAACCCATACATAGTTCAGTGAGCAAGAGTTAAATACCGAAGTTGTATGTTTCAACAAAATTTAATTTCGTATAAAATCGTCAACCTAAAGGAAACAAGAAAAGATGATAACGCAAGCAGTTGAATCAGGACAAAGTGTCCTTGAAGAAACAAGAAAAGATGATAGACGCAAGGCTGATAAGACAGCAGTAGCAGCACAAGAGGAGATCGACGAATACCTAGAGCAGAACTACCATGTAATGAAACAAGACAACCGATGCCGCGTGAGTAGCCCATATCCCGCACACATCCGAGGGTACCCATACCCCGAATATTATACTTCCCCAAAATTCAAAATATACGAAGGCCAGGGAAACGCGCGGGAACATCTCAGCCGATTTTTATCAGCCATGAACGACAGAGCCAATAATGAAAAACTATGCTTAAAAGAATTTCCCAAGTCACTCACGGGCACATCGTTCTCCTGGTATGACAATCTAAAAGAAGAGAGCGTGGATTCCTAGAAAACCTTGTCCGCACTCTTTCTTGGAAAGTTTTATTCAGCGAAAAGAAAGATTACGGCAATAGACCTAAGCAAGAGTGGACAGCGGGTAGGAGAAGAAGTAGGAAAATACATCTCGCGGTTCCGACGATTGACATTAGATTGCCACGAAGATATCAACGAGGAAGCACTCGTCGAAATTTGTGTACGAGGAATGATCCTAGCCTTCAAAGGGGGTCTGATTAATTTCAAGTTCCAGACCTTTATAGAACTAGAAGAAGCAGCTGATAGGATCACCGACTGTGTACAAGAAGCACCCAAAGACTCTATCTGGCGTATTACGATTAGCGCCATGGCAGAAACTTCAGTTGATGCAAGGCCCAATATCAGCAGGGAAAGTAGGGGTCGGTCCCAAAGTGACGGCAGGAACCAAGGAAGGGGTGGAAGAGGAAGACGCGACCATAAAGTACCACCCCCTCTCCCTTGTAGCAAAGATCGCGTAGTCAAACTTTTAAATCAATTGATTTCCGAAGGAGAAATTGAACTGCCCTCAACCACAGTGGATATCAACAAGATGGACAAAAGCTCGCCTAATTATTGGCATTATCATCGGAGGATGGGACACCCGACGGAAGAATGCCTTGTCATTAGAGGCATATTTGAACGAAAGCGGGTAGCCGGGGAGCTCGAAAACACGAAACAAACAATCGTGCATGATCCGTTTCCCGTCACTAACCCAAAGGAGGACGGAAAGGGAAGAATCGGAGTATGAGCTAGAAAATTATAAACAACTTTATTTATTCTTTGTTTTCCTTATTTTTTTAAAAAAAAAAAACTCTTTCATAATCAATGAGTAAGCATTACAAAAGGTCTCGGGAATTCCAAAGGCGCTCGGTTGACTGACAAAAAGTCTCAGGATAGCCAAGGGCGCCTGATTGACTGACGAAATTTACAAAAGGTCCCGAGGATGCCAAAGGCGCTCGGTTGACTGACAAAAGGTCTCAGGATAGCCAAGGGCGCCTGATTGACTGACGAAATTTACAGAAGGTCCCGGGGATGCTAAAGGCACTCGGTTGACTGACAAAAGGTCTCAGGATAGCCAAGGGCGCCTGATCGACTGACGAAATTTACAAAAGGTCCCGGGGATGCCAAAGGCGCTTGATCGACTGACAAAAGGTCTCAGGAATGCTAATGACGCCTGATTGACTGACAAGTTCACAAAAGGTCTCAGGGCAGCCAAAGGCGCCTGATCGACTGACAAAATTCACAAAAGGTCTCAAGAATGTTAATGGCGCCTGATTGACTGACAAGTTCACAAAAGGTCTCAGGGCATCCAAAGACGCCCGATCGACTGACAAAATTCACAAAAGGTCTCAGGATTCTAATGGCGCCTGATTGACTGAAAAGTTTACGAAAGGTCTCAGGACGGCCAAATGCGCCTGATTGACCGCCAAGTTTCATAAAAACCTCAGGAACGCCCAAGATGTCTAATCAATTGACGAGACCATAAAGGTTCCAGGAATGCCAAAAGCATCCGAACGACCAACAAGCACACAAAAAAAAGGGGGGAATAGGCGCGTTTAAACAACGCCCACCCTACCCGGTTGCTTTGAAAATTAAAAAAAAAAAGGGGTGGGGGAATAGGCGCTTTTAAACAGCGCGCGCCCTACCCTTCACCCTTGAAAATAAAAAGAGGGGGGAATAGGCGCGTTTAAACAACGCCCGCCCTACCCTTCCCCCTTGAAAATAAAAAGAGGGAGGAGGCGCGTTTAACCAACGCCCGCCCCGTCCAACTTCCTTGAAAATAGAGAGGGGGAATAGGCGCATTTAACCAACGCCCGCCCTACCCTCCCCCTGAAAATAAAAAGAGGGAGTAGGCGCGTTTAACCAACACCCGCCCCGTCCAACTCCCTTGAAAATAAAAAGAGGGGGGAATAGGCGCGTTTAAACAACGCCCGCCCTACCCGGTTCCTTTGAAAAAAAAAAGGGGGGGGGGGGGAATAGGCGTGTTTAAACAACGCCCGCCCTACCCTTCCCCCTTGAAAATAAAAAGATGGAGTAGGTGCGTTTAACCAACGCCCGCCCTGACCAACTACCTTGAAAATAGAGAGGGGGGAATGGGCGCGTTTAACCAACGCCCGCCCTACCCTTCTCCCTTGAAAAAAAAAAGGGGGGGGGGGGGAATAGGCGCGTTTAAACAACGCCTGTTGCGCGTCGTTTACACAACAAATTAATTACTTCTTTCCACACAATTAACTGGTAATATAATGGTAAGGAGTTCGTTCCCACGAAGAGCAGGGAGTTTCTAGTTGTTAAAAGTAACCGAAGTTCTAATCGAAAGGGGGTTTTTAGATTTTAAATTAAAGTAACTAATAAAACAAAATAGTAATACTTTGTTGTAAATAATAATAAAGAAGATGATTAGGGAATCCTTCGCCGTATCTGAACCGAAGCTTAATTAAATATAAATTTATTTCCTGTTTAACTTATATTGTTACCAACCGTAGAATAGCAATAAGCTCTGCTATCCCCCGGATTCCTAATGCCACTGGATACGGAAGAGCTCGACTACCAGATTCTATCCAACCAACCCACCAAGAATAAGCTCTCAAGGTGTAAATTAGTCGAATGCTTTACACTCTGTGAATCAGGTTGATCCTAGCATCAGACGCATAAGCTCGGTCTGCTTACTAGTGTTATCTTTATACACAATTACTTAACAAAATCCCTCTGTCAGCTCTTGCGATTTACTACTGTGTAAAAAGTTGATGTGACAATTACACGTATCAGACAACCCTAAACTAGTAGAAGAAATATTGATTGGTTAATTTAATTGATCATTTTAAATAACCCCTCAATATTCTTAGACAATAAAAATAATAAAGATAATCAACAAATAAATAAAACTTAAAATAAACGTGGTTAAAGAAAATAATGCTTCATTGTTCAGGACTTTGAAATCATCCCTAATCAATTAAAAGTTTAGCTACTCATAATTAAAGAGTACTAGCAAATAAATAGAGAAGAAGGAATTAAAATGAAACTAAAAACAGAAGCTCCCAACAAAAGCCAAGAGCTCTCTCTGTTTCTCGCCACAAAGGAATGTAAAAGAAGAAGTAAAGGAAGAAGTGTTTCACAACGAAACATTCCACTACTATTTATAGCCACCAAACCCTCCACCGGTCCATAAAATACGTAGTGGGAAAGGATTAAAAATCCTAGCCTCCTTGTCTCTCCTCTTTCACGTGCGTGATTGGTGTATGAAGTCGGTGACACAGATTATCTGTCTGAAGAAAGTAAATACTTCTGGTACGATGTGACATGGAGCACCATAATAAGATGTACCTTGCCTTCTTATTGGACCAACATGTAGTGGGACCCGTATAAACAAAAATCTCCTCTTCCAACACTAACGGCACATCCAAATTGATGTGTAGTTGCTACATAAAATTTGTACCACACCCCAACATGTCAGAGACATGTTCTGAATTCTGATAACTTCTTCTGTCGGTCCAGCTTCACTTTTCTTTTCTTCTACAGCAACGTGTCTTGGCCATGGCCCCACCACACGTTATCTTCCTATTTTCTTTTACTGCACGTGAAAGCCGAAGCCAGATGGGTCCTACCGGTGACATGTCACAACAACAACACCAATCCGTCCTCATCTGTCGTGCATGATCATCACAGCTCAACTCCGTCAATGGATGCTTCTCATATCTTCCCTGACTTCTCTCGTCTTCGTCCATGAATCACGACTGCCGATAATAGTAGCAACAACTACAGATTCTTCTCGAGCTCCACTGATTACAGCAAACATCGAGCTTATAACTTCATTATCGCATCATGAGTATCCAGTAATCAACACTGCCTTCCATCGATCACCAGCAGCACAATCATCAACAACACCCATCGTCTCTGCCATGTTTGAACGAGATGAACTCTTATCATTCTCTATTTTGATCACCCGAGTTCATTACCATGTTTTCTCTTCCAACAACGGCAGCAACCCAACTCCATCATTCACCGGATAAACTCGAGCATCACCTTCTCTGCAGTTCTCTCTGTTCTTCATCGCAGAATCTCCAATCTCGGGTTCAATGGAAGCAACCAATAATCCACTTCCAAACTCGAGTATGACTGATATATCGAAATCAAGCTAGTACCCATGCTTTCTGTCGTCCCCAGGAACCCAGTGATGTATTCAAATTCGAAAATCATTGTTGATCAAATCCATCACCATCGTGATCATCATGATGACCACCATTAAGAACAGCTCGTGTTCTTCATGTTCATAATAAGGAAGAAGAAGAAGTGCCCTGAGTAATAATCCAGGTGCCTTTAACAGTCTTTGAATCTTGACAGCCCCTTAAGTAAAAGACCGGACTTCCCTTAGCAATTCCCTTGAACTTGACTGCCCCTTAACCGGAAGATGTCCCTTAACATTCGGTTGGGGTGCCGATAGCACTTCCCTTAGAAAATGACCATTTTGCCCCTTTTTGTATTCTGAGTTCTTGTTTTGCTCATAACTTCTTCATACGAACTCGGAATGACTCCGTTCTTTCGACATTGCCTTTGTCTTCTCGTCCTCTACAGAATGAAAAGTAGAAATCTTGTACTTGAACGAGTTCCACTTGGTCTTTGGCCCTTCTCCACCTGTAGTTAGCTTCTTTTATTGCACAATTAAGTGCAAATTCACTTCTTTTTGGACGATTCTCCTAATGAAACGCAAATAAGAGAAAACAAACGTAACATACAATAATTTGCAAGAATACAAGAAATTACTAGCATGGAATTGACACTAAAATCATGTGAATTATGCACTTATCAGATTCCCCCACACTTGCCTTTTGCTAGTCCTCGAGCAAACTATCTAACCTACATTACGACAACTTCCTTTCGTTGGGGACCCGGTTGCACTTAGCATGTGCAACAAGCCTTTAAACCCCTAGGTGTCCCTAGTAGACGAGTTATAGTCTCGTGAGGGTTTACCAGAGATATACCCACAAAACCTGCTCCAACTTCAAAGCATTCCAGCTTCCCAAGAATCCAAAGAGCTATGAGGACATAGAGTTTCTGCATGCTAGTAATAAGAAGTTAGAAATACTAAAGAACATATTCTCATTCTTAAATGTTGAGTGATAAATAACCACACAATAATGAGAGAACGCGTGTTTGAGAGCGATCAATAAGCATTTCTCCTCGACTTCTACCTCACTTAAAAGGATTTTATGATAATTGCACTCAATAAAACGGTTTTTTTATGGGTCTCACATGTGTGCAGGTAGGAATGAAGAGAGAAATCCTACACACGTTGAATGGTGGGAAGGAAACCTTCCGAATTATTTCTGGAGACCCCACAAAATCGTGGGAAGTAAAAATCTTTTTCAGATGATCTCTAAGAAAGGAAATCAACCATTATGCAAGGATGGGAGTACTCTCTCACCTTCACATCCGATCGGCAGTAATGATAACACCACTCTCACAGCATCCAATAGAAACGTCTTCGGCTCGTCTTCTTCATCTTCTCCGGCTTCAACTATTGATGATAAACCTTTGAACTTCATGAAACTTTGACAATTTGTAACTCTTTTCCTCTATTTCCTTGTTGCTTGAAACTTCTTTATAGATTTTTCTTCCTCATGGCTTTATTGATGAAATAAATCCTAAATGCAAATATTTTTTTTTTCTTTTCTTTTTGTATATATATATATTTTCTTTTTCTTTTTCTTTTTCTTTATATATATAAAAAGATTGCAATTATAATAGTAATGACTAAAAATAACATGGCCATGAAAGAATGATTTTACCACTTGAATTTTCACAACCTCTATTGTCTTCGTATCATAAACTTCAATAATTCTCATCTATTGATTTTCTTTGCTCTTGTAAATAAGTCTTCATACTTGGATATTAAATTCTGCTCATTATATGTAAGTCTTCAACATGTATATAAAATCTGCTCATTGTATGTTGCTTCACTTGGATATGAAATTTGCTCTTCTTTGTATTGTTGCTTATAAACCTTAAACGTCTTCAACTTTCCTTGTAGATTTTGATGTCGCTTCATTGTTGATGATGATGTGTTTCTATGGACCTGTTGTTGGCGAGAGAGAGAATGGTGCTAACTGCAAATCAAACTACAAGAAGGTGGTTTTCATATATAGACATCACCCTCATGATTGACAAAATTAGCACTCAAGAGATCAAAAATAGTGCTGAAAAATGGTGTGAATTTGGGTAGCTCACCATTCTACCCGGAATTAATGTATGGCGACACACACTCAAAAGAAAGCTCTTTAGTCATCTACAAAGATTGTTTTTTGGTCTGGTGCCTTGGTTGATTTGAAAATAGGTAGTCTCCACTAATGATTGATCAGCAACTCTAATAATGCATTTCCCCCTGCTCCTCATTTGCCACCGACATGATTAAATCTATTATTTAACACTCTAACAAGTAAGAAATCCGAACGTAGTTCCCTAACACTTCCAAGTTCAGTTATGTCGGTCAGAATTCTCTATGTCAACATACCTAGAAGTATGCTAGTGACTCTAAAATCTATACAAGTTGGAGGTTTTTACGCAAATATTTACAAAAATTTTGAAAAAATTCGACTCTAAAAGGCTAAAAACTCTATATGCGAAATACTCCCCCACACTTAAACTTTACATTGTCCTCAATGTAATTGAGTCATCCAAAGTAAAATAAGGTGGGAAATCCAAATATGATATGAAAAACAAAAGATAAAGATAGAAATACAAAACCAGTGGGTTGCCTCCCATTTAGCGCTTAGTTTAACGTCCTCAACCTGACTTGACGCACATCGAGGGAGCAAATCACGAAGTTCAATCTCATCAACATCCATTGTAGTGAAGTTCTCGTAGTATGGCTTCAATCTGTGGCCGTTTATCTTGAAAATTTTCCCAGTTTTGGGACTAGAGATTTCAACTGCACCATGAGGAAAAACATTAGTAACAACAAATGGTCCAACCCATCGAGACCTTAGCTTGCCAGGAAATAACTTAAGACGAGAATTAAATAAAAGAACTTTCTGCCCCACAACAAAACTTTTTCGAGAAATCATTTTGTCATGAAATAACTTCGTCTTTTCCTTGTATATACGAGAGCTCTCGTAAGCATCATTACGTATTTCCTCTAGCTCATTGGTTTGTAGCTTCCTTTGTTTCCCAGCTTCGTCATAATCCATGTTGTACATCTTTACCGCCCAAAAAGCCTTATGCTCAAGTTCAACCGGGAGATGACAAGTTTTGCCATAAACCAACCGGTATGGAGACATACCAATTGGTGTCTTATACGCCGTTCTATACGCCCAAAGTGCATCGTTAAGCCTGAAGCTCCAATCTTTTCTTGTAGTATTGACAGTTTTCTCCAGAATGGACTTGATTTCGCTATTTGAAACTTCAGCTTGCCCACTAGTTTGTGGGTGATACGGCGTACCAATCTTGTGTGTAATGTTGTACTTCTTGAGGAGAGCATGGAAGGATTTCTTGAAGTGTGAACCTCCATCACTGATAACCACTCGTGGTGTACCATGTTTAGAGAAAATATATTCCTTCACAAACTCACAAACAACTTGAGAATCATTAGTATGGGTGGCTTTAGCTTCCACCCATTTCGAAACATAATCCACAACAAGAAGTATATAATATGTTCCATTCTAATTAACAAAAGGGCCCATAAAATCAATACCCCACACATCGAATATTTCTACAACAAGAATCGGTGTGAGTGGCATTTGATTTCGAGCACCTAGATTTCCCGTTCGTTGACATTTATCACAAGATTTGCAAAACGCATATGCATCCTCAAATAGTGTAGGAAAAGCCACTCTCAAGAACTTTGAGAGCGGTACGTTTAGAACCAAAGTGACCGCCACAAGCATAAGAATGACAAAAAGACAGAATTAATTGAAATTCAGAGTTAGGTACGCACCTACGGATAATCTGATCAGCACCGTATTTCCACAAGTAGGGCTCATCCCACACATACTGTTTGGCTATTTTCTTAAGCTTTAGCTTTTGAAAATTAGACATCGTACCAGGTACTTGCCTTGTAACCAAATAGTTCACTATATCAGCATACCAAGGTGTTCATTCTTCAATCGAGAAGAGTTGTTTGTCTGGAAAATGATCCTTTAGGGGAAGTTCTTCTTCTGAAACAACAAGTCTACTAAGATGATCAGCAACAGTATTCTCAACACCTTTCTTGTCTCTAATTTCAATATTGAATTCTTGTAGCAAAAGAATCCACCGTATGAGTCTTGGCTTAGCCTCCTTCTTTTTTAATAGGTACCGAAGTGTTGCATGATTAGAGTATACAATCACATTGGTACCCACCAAATAAGATCTGAATTTTTCTAATGCAAATAATATAGCCAACAACTCTTTTTCAGTGGTCGAATAGTTGATCTGAGCCTCATTTAGGGTCCTTGATGCATAATAAATCACATGTGACCTTTTGTCTACTTTCTGACCCAAAACAGCTCCGACTGAATAATCACTTGCATCACACATTAACTCAAACGACAAACTCCAGTCAGGTGACTTAATAATTGGTGCAGTAGTCAACAATTCCTTCAATTTGTCAAAGGCATCCTTGCACTCCTGGTCGAAGTTAAAGGCAACCTCCTTTTTCAACAATTTGCACATCGGCATTGAGATTTTGGAGAAATCTTTGATAAACCTCCTATAAAAACCTGCATGACCAAGAAACGAGCGAACCCCCCTCACCGAAGTGGGGTATTGTAAGTTTCTAATCAAATCTATCTTTTCTTTGTCCACTTCGAGCCCTTGAGAGGACACGATGTGACCGATCACTATACCATGGTTTACCATAAAATGACATTTCTCCCAGTTTAAAACAAGATTAGTGTCTACGCATCTTTTAAGCACAAGCTCAAGATTATTTAAACAAAAATCAAATGAATCCCCATAAACACTGAAATCGTCCATAAATATCTCAATGATGTTTTCCACATAATCAGAAAATATACTTACCATACACCTCTGAAAAGTGGCAGGCGCATTGCAAAGACCAAACGACATCTATCTATATGCAAACGTACCAAAAGGACAAGTAAAAGTCGTCTTCTATTGGTCCTTTGGTGCGATAACAATCTGATTGTATCCCGAATAACCATCCAGAAAGAAATACAGTAGAACTTCGTTAAATTAATGCTCAATAAATTAATTACTTCGCTAAAATAATAAAATTCTCTGGTCCCAACTAGGCTTGGATAAACTAAATTTTAACTCGATAAATTAATAACTTCGCTAAAATAATAAATTTCTTTGGTCCCAATGCTATTAATTTATCGAAGTTTTACTGTAATGAGAATGTCCCGCTAGCCTCTCTAACATCTGATCAATGAAAGGCAAAGGAAAGTGATCCTTGCGGGTAGCCGAATTGAGCTTTCTGTAGTCTATGCACACTCGCCATCCTGTTTGAACTCTTGTAGGAACGAGTTCATCATCCTGATTTCTGACAACAGTGACACCTAATTTCTTAGGCACCACTTGTACTGGACTAACCCATTTGCTGTCAGAAATTGGGTAAATCACCCCCACACTTAGCAATTTGAGGATCTCTTTCTTTACCACCTCCATCATTGGGGGGTTAAGCCTACGCTGACTATCACGTACCGGCTTGACATTATCTTCCATTAGGATTCTATGCATGCACATGGCTGGACTAATGCCTTTGATGTCAGCAATTGTCCAACCAATAGCCGTTTTGTGCTCCTTCAGAACCCTAAGTAAGCGTTCTTCCTGTACTGCTGTGAGATTCTTTGCAATAATTACTGTAAGTTCTTCTCCATCACCCAAGTAAGCGTACTTTAAGTGATTAGGTGGAGGCTTCAACTATAATTTAGGTGCCTGCACAACATAAGGTAATGGAACTTCATCAGTTGCGGGTAAAGAAATATAAGAGATATTACCAGTTTGAGCTTCTTGTGATGCCGTTAAAGCACCACACATTTCCTCTATCCCTTTGGCTAGGTCAACGTCCAAATCAGGCATGCCATGGACGTCCAAATCAATGCTATTTTGTAGCACAGATTCAAGTTCATCTTCGTTGTTCAAATCAAACATCTGTTGTGCCAACGAACCAATAACATCAACAGAAAATGCAGAATGGATATCACTTGGATAACGCATAGCTTCAAATATATTGAAGTGTATAATCTCTTTGTCAAACTCCATAGTGAGTGTCCCAGTATCGCAATCAATCTTCGTCTCAGCAGTCTTCATAAATGGTCTCCCAAGAAGTAATGAAGTAGACGAATAATTGTCTCCATCCTGCATATCCACAATATAAAAATCAACCAGAAAGATTAATTCATTCACTTGCACCAACACGTCTTCCACGACTCCCTTAGGATATATGTTAGACTTATTAGCCAATTGAATAATAATCCCTGTCTCCTTTAAAGGTCCCAGATTCAAAGAATCGTAAACATCGGCTGACATCACGCTTATGGAAGCTCCCAAATCAAGCAAAGCACGCTCAAATATTCGGTCACCAATAGTAATTGGCACTGTAAAACCACCAGGATCTTTGCATTTTGTATGCATCTTCTTTAGCAACATCGCTGAAGCACTTTCTCCTACCTGAGTGATCTCGTTAGCAATCAACCTCTCCTTCCTTGTACACAAATCTTTCAGAACCTTGGCATACTTGGGTACCGTTATGATGGCCTCAATAAATGGAATATTGATATGCACCTTGATGAAGATATACATAATCTCCTTGTCTAGAGCTTGCTTCTTTGACTTGGCAAAACGACTAGGAAAATGAGGTGGTGTGGTAAAAGTAGAAACTGTGTCCTCAGGTTGGCCTGTTGAAGTTCGCTTTTCCTTTGGAACAGTTTCCACCTCTACTTCCTTTTCTGAGTCGTGACTAACCTTTTCTTGTTGTTTTGTCTCTTCTGTCTGCTTTCCGCCCCTCAAAAGTACTGCATTAACATTCTCTCTTGGATTCACAAAAGTTTGTGATGGAAGCTTTGATGATGCTTGTGCCTTCAGTTGATTTATCTCAGTTGCCATTTGTCCCATATGAGTATGTAGATCTTTAATAGCAGAGTCAGTTTTCTTCATATGTTGATCAGCTTTCTGCTGGCCTTGTTGGAACATGGAGATCAGAGTATCGAGCTTAGAATCTTGGTTTTGAGGTTGTGATTGCGGCTGAGGTTGGAATTGTGGTTGTTGAAAACCACCTTGCCGAGCATATGGATTAGGAGCTGCAGCTTGCTTGTTTGCGTAGATGAAGTTCGGGTGATCTTTCCAACCTGGATTATAGGTACTAGAGTATGGGTTATACCCTGGCCTCTGATTAGGAAACACAACATTCACCTGTTCAGCCTCTTCTTCGTAAGTAGGAATAATCACTGCTGCCATTCGTTGCACTACTTTTTCGATGTTGTTTATCCGTTGCTCTGATTGTGCAGACTCTCCTATCTCGCTAACTCTTCTGACACTTGAGTTGTTTTTGGTGTAGAATTGTTGAGCGTTCGAAGCCATGCTCTCAATCAAACTAGTTGCCTGTGAGATTGTCTTTTCAGTAAGTGAACCACCTGCTGCTGCATCAATCAAGTTTCTCTGTTCCGGAAGTAACCCTTCATAGAAGTATTGAATAATGAGTGTTGAAGATATATTGTGGTGTGGGAAGCTTGCCAACAACTTTTTGTACCTCTCCCAATATTCATGAAGAGACTCTCCGGTAATCTGCAGAATGCCACTAATCTCTTTGCGAACAGCGGCCGCCTTGGAAGCAGGAAAATATTTCTCCAGAAATAGCTTTTTCATTTCAGTCCATGTTGTAATACTCCCTGGGGGAAGATAATACATCCATTCTTCTGCCATATCTATTAAAGAGAACGGAAAAGCTTGCAGCATTGATGTATCATTGTCTTCGGTACCTTGCCTAAGACTTGTCATCTTGTGCTGGAATTTTTGAAGATGACGGTTTGGATCTTCACCCGGAAGTCCCTTGAACTTCGGTAAATTATGAATCAGACTCGACTTCAGCTCCACTGTGTTAGTTAAAGTAATACACAATGGTTGCGCGCGCATCTAAGCATGGAGATGTTAACTCTCGTAGCTTCTTCTCCTCAGCTGGAGGTGGTGGAGGATCTCTCTCGTCGTCTGTATTAACCATCTCTTCAGTAGATGATTCCTGTAGCGACTGTTTATGGTCTTGCAGTACTGTTCCCATGCGAGTTGTGATTCTGCACCTTTCGTAATTCCACCGTTTAGGTGCCAGAGATTAAGTACCTGAAACAAGAAAAACTAAAGTAAAATCTAGAAAATATTAAAATACAAAATAAATATCAACTAAAATAGATTTCTTTTTTTTTAGATTTTTTTTTTAATATGAACAGAAATAAATATTAACAGAAAATAATATTAATACATATTGAAAATAAAAATAAAAGTAAATTAACAATAATAATTTATCTATAGATGATATGATATAATTCTTTAAATATATTAGAATTAAAAATAATTTAAATAAAATTAAAATAAATATTAACAGAAGATAAAGATTAACAGAAAATAAATTAAGGAATAACAACTAAAATTAAAAGAAAAATAAATTAAAGAAAAATCTAAAAACAAAAGTACTAAATAAAATTACTAAAAGAAAATAAAACAACGAAAAGCTACCAACCGCTCCCCGGCAGCGGCGCCAAAATTTGGTGCGCGTCGTTTACACAACAAATTAATTACTTCTTTCCACACAATTAACTGGTAATATAATGGCAAGGAGTTCGTTCCCACGAAGAGCAGGGGAGTTTCTAGTTGTTAAAAGTAACCGAAGTTCTAACCGAAAGTGGGGTTTTAGATTTTAAATTAAAGTAACTAATAAAACAAAATAGTAATACTTTGCTGTAAATAATAATAAAGAAGATGATTAGGGAATCCTTCGCCGTCTCTGAACTGAAGCTTAATTAAATATAAATTTATTTCCTGTTTAACTTATATTGTTACCAACCGTAGAATAGCAATAAGCTATGCTATCCCCCGGATTCCTAATGCCACTGGATACGGAAGCGCTCGACTACCAGATTCTATCCAACCAACCCACCAAGAATAAGCTCTCAAGGTGTAAATTAGTCGAATGCTTTACACTCTGTGAATCAGGTTGATCCTAGCATCAGATGCATAAGCTCGGTCTGCTTACTCGTGTTATCTTTACACACAATTACTTAACAAAATCCCTCTGTCAGCTCTTGCGATTTACTACTGTGTAAAGAGTTGATGTGACAATTACACGTATCACACAACCCTAAACTAGTGGAAGAAATATTGATTGGTTAATTTAATTGATCATTTTAAATAACCCCTCAATATTCTTAGACAATAAAAATAATAAAGATAATCAACAAATAAATAAAACTTAAAATAAACGTGGTTAAAGAAAATAATGCTTCATTGTTTAGGACTTTGAAATCATCCCTAATCAATTAAAAGTTTAGCTACTCATAATTAAAGAGTACTAGCAAATAAATAGAGAAGAAGGAATTAAAATGAAACTAAAAACAGAAGCTCCTAACAAAAGCCAAGAGCTCTCTCTGTTTCTCGCCACAAAGGAATGTAAAAGAAGAAGTAAAGGAAGAAGTGTTTCACAACGAAACATTCCACTACTATTTATAGCCACCAAACCCTCCACCGGTCCATAAAATACGTAGTGGGAAAGGATTAAAAATCCTAGCCGCCTTGTCTCTCCTCTTTCACGTGCGTGATTGGTGTATGAAGTCGGTGACACAGATTATCTGTCTGAAGAAAGTAAATACTTCTGGTACGATGTGACATGGAGCAGCTTAATAAGATGTACCTTGCCTTCTTATTGGATCAACATGTAGTGGGACCCGTATAAACAAAAATCTCCCCTTCCAACACTGACGGCACATCCAAATTGATGTGTAGTTGCTACATCAAATTTGTACAACACCCCAACATGTCAGAGACATGTTCTAAATTCTGATAACTTCTTCTGTCGGTCCATCTTCACTTTTCTTTTCTTGTACAGAAACGTGTCTTGGCCATGGCCCCACCACACGTTATCTTCCTCTTTTCTTTTACTGCACGTGAAAGCAGAAGCCAGATGGGTCCTACCGGTGACACGTCATAGCAACGGCACCAATCCGTCCTCATTTGTCGTGCATGGTCATCACAACTCAACTCCGTCAATGGATGCTTCTCATATCTTCCCTGACTTCTCTCGTCTTCGTCCATGAATCACGACTGCCGATAATAGTAGCAACAACTACAGATTCTTCTCGAGCTCCACTGATTACAGCAAACATCGAGCTTATAACTTCATTATCGCATCATGATTATCCAGTAATCAACACTGCCTTCCATCGATCACCAATAGCACAATCATCAACAACACCCATCGTCTCTGCCATGTTTGAACGAGATGAACTCTCATCATTCTCTATTTTGATCACCCGAGTTCATTACCATGTTTTCTCTTCCAACAACGGCAGCAACCCAACTCCATCATTCACCGGATAAACTCGAGCAGCACCTTCTCTGCAGTTCTCTCTGTTCTTCATCGCAGAATCTCCAAGCTCGGGTTCAAATGAAGCAACCAATAATCCACTGCCAAACTCGAGTATGACTGATATATCGAAATCAAGCTAGTACCCATGCTTTCTGTCGTCCCCAGGAACCCAGTGATGTATTCAAATTCGAAAATCATTGTTGATCAAATCCATCACCATCGTGATCATCATGATGACCACCATTAAGAACATCTCGTGTTCTTCATGTTCATAATAAGGAAGAAGAAGAAGTGCCCTGAGTAATAATCCAGGTGCCTTTAACAGTCTTTGAATTTGACAGCCCCTTAAGTAAAAGACCGGACTTCCCTTAGCAATTCCCTTGAACTTGACTGCCCCTTAACCGGAAGATGTCCCTTAACATTCGGTTGGGGTGCCGATAGCACTTCCCTTAGAAAATGACCATTTTGCCCCTTTTTGTATTCTGAGTTCTTGTTTTGCTCATAACTTCTTCATACGAACTCGGAATGACTCCGTTCTTTCGACATTGCCTTTGCCTTCTCGTCCTCTACAGAATGAAAAGTAGAAATCTTGTACTTGAACGAGTTCCACTTGGTCTTTGGCCCTTCTCCACCTGTAGTTAGCTTCTTTTATTGCACAATTAAGTGCAAATTCACTTCTTTTCGGACGATTCTCCTAATGAAACACAAATAAGAGAAAACAAACGTAACATACAATAATTTGCAAGAATACAAGCAATTACTAGCATGGAATTGACACTAAAATCATGTGAATTATGCACTTATCAACGCCCGCCCCGTCCAACTCCCTTGAAAAAAAAAGGGGGGAGGGAGGGAGAATAGATACAAAAAAAAGGGGGGGGGGAAGACAGAGAGAGAGAAAGGGAGGAATAACCGCGCCCAACTAATGAAAAACCTTACCCAACAATCCCGCAAGAGAAGAACAGGTCACAGACGAACCGAAGGCACGATACACTCGTATACAAGCAAATAACATCACCCTCGAAATTCAAAGCAAAGACTTTATTCACACCAATATAGTACAAAATACGTTTAAACTAAAAATACACTCCACAGTGATAAACTTAACCAGCCATCAGTGCTCGACATCTAGCAATATCAGCGTCTAAGGCTTCCACCATCAAGTGACCATCTACACATTGTGCAGTAGCCAAACGAAGGTCTTGATCGGCTTCATGCACCAACCTGAGAATGTCCTGGATCACGTTATCTTCAACACCAGCCCCGCGAGCAATTGAAAGAGTATCTTCATGCTCATCGTACTCCTTGCGCGTTTTATCTTGACGAATTAGCCTAAGCGTCCACAGCAGACGCGCCTCTTCCTTCAAAATCAATAAACAAGCCAACTCGTCCTCAAGGTAATGTTGAGGTACAAGTGTGGACGCGGCCGCTAAAGTCAGAGTATGACCGAGAAGCGGTGAGGCCCCCTGATAAGAGACCCAAAGATGACAATCAGAGATGGCACGATCCATAGTAGCCACCATCATCAAAGAGTCCGCGAATAACTGATTGGCTGTGTTGCGAGCGGTGATAGCTTCGTCCAGCGCCTGCTGGACCTCCAATGATACCCGACCAGGGGACTCGGCTTGAGAAGTTTGATACGCCTCGTACCGGACTCTGAAATTCGCGCGTTTAGTATCCCTGCTTATCTTTCTTTGTGTCTGAAGTTCCTCAAGCTCGGCCTTTACGAACAGAAGCCGTTTCAACTCATCTTTGAACGAAGCCGAGACTAACATGGAAATGGGTGCTAAGGACAACACATACACGTGAAGAGGGTTAGCCATAATGGCGATTTACCAAGCAAAATATATATATGATAGTAGATGTAACGATAAATAAGATTAAGAAACGAGAATAGCATGGGGGTATTTATATACACATACGAAGGAAGAGGGCGTGGAATACGAAGCAATTGCTCATACCCCTTCTGCATGCTGAGAAACATGTCAAAACAAGGTTAAGAGAGAGGATAATCTCGACATAGATATTAGAGACTCAAGAACCAAGGCCTAAGACCAATGTGGCAACGTCCATGAGGATGGGTCTAAGGGAATCAATCAAAGAGGAAAATTTGATAACATAACGGAAAGGAAAGGAGAGAGATTGAAATATATATATAAGCTGAGAAGGAAAAATCCAATAAGCAAAGTGCATGAAATAAATAGCAGATAAAGGAAATTGTCCCCGAAGCTAGCGCCTAATCTAACCAGCTACCAACAGGCGACAACGAGTAATATCTACGTCCACGGCCTCCGCCATAAGCCTACTTTCGTCACACTGAACGTTGGCTTGGGATAGCCCCCAACAGGCATCACTTATCAGTTTGTAGATGTCTCGAATAATTCTCCCTTTAGCCTTCTCCCCTTGGGCCAACGCTAGAGTATCCTCGTGTTCATCGCGATTTTGGCGTGCCTTATCCCGACGGGATTGCCTGAAATCCCACAGTACACCTATCTCCTCCCTTAACACTAATAAGCGCGCGAGCTCTTCCCTGGGATAGGACGGGTTCACAAGCGCAGAAACATCAATCAAAGATAGGGTGTGCCCGAGAAGGCGTGAAGCAGCATGGCCAGAGATATATGAACGGCAGTCAGCGATAGCATACTCAATGGTTGCCCTCATCGTCAAGGATTCGGTGACTAACGCAACAGCACCGTTGCGGGCCGTGACAACATCATCTAGAGCATGTTGAATTGCATATGTTAATCGACCAGCCTCCTCAGCAGCTTGACGCGCTTCAAAGCGCTCTGTAAATTGAGCGCACGCAAAATCCCTTTTAGCTAAACTATGCTCGTAAAGAACCTCAACCTCGGCCTCCACCAGTAGCAGGCGCGTTAGTTCCAATTTCTTGAACATCGAGACTAACGCGGGGACTGGCACCAGAGTTAACGCGTACCCGTGAAGGGAGTGAGCCATCTACGTAAAGCGCTTGACAAGAAAACAAAAATGAAGATAAGGACTAAAATTGATCAGGCTGGAAGATTGGTGCTGCTATATAAATAAGAAAACGCCATAAATTCTCCGACAATTGTCCTGCTCTCAATGACACGCGGTATATAGGAGTACGAAAGGATTTGGCTATTGGATCATATGATAATCGACCCAATAGCCAGGGGACTAATGTTGATACATGAAAAATAATACCCCTTAACGAGTTGGAGATTCCCCTAAGAATAGAGGTGAACTTGGGTTAAGATGTAGGACTTGGGGACTAAACCCAAGCCCAAATAGAAGATACCCATGAAA
Source organism: Papaver armeniacum (assembly GCA_023531295.1). Classification (NCBI taxonomy): domain Eukaryota; kingdom Viridiplantae; phylum Streptophyta; class Magnoliopsida; order Ranunculales; family Papaveraceae; genus Papaver; species Papaver armeniacum. The sequence goes on from JAJJWW010016704.1 coordinate 195,153, forward strand.
GATGGGAGGATAAAGGAGGAATTAATGAAGAAGGAAGGGGTTATGTTAAAGGATGGCATTAAGGGTAATTAAGAGGTATTAGGGCATGTGTCATGAAGTAGTAAAAAGAGGGGCTTTTAGGAAAGCCTATAAAAGAAAGGACAAGGTACAATGGAAAAACAACTCTCTCTCTTACTATTATTGGAATTGTGAGGTCATGTGTAGTAGCTAGGACGGGTAGAACCTAAACTGAAATTCACCCCTCAACAGCTAAAACCTAATTTAGGGGATTGGGTTGCTAAAAAAGTACTTGATTCGTGCCATTTCATCTGCTTTAATGACAATCGAAGATGGTTCGTATTAGGGGAGAAGAAGAGAAGAAAAATCGGTTGGAGATGGAGATGGAGATGAAAATGAATTTGATTTTGATTTAAGTTTTTAGTTTTATGATTTTGATTTTAGTTTTTTGTTTTATTATTAGGATTTAATGGGGACACATTTGTAGTATTAGTATTTGATAAAGGATAAATTGGTAGTTTCATCTCTTAATAATCTTTTTTTGTCTTGTAGCCGTAGGCCCAAATTAATTGGCCTAGGCCCCAATTTAGCCAGGTTTCTTTACTTTATATGTTTAGTCCTCCTAATCTTAGATTTTAGTCCCACTATATATGTTTTCAGATTTTAGTCCACTTAAATATATAAAAAATTATTAGCCCCATAATCCTAAAACCTGTCTCTGCTACCGAATGTGACGATCTAACCCCGACCGTGATGCCACTATCTAACCTGACTAAAATGCTTCTAATGGCTTGTTTGGTCGGAGAAAATAAAATTAGTTTTCTGGAAATACTATTCCATTTTCATATTCAGTAAATACGTATGACAGAGATTTTGGGAGAAATTCTTCATTTGTAAGTTTTATTTCATTTGTGGATTTCCTTGATTTTTCCTGGGTATCGAAAAATAGTTTTCAAACAAAATTAAAAGGGTGCCTATTTCTAACGACATAGACGTGTTCCTTTCAGCCATCCTGAGGTGAAGACACATCCTTGGTTGTATCTTCTAAACATTAATACACATTTGATTAAACCTAATACTAATCCAGTTCTATTAGGCTAAATGAGGTTTGTTGTTAAACTGTGAAAGTTAACATTTCCCGCTTGACCATAAACAAGTCTTTTTTGTTCTTTTAAAACATCGAGCAAAATAGTTATTTTTGAATCAACAACAAAATATGATTGTAGGTGTCCACCTATCTTAAAAAGCAAAAATCACAATCGTATGTAGTTGATCATGTATAACATAATACTTAGATCGAATGGCATTATTGTACGACTTTAAAGACATAAATACCACTAACAAGATGCATTTGGCATTTCTATAATCACAACATTGGATGAGACATATCTTTAATCCTAACCTTGTGGATGTACAAGGTATTCTAGGATGTTAAAACTTTAAGGTTTCTCATTGAGCTACACGTTATGCTCAAAAATAAAATGGACAACTTCATCTTTATGATCTCAAAAAATATCAAACCTACTAAGTCTAAAAATGACCTCCATTTTATACCTGAACTAAATAGATTATTTGATCAAGGTTTATCTTTATGATCTCAAAAAATATCATTAATATCTCATCAAAGATATTTCATACCAGCACAAACATATTACAAAGCAAACATAATATGAAGTTCTCCTGCTGAATTTCGTAATACAACAACATACTCGATATAGTTTCACTATTAGTGGGACCAGAAAGGTGTACATGATAGAATTCGTAGAGGTAAACTAATGTTTGTCGTACCATATTCATGAGGCAAAAACATCAACCAAAACAGAACATATGCACAACCATCAAATTTAACTTCATTATTTAATCATTTAGATTTTTTTTGTTTTGTTTGTTTAACTTATTTTGGCCGTTGTCGATAATTTAAGTCGTTTTTCTATATGACCCTTCTGTTAGAGTATTGCTCGGTCGAACTCGCAAGTGTTGCTATCTCAAGCTTGTTTGTCAAGTTTATTTGATCAAAACTATATCTTGATTTCTAGTCTACTTATAGCTATGTATCGGATTAGGATAGAAGTGTGTAGTTAAGCATTAGACTTCACGACATTCACCAATTGAAGAAGAAGATCTACTGAAGAGCTTGGAGGAACTTCGAATACAAAAGGTATGTGGAGACTAAAACTTATCTATCACTCAGAAGTCTATTCAATTTTATCTTCAAATGAGACTAAGTCGTATAGCTATATAGATTTTATGTTATATACATTTGAAATTTCCAGTCGAGTTTATCTCGTTTATATAATTCTGGAAATACAAGTTTAAAGCTTAGAATGCTTCATCATCTACTTGGCAACTTTATTTATGAACAATTCATTTGTTGTAAAGTAAATATTAAGTCAAGATGATCATGTGAAAATTACCTTGAACATCTTACATGATCTGTGTGAGACAATCATTTGATGTTAACTTGGAATATTTCGTATTGATCAAATAATCATTTGAAAATTACTTGAAGCTATTGGTATGCGTAAGATTATCATTGTCGTATTCTAAGGATGTTTCAAATCGATTAACGAGAGTTTTAGAACTACTAACAATGTTTGGATACACAGTATGCGTACAAGTATGTGAACTGTGAAGTGCTTGTTTGGGTCCGGAACTCTTGTTTATGAATTGTGATTGCGAACGAGTTTATCTGTGATGGGTCCGGAACTGTGGTTTGCGAACGGAAAAACTAGGCAAGGTCTGGAACTATAGTTCGCGAACTCAGTGGTTAGGTTCTAAAATTGGTAAGTATAACAACTTGTTCACATACTCTGTATGCAAACTATTGTCTATACTCATGAACTCAAGTTCGTTTGCGAACTTAAGTCCCTGGATTTTAATGCTTAAGGTATGCGAACTCGGTTTGTAAACCATGGCATTATGTTAATGAATTGGTTCTTGTATACGTACTTTGTACACTTACAAACCAAGCCGAATATGTTTCAAATGGTTCATATATATTTCTATGATATAGTGAACATTTGAACAACTATCTTTAAACATATTTAAATACATTTGATTATCTATCATGATTGGTTGATTATCAGATTGAGTCTAAAAGTGTTAGATGAATATAGCTAAGCTAAAAGTGTTCATATGGCTAACTTCGGTTAACTGTTACTGAGCCAACTTGTTATACACGTTCAGGTACGGTTCATCTGTATCTGAATATAAGTATATTTCATTTGTGTGTATCAAGCTAAACCATCTAACGGTGTAGATTGATTGCTTATTTTCTAAGCAAACTTAGCTTTAATCTTAAGTCAGGCGTTCATCTAACGGTGAAATTTATTGCTTTGTTAATAATTTATCTTAGTTTTGATTGTAAGCAACCCCGATTTGAAAGACTATGTAAGGAGAAGCTCTAGCATCTGGGAAACCTAATCCTGACACTTTCGTGTGTCCTAGTTCCAAACTAGAGTCGATTCTCTCTTAATCTAGGTTTCCAGTTCTTCTGAAAACCATTACTAGGTTTAACGACTTAAAGAATTCGCTTGGGACATGAAGCCAGGTCCAACTATTTTCTTTGTAGTTACGTATCCTGATCTTACTTTTTCTATCTTATTGAGTTTAATCTTCTGTAAGATTTTCTCGAGAGTTATCTCCGGTGGGTAAGATATAAAAAGTAATCACAACAGTTTTTCATCTCAGCCTCTTGTGATTCTGCAATAACTTCTTTTGTTAATCAGTTAGGTTATTGTGAGGTGACTAATATTCTAGGATGCTCTTCCGGAGACATAAGACCGGATTATTAGTTGAGTTTCATGTTCACCTTGACCTTTATCTTAAGACAAAAACAACAGAATAGACTTATCTTTGAGAGACAAATTTTTTTATAAGTCTTCGACTTTGGGTCGTAGCAACTTCTAGGCTGTAAAGGACGTCATCTAGGGGAATCAAGTGCGCAGAGTCTTGCGAGATTCAAGAGGCATAAGGAATGCAACTGTACCTTAATCGGTGTGAGACTTGGTTAAGGTTCAACTACATTCCAGTCCAAAGTTAACTTGTACTAGGCTAGTGTCTGTAGCGGCTTAATACAGTGTGGTGTTCAAGTCTGGTCTAGGTCCCGGGGTTTTTCTGCATTTGCAGTTTCCTCGCTAAAAAAATTTCTGGTGTCTGTGTTATTTCTTTTTCGCATTATATTTTCTTTTTATAATTGAAATATCACAGGTTATGCGTTATTCAATCGTAGTTGATAAATCCAACATTGTTTGTTGGATAGAACTTGATTGACACTCGAAAATTGGTCTTTGGTACCATCCGAGTTATTCTCATAATAATTAGGTTCACGGACTTCTATCAGTTTGATTTACTGATTGTGTTGAGAAAGAATAAAACTCTTTGATATCTTTCTTGATTGAGTTTCATTAAGTTGATACTCTCGAAATTATATTGGAGTTTAGTCCATACAGATTGCTGAACAGAAAATTTAGGTATGGTTGGTGTACCCCCACGTTTTCACCTTCTTCTCAAAAAACAACCATTGACAATAAAAAACTAGTTGAATTTTGATTTTAAACTCTCAAACTATTCTCGTTATCTGTTATTGCTTTAAAAAAATATTTATAAGATCTAAGGTAACTGAATGATGTATTAAATGTGCATACACTAGTGTTTCACGTTGAGCTTATCTTCCTATTGTACATAATTAATAATCATTTCATTCACATCCGACTTCCTATTACAAGTGTTGTAGTTTGTTTTAAACACTTTAAACTATTTTGTAAGAATAATTACTGATTGCTTGTAAACATGTTTAAATCAATAAGTTTACGAGCTACTTTTTTCGTATGAAGAATATGCTTTCGTATACTTCCCATAGTACTTTATTGAAGATAACTGATACAAGAGAGTTTTAACCAAATACTTTTTTTGGGACCATAAAATGATAGACCTCCATAATTAGCTTTTTAGTTGTCCTATATCAAGAATTCCTTTTCGGTGCATTAAGTACAATACCGTGAATGATAGTAAGAGACTCTCTAATTGTTTTTTTCCCATTTCTCAAAAATTGAAGAATTATCTGTAAATTCTGGTGGTTTGGGTTCCCATTTTGATTATATCCAATTCATATCTCAAGAAAATAATGTAGCAGATATTTCAATCTACAGATATATAATCTGTAGATTATCAGGATCGTTGTATAATTTGATGTGTTCTACTTTAGTTAAATGACTAACGAGTATATAAAATAACCTGCTAAACTTTTGTGATGCGTGGAAAAGGAAACAAGTCAATTGGGGGTTTTTGTTCCTTCTGATTTTGTTGATTTTAAATGTTATTCAATTTCATCATTAGGGTTTAGTTTTTATGTTTTTCCTTACAATACATTACATTGGTTTGTCGTTTGGTTTTGTTGCTACTTGTTGGTTTTGTGTCATTGTTATAGGCGTGTGGGGTCCTTTTCGAAGTCAACATAAACAACTTTCGAAAGAAACAAATTTCCCATTTATACTTTATGATTAAATGGGAAAGGGAAAAACATTTACGATTTCTCTTCAAAATATACCTATGCATGTTGAAAGGTCTCATGAATCTAGGTCAATTCCTAGCATGTTGACTTTAAGTTTAACACGATGGTAAAGGATTAAGAAATTTCTTAAATATACATGGATCACTTAAAGTGTGATTCAATAATAGACTCAACACTTAGAGTTCTTAACGACTCTTTAGGAACGAAGAATTAAGGACAATTTTAAGTATGAAAAGGTATCATCTAATGGTCTTGTATGACTATAAGCTCAATATTAGAGTTTAAGATAACTATAGGGATGAAATTTGCTGATATATATATATATATATATATATATATATATATATATATATTTTAGATATCCATGAATGATAATAGAAATCTGGCAGCCATTACGGACTACCAATTTGAGATTTAATGAAGTTTTGGGATAAAAACAGATAACCTGTGTAGGATCAGTATATCGCAACACCAAGACCCTTGCGAAATCCATAAACGACACATTGCGAAAATATCGCAGATGGATAATATAAATGACGCAACGGATGACGACAGCTTGAACACGAGAAAGATGTGAAGACCTAGCGAGATTTAGGAGTGTTGCGAGATTTAACATTTGTACACTCGCGATAATGTCGCATGTCAGATCCGAAAATAAAGGACAGCTTAGCTGTCATCCACTATGTAATGTCCTATATAAAGAGCCGAATAGGCTTAAGAGAGGGGGGAGATCTTTTTCGAGTGAAGAGCAAGTTATCAAGAGAGAGAAAGTTTAGAGCGGTTGTAAATTCTTTAGCTTATTTCCTTTCCATCTTGTAACACTTGTGAGTTTTAATCAATAAAGAATATAATTGTTCATCTTAAAATGACTTGATTGTGTGAATTCTTGTGAGGGGTGTAGTGTGGGATTTCTGCTACTACATATGGCGCTAAACAAGGGACTGATTGAAGATTGACATTGTGATTTGAAAGAATTTGGAATAATAGGGAAGGAATTTCATATAATTTTCAACAATTCATTAATATTGAAAAATGGCTAGAAGAAGACATGCATCAAAACAACCAACAACTGTTAGAAGGAGTAGGAGACTTGCTGGAGAAAGGAGAGACGAGATGGGGGAATCTTCAAGAATGAATACAAGGAACAATAGAGAAAATCAAATTCAACCGCCAATTCAACGTACACCACCAATACAAAATAGAGCTGTGTATTATGACATAGTGAGTGTACATACTTGGCAGTCAGATTCTGTAGATGAAATGGGAGAAGAGCAGTAATTAGGAGGCAATGGACAAGAGGAGAGGGACCAAGAAGTAATTAGAGGAATAATTCATGAAAATGAAGAGATTGCAGCATTAGAGGCATTGAGGCAAACAATACATGAAGAAAGGCGGTTAGAAGCAGAAGAACGTGCGAATTGGACAAGGCAAAATCATGAATTGAGGATGGAAAATATGAGATTACAAAATAGAAGGTCAAGAAGCACTAAAAGAGAAAGTTCAAGATCAGTTAGAGAATAAATAAGACAAAATTTGCCTATAGAAAATGCTAATGAAGAAACTCGAGAGGGAATACAAAATCCAGGCGAAGAACGTCGCGAAGGAAGAGAAATATTGGAAGATCGTTATATTGGCGTCTTTGAAATTCTTCAAAACGGGCAAAATGATAGAATTCAAGGAAATAGACACCGTCAGGGGCGAAATAATCAAGATGGCGAAGAAAATCAGGAAGAAGGAAGGAGAATATTACATGAGAGAGAAATACAAAGAAGAACGAGCAATTGAGGATGAAATTGAAAGACACTATACTGAACAAACACATTTAGCTCGCGAGAGAGAAAGACTAAGAGCAGAAGTGAAAGAACAAGAGTTACAAGAGGCAATTCGACAGAATAACCATGATAATCGAGAAAGGAGACGTGAGCGAAATCGCAATAATGCTAATATCAATGAAGAATATGATAGAGTACAAAGGAGAACTGAAAGGCGGCAAAGAGGAGAAAATGAGAGATATGACGGTGTGCGAATTAATTAAAGAAGTGAAAGAGAAGATCACAGAGAAAGACGAGAGGAAAATGATGAACAAGAAAGTCAAAACAGAGATGAACGCAGGAGAAGAGAGGCGGAGTTGAAAAGACCAATGGATCCAAATTCTGGTATAAATGAACAAATTTTGAGAGAGTTAGCGGAAATGAGAGGAATGATAAATAATAAAAGAGGAGGAGGTAAGAGACAATTGGATGAAGCCATAGAGGAAGCTGCGAAAACTCCATTCACACAAGAAATACAATTAGAAGGAATACCCCCAAAATGAAATTTACCTGCGTTAACCAGCATTTTTGATGGAACAACTTGTGAAGTCCAACACATCAAAGCTTATGTGAGATGTATGCTACAATGGGAGAACCATGATGCAATATTATGCAAGTATTTCGCATCAAGTTTAACAGGAGAGGCGTTAAAATGGTTTGAAGGTTTGCCAAAGAATACTATAACATCTTTCAACCACTTGCAAGCTATATTTTTAGGAGCATATATAAGTAACAATTCCTCGCGACCTGGCATTGAAGATGTATTTGGGATGAAGCAAAGGGTTGGCGAAAATTTGAAGCACCTAACTGTGAGATGGAAGACAATGTGTAGTGATATGGCTGGTCATGTGGACGAAAGATATCTCATTTTGTCATTCATCAATGCTATGTTCGCAACCAACCTGTTATACATTCAAATTTTCAGAATCAAAAATACTATCACAATGACTGAGTTGCGAGAACTTCAGGAGGAGTATATTGCTCTTGAGGAAAAGCAAAATGAGATGGAATCATACCCCATTGCGAACACAATTTCAAGAGAAGCGAATGCAAGCTTGTTACCCAAGTTAATAAATACAGTAGCGAGCACCTCGCAAGGGCAACAAGAGAGGATAATGGGAGATAGTCAGCAAAAGCTAGTAGCTATGGGGAGCCATGATCAAGAAGAATTTGAGAGAGAGAGAGAAACTTCTATAGCCGTGGTGGAAATAACAAAATCGAAAGACTTGATCAGCCACAAAAAACTTATGGAGGTCATCAGCCGCAAGGAACTTATGGAGGTCAGAGGCAAAACTATCACAGGGGACAGCGAAATCCTAAGATAATATGGGAAGAAATCAAAATGCCACCTTTGAATGCTAGTGTGTAGAAGATATGGGAAGCTATAATCCTAATGGAAAACATACCCGCACCATGGAACATGGGGAGTGAACCACCTCCAAGCTACAGAAGTAATGAATTTTTCTCTTATCATCATTTCCATGGACATACAACAAATGACTGCAGAAATATAAAGAGAATCATTCTCAGGATGATAGATCAGGGAAAATTAAATCACTTTCTAATAGGACAAACGCAAACTCAAGCATTACCACCTCCTCCAGATATTCACAAGCCAAACACAGCAAAACAAAGAGAAACATTTGTGATTGAAGTTGGCGCAAAGGCAAAGAATCTGTTTTGTAACTTTATCGTACACTCATACAAGACGATTGAAGATTTTCACGATAACACTCTCAGCAGGGTTTTCGCAAGAGATGCCGATGATAGAGAAATAATGAATATTGCGAAGACATCGCCATTTGGAAGAATGGCAAAAGCGAGACTATCTCTTTTACCGCAGAAGAAGTACCTGAGGGTGGAGAAATGCACGACAACCCATTGGTGGTAAGATTGGAGATCAACCCAAAACCTAGCGAGGATGAAGATGATGAAGCTGAGAATTCAAAGGCAATCAACAGAATTTTGATCGATACTGGAAGTTCCGTGAATATTCTTTTTTATCATACTTATAAAACTATGGGAGGGAAAGATGAAGATCTAATACCTTCAACGTACAAAATCTATGGTTTTAACGATACTGCAAATAAGCCAAAAGGAGAAGTTCATATGCGAATTCCACTGAAAGGATTATCTTCTGAAATTTTATTTGTGTGTAGTTGATGTGGAATCACCATACAACGCACTGATTGGACGACCTTGGTTACATGAGATCTTAGGTGTGGCATCGACTTTCCATCAATGTATCAAGTTCCCTCATCCCACTGGTGTTGGCATCATAAAGGGAGATTGGGTTGAAGGAAAGAAGTGTTATGAAATTGATATAGAATCTTGCGAAGAAAGAGCTGCGAATAAGAAGAATTGGAAACACAACATCAAAGAAAAACAAAGAGGTGAAAGATTAATGGTAGATGTAATAGAACAGAGAGAGGAAGAAATGTTTGAAACCAATATATGATGAAGATAGGAAGTGGCGAAGGCTTCGCAACAGACAAGAAAACGACAGGAAAATTCAAAAATACAGAGGCAGAAAGTAGCAGAAATAAGAGACTTAAAGAATGAATGTACTTGTTGACTGTCGAAGAAGAAATTGGGAGGAGGACGAAAAATGTAAGATGGGTTTGATCTTAAAAAAAAAAAAAAAAATAGCAGAGATGAGGTTGCGAAAGGAAGTTGATATGCAGAAGAAGAGAATATATTTTATGAAATATAAAGATATGATTGCGAAATTACAAAAGAATTTATTTGCAAAAGAATCAACAAATTAATCAGGTAATGTAAGACCTAATGTGCGTCATAGAAGGGGGTACCTATTGCATGGCTCAAGGAAAAGGTTACACCGCCCCTGGAACCTGAGTCATGAAGAATTGGGGTCAATAAAGCCCATCCAGGGGAGATACCTTGGATTTTCAATCTAAGCTTATGACTTAGATTGGACGACCGAGGGTCTCTTCTAAGGAGTCAGCATTTGACCAAGGCGCCGAGGTACACGGTTGAGCCAAGAGTGCCAGGGGCATTTGAAGTATCTCGGCCATTCTTGGAAAGTCTCGGCATATGCTGCACTCGGCCCGAAGAAAACTCCACTTAGGGTGTAGTATCGTAACCATAAGCCCTATAGGCAAAAGGGATAAGAGGCTGCGAAAACAACTGGTTGTTGTTAAGACCGGATGCGGGGAGCTATCCTTGTATGGCAGAAGTACGCCTCCTTGAAGGGGCAACCAGGGAGATGATAAGGGCGGCACCCTCCAATTGGGAGCTGATAAGTGTCTTAAGACGCAAATGTCATGAGGCTTTATTTACGCAAGGAAATTTAGGCTTGTCATATTTGTGCGACAATCCTGAAGAGGCAATAATACAAAAGATAAAGATAAGACGAGATCAATGGGTCAGTACATGAAAATATAAGGACGTCCTGTGATTTCGTCGGAAGACGGCAATGTCATGGGGCTTTATATTCGAAAGAATTTTTAGGCCTGTCATATTGTCGCAACAAAAATATCCTGCAGAGGCAACAATACTAAAGAAATGATAAGGCAAGATCAATGGGTCATTACATGAAAGTGTAAAGACGTCCTGCGATTTTGTCGCAATGACAAGGGGTGGCACAGTAAGACCTTTAACTAGGAAGGCAAAATAAGACCACATAAGAGAAAAATAAAAAAGGAAATCTTGGAAGAAACCAAGGTTTCATTACTTCCAAAAATTCAGCAGCAACGGCTGCGAGATTGAGGCATGAACACATATCATCATTCGAAAGTAACTTGCTTAATCTCTCATTTGAATGCAAATAACAGAGGCAAGTATGGGAATGTATAGAATAAAAACATGTTATTTGTCTTCATATGATAGATTTACACGCTCATAAAATGAAAGGCTGATAATATACTGATTAACTGTATTGCAAAAAAAAAAGAATTATTCTTTTAACATATGCAGAAAGGAACAACAAAAGTAGAGCTTGTATTTGAAGATCCAAGAAATTCGCAGCACAAGATCACAAAAATAGAAGATTAAAAGAATGAATGTACAGATGTTACAAAAAGAGAAAGAAGAAAATAAAATTATTTCTTGTTTGATTCTTCTTCTTCATTTTCTTCATCTTCATCAGATCCTTCTACTTCTTCATCATCATATTCCTCTTCTTCGCTGTCAGATATATACAAAGAAGGCACATTCTTAGGAATTTCATCAAGGAGGCAAGGGTATGAAGAATGAGGAATGTTATTGTCATATCAGACCGTCTTAATAGTCTGATTGCGAAAAAGAGTAGCATCATTCTTGAAATTATGAATCGTAATTTGTAGCTGCCTCTTCAATCTTGAATATTTGTCATTTCGAGAAGAAAGATCCTTTGCGAGCTGCTCTTCTCAGATTCAAGTTCTTCAATTCTTTTGCGAAATCTCTCTTCAGCCTCTGCGAACATATGACAATGAATCAGCAACTTAATGACAATTTCATAAAAAACAAACAATTAAATAAAGAAAAATGATCAACATTCTTTGTCAGAAATCATATCCCTAATCAAGGCCGTATGCTTAGCTTGAAGACTAACGTTAACACCTAAATTATTTCTGGCATCATCTAGAACCTTCGCAGCCCAAGCGAATTCATCGTCATTGTTTATGAGAAGAAGGGAGCCAATTTGATTCTCTCTTTCGCTAATAATAGCATTTTCGCGGATGGATTCATCCCGTTCAATTTGAACTTCAAGAAGAGTTTTTTGGAATTTCGCTAATGCTTGAGCACCTTGACTAGTAATGCGATCTTTGTCATCTATGAGATCACTGACTTTCTTCCTTAAAGTATTAATTTTCTCTTTAGAACTAAGATATAGACGTTTAAATTGGTTGGCTAAGCCTAAACTAGATCTATGATCAATTTCTAAGAGGCGAAATCTGGATTGAAGTTCGTCTAGAGGAAGAGATTTAATCTTGTTATTTGAAAAACTATTCAAAGAATCGTTGAGGTGATCAAGGAGGGCATTGTTATCCATAGGATCTGGGAATGAGTGAAGAAGAATAGCTTCATCAGAAAGGTTATAAACGTCTGCGAAAATGGTAAGTCAGATAAGGGAAGATAATGAGAGAACAAAACAAAGGAAAAGAGAAAAGTCTCATACCATAAAGCTGTTGGTTGGCACTCTGAATACTAGGAATCTTATTCTTCTGAGTGGAAGAATCAGCTTCTAATTGCTTGGTTTTCTCGCGAAGAGTAGCAACTTCAGTTTCAAATTCTTCATTTCTCTTGCGAAGAACAGTAGCTTCAGCCTCCAATTCTTCATTTTTCTTGCGAAATTGAAAATTCTTCTTTTCGAGAATACTGCGCCTTTTCTCAAGATCTGAGGCAACAACAAAGGAAGCTCTCCCGGACTATAAAGGAAAGCCAAAAAATTATCAAGATATAACTTAAAATTGAAATTATGAAGACATAAGGGAACAAAGACATACCAAGACACCAAGCGCATTTAGGAAGCTGGGAGTGACCGGTTGTCAGCCGAGCAAAAATAATTTCACTTTCTTACTCACTAAATATAAATGAAGTACAAGGTAAGGAAGAGTTCGTTTCCACAGAGAGGCAATTGTTGTTATGCGATTTTCAATTTCTAAGGTAACCAAGGGGGGATTTTTGTTGTTTTAGCGAAATACTAAAGTAAAAATAAAATAAAGCAAAGTAAATAGTTGGAATAATCAATAGAGAGAAGATATTGGTCACGGGATAGTATCATTCACAAACATGTATTGTCATCAATGACTAGAATTGGTATTTTAATCTCTTATTTACTAAAAGTCCTAGGATACCTTGATCGCAAGAATACCCCTCCGAATTGTTTTGAAAACCCACATCTTTTATCATTTTTTAAAACCCATTTTTCTGATGATCTCTAAGAAAGGAAATCAACCATTTAACGAAGGTGGGAATATGCTTACTTACCTCGTTATCCGTTCGACGTGCAGCTAGCACCACTCTCACAGCATCCATAGAAACGTCTTCGGTCTTCAATCGGTGTCTTCGTCTTCGGTCTTCAACTCTTGAACTTCGTAGAATCTTGACAATATGATTCTTTCCTCTAATTCCTTGTTGCTTGAAACTTTATTATAGATATTTCTTCCTCCATTGGCTTTATTGAAAGAATACAAAACTAAAAACGAACTATACAAACCCAAAATATGATACAATGAATTTTTTTTTTCCTTTTCCTTTTTCTTTTTTTTTTTATGAGACAAGAAAAATAAAACAAATACAAAATGAAAATGAAACAAAACAATAAAACTAGTAATGAACCTAAAGAAATTTTCTCTTGTCTCTTGTCTCTTTTTTTTTTTTTTTTGAGACAAGAGAAAGTAAAATACAAATAAAATAAAAAATGTAAGTACAAGGCCATGGTGTAAGTACTTTATCGCTTGATTCTTCACAACTTGTAAGTCTTGATATCATAAACTTCTCGAACTCTCATCCTTGATAATTTTCACTCTTGTACAATAGTCTTCAACTTGTAAAAATTCTGCTCCTTCTGTTGTTGCTTTACTTGAATCTTAAATCTGCTTATTTCTGTACCGTTGCTCGTAAACCTTGAACGTGTTCAACTTCCATTCAAATTGTGATGCTCCTCTTGTTGATGATGATGGTGTTTCTATGGACCTGTTGGTGTAGAGAGAGATAAAGTGGATGGTGCTAACTGCGAACAAGATTACAAGTGGTATGTAAGTTAGCAATTCGATGTCACCATCATGGTTGATAAAAATAACACTCAAGAGATCAAAATAGTGCTTCTATTGGTGGGAGGTTGGGCAGCTCACCATTCTGCCCGGAATTTACGTACGGTGACACACACTCTAAAAGCACATATTTAGACAGGTACAAAGAATTGAAGGTCGGTGCCTCACATTATGTAACATGGGTGGTCTCCACTATAGGGGATCACTACTCTAATACCGAATTCAGTCTGCACCTTATTTGCCACTGGCATGGTTAAATCCAACTTTAACTCTCATACAATTAAGAAACCCGATCATGTTCTCTGTCATCTCTAAGTTCAGTCACTCTTATGAGAATCTCGATGTAATCCTAGCGACATGTATACTATGTGACTCTAAACTAACCACAAGTTGGAGTTTTCTTATTCACTATTTTACACAAAAGTTGAAAATTTTCAAAAATTTACAACGCAAATGCTTAACCACTCCCCCACACTTAAACTTTACATTGTCCTCAATGTAAATTAAATCGTCCAAAGTAAGTCAAGGTGGGAAATTCTAACAAGATATATGACAAGAAATCAGAAAAAATAAAAACAAGACACGAAAAACTAAAAACAAGACAAGAAATAAATACAAAACAAGAAATACTCATACGATGGGTTGCCTCCCATTTAGCGCTTGGTTTAAAGTCGTCAGCCCGACTATCTCCTTGCTGTCTATGACTCCTCCAGAGGGAGTACATCCACAAAGTTAACTCCTTCCACCACTTCGGAAGTGAAATTCTCATATTATGGTTTCAACCGGTGCCTATTAACTTTAATTTCTTTCCATGTAGATATGCTACGAATTTCCACTGCACCATGAGAAAACACATTAGTAATAATAAAAGGTCCAATCCAACGTGACCTTAATTTACCCGGAAATAATTGCAAGCGAGAATTAAACAAAAGCACTTTCTGCCCAATGCAAAATTGTTTCTTAGAAATCATGTTATCATGAAATGCTTTCGTCTTTTCCTTGTAAATGCGTGAGCTTTCAAATGCATCATTGCGAAGTTCCTCTAGCTCTTGGAGTTGTAACTTCCTTTGCTTTCCAGCCCCATCCATCTCCATATTGCATTGCTTAATAGCCCAAAACGCCTTATGCTCAATTTCAACGGGTAAATGACAAGGTTTACCATACACAAGCCTAAAAGGAGACATCCCGATAGGTGTCTTGTATGCGGTTCTATACGCCCACAAAGTATCATTAAGTCGCATTCTCCAATCTTTCCTTGTTGGGTTCACCGTCTTCTCTAGAATGGATTTCACCTCTCGGTTCGAAACCTCGGCTTGTCCATTTGTTTGGGGATGATAAGGTGTTGCAATCTTGTGCGACACATTGTACTTCTTCAACAAGCTTTGTAAAATCCTGTTTTTGAAGTGAGAACCCCCATCGCTAATTATGGCTGTTGGAATTCTAAACCTTGCAAAAATATTAGCTTGCACAAAATCTGAAACCACTTTAGAATCATTAGTTGGGGTGGCCTTAGCTTTCACCCATTTCGAGACATAATCAACCGCAAGTAAGATATAAAAATTCCCATGGGAGTTGATAAAAGGCCCCATAAAATCAATACCCCATACATCAAAAACTTCAATAAATTGAATAAAAGTTTGTGGCATTTGATTTCGGGCACCTAGATTGCCGGTTCTTTGGCACCTATCACAAGTTGTACAAAATATATGTGCATCCTTAAACAAAGTTGGCCAATAGAAACCACTTTCAAGTACCTTGTGAGCGGTTCTCTTACTCCCAAAATGTCCTCCGCAAGCATATGAGTGACAAAAAGACAAGATAGAATTAAATTCAGATTCGGGAACGCACCTTCGTATTACTTGGTCACTACCATGTTTCCACAAGTATGGATCATCCCATATGTATTGGTTCCCCAACTTCTTAAGTTTGTCCCTCTCAGCACGAGACAAGTTCTTTGGGATTTGTTTAGAAACTAAGTAATTGACAATGCCGGCATACCATGGTTCTCCAAAGGCAATTGAGAATAGTTGCTCATCCGGGAAACTTTCACACAATGGGATAGCTTCCTTGTCCACAGCAAGACGACTCAAGTGATCCGCAACGGTGTTCTCAATTCCTTTCTTGTCCTTGATTTAAATATCAAACTCTTGCAAGAGTAAAATCCATCGTATGAGCCTCGGTTTCGCCTCTTTCTTTGTAAGAAAGTACTTAAGCGCTGCATGATCAGAAAAGACAACAACTTTTGTACCAATTAGATAAGAGCGAAACTTTTCTAAAGCAAAAACAATGGCTAATAACTCTTTTTCAGTGGTTGTGTAGTTTTGTTGGGCCTCATTTAACGTTCTAGAAGCATAATAAATAGCATGAGGAATCTTCCCCATACGCTGCCCAAGCACCGCACCAACCGTATAGTCACTTGCATCACACATGAGCTCAAAAGGCTTGCTCCAATCCGGTGGTTTAATGATAGGGGCTGAAATCAAAAGTTCTTTCAAACGATTGAACGCCGCCATACACTTTTCATCAAAGTAAAAAACCACATCTTTTTGCAATAAGTTACAAAGTGGTGATGCTATCTTGGAAAAATCCTTGATGAATCTTCGATATAAACCTGCATGACCAAGAAAAGAGCGTATCTCCCTCACCGTAGTGGGATGGGTTAAAGCACGAATAAGGTCTATCTTAGATTTATCAACTTCCAAGCCTTTAGAAGATATTATATGGCCTAAAACTATGCCATGAGTTACCATAAAATGGCACTTCTCCCAATTCAGCACAAGGTTTGTTTCAACACATCGTTCAAGGATTAAAGAAAAATTGTTCAAGCAAAGGTCAAATGAATCACCAAAGACACTAAAATCGTCCATGAACACTTCGATTATGTTTTCAACATATTCTGAAAAGATACTTACCATACACCTTTGAAAGGTAGCTGGAGCATTGCATAAGCCAAAAGGCATCCTTCTATAAGCAAAAGTACCGAAAGGACAAGTGAAAGTGGTTTTCTCTTGATCCTCCGGTGCTATCACAATCTGATTATAACCTGAATACCCATCAAGGAAGCAATAGTAAGAGTGTCCAGCTAAACGTTCAAGCATTTGATCAATAAAAGGTAAAGGAAAGTGATCTTTTCTAGTAGTGGCATTCAATTTCATGTAATCAATACAAACCCTCCAACCGGTTTGCACACGAGTTGGGACAAGTTCGTTCTTATCATTCTCCACCACCGTCACACCTGATTTCTTTGGTACTACTTGTACCGGGCTCACCCATTTGCTATCGGATATGGGGTAAATAACACCCACTTCCAAAAGCTTGAGTATCTCCTTTTTCACAACTTCCATCATGGGAGGGTTCAAACGACGCCGTGCTTCCCTTGTAGGCTTTGCATCGTCCTCCAAACGAATCTTGTGCATACAAACGATAGGGCTTATACCCTTGATATCGGCAATTGTCCATCCTATGGCCGTCTTGTATTTCCTTAGCACCCTTAGAAGTTTTTGATCCTGTAAATCACTAAGCTCATTAGAAACAATCACAGGTAACTCTTCATTATCACCCAAGTACAAGTACTTTAGATGATCGGGAAGAGGTTTCAATTCTAGCTTTGGAGATTTAACAATTGAAGGTACAAGCTTTTCATCACTGCACGGTAAAGAAATAAAAAAGATATTATGAGTTTCCGGGCATCCTTGTAGTGAATTAAGATCACCAAGGGCTTCCTTGACTTCATTACCACACTCTACACCATTATCCATGGATGTAGTTAACACGGTTTCCAAAGCGTCATCACCATTTAATTCAAATATTTGTTGTGCCAATGTATCCATAACATCAATGGAGAAACAAGAGTGGACATCACTAGGATATCTCATCGTCTCGAAAATGTTGAAACGTATTATTTCTCCATCAAACTCCATGGTCAACGTTCCCTTGTCCACATCAATTATGGTTTTCGCCGTTTTCATGAAGGGACGCCCAAGTAGCAATGGAAGAGACGAGTCCGGTGAACCTTCATTCATCTCTAACACGCAAAAGTCAGCTGGAAAGACAAGTTGATTAACCTGCATAAGAACATCCTCAACAATACCCATTGGGTAGACATTAGAGTGATCGGCTAATTGCAATACAATTTCAGCCTTTTTAAGAGGACCAAGATCAAGTGAATTATACATTGATGCAGGCATAACATTAACGGATGCACCTAAATCCAACATAGCTTTGTTAAATGTTGTGTTACCAATTGTGACGGGAATGTCAAAACTACCGGGATCCTTGCACTTAAGTGGGAGTTTGTGTTGTAAGATTGCCGAAGCATTCTCCCCCATTTTGCTTCATCCCACAAATCTCCTTTCGAATTTGAGTCGCCTTTGATGCAGGAAAATATCTCTCTAAAAAGAGTTTCTTCAGCCCATTCCATGTCGTGACACTTCCGGGAGGTAAATAGTACAACCAATCCTTAGCACTATCCATCAAAGAGAAACGGAAAACTTTTAACATTGCACCATCCACCTCAACATCCGCTGGAAGCATGGCCGTGACAATGGTGTGGAAGTCCATAAGATGTTTGTTTGGGTCTTCATTCACCATGCCATGGAACTTTGGTAATTCTCTAAGCAACCCCGGCTTGATCTCAAAAGTAGAGTTTGTTTGAATACACCCCTGTTGTGTATCAAGCCTATGAGAATCCAAGTCTTTGAGTGAACGATTTGCATCACCCATTGCTTCTTCTTTTTCAACTTGTGGTTCGTCTATGAATGGAACCTCTTGTTCTCCTTCAAGTTCTAACTCTTCTCCCACTTCTAACTCTTGATTTTCTGTTGTGTCTTGACTTGGTTGGAGTATTGTGCCTCTTCGAGTAGCTATCCCGCACCTTGGGTAGTTCCAATCTTAGAAGACAGGGATTAGGTACCTCAAAACAATTCTCGCAAACAAGTGAGAAACAAGACAAGAACCGAAAAGCAAAGATAAAAGCAGAAATTATGAAAAGAAACTAAAAACTTAATAACAAGCCGTATGCCTCCCGGCATGTGGCGCCAAAATTTGATAGGTTGTCACCGAGCAAAAATAATTTCACTTTCTTACTCACTAAATATAAATGAAGTACAAGGTAAGGAAGAGTTCGTTTCCACAGAGAGGCAATTGTTGTTATGCGATTTTTCAGTTTCTAAGGTAACCAAGGGGGGATTTTTGTTCTTTTAGCGAAATACTAAATTAAAAATAAAATAAAGCAAAGTAAATAATTGGAATAATCAATAGAGAGAAGATATTGGTCACGGGATAGTATCATTCACAAACATGTATTGTCATCAATGACTAGAATTGGTATTTTAATCTCTTATTTACTAAAAGTCCTAGGATACCTTGATCGCAAGAATACCCCAATAATTTCCTGATTTCATCACAACCACATTAAAAGATGTATATGTGAATTCTTCCTAGAAAGCAACCTAAAGTGTAAAAGCACAATCAGATTTAACTCCCTAAAAGCAATAAGTTCTATGGAATAAGACTAATCAATGCAAACGAATGTGTAAAAGCACTAATCCGTTTTAACAAAAGTTATGATTCACTTGCGACTAGTAGGATATATCACTACAAGCACTACCCACAATTATGCTACTTAGAATCGGGGATAAACAACTTTTTCGTATTGAAAACCCTAATATAGCTTTAGAGATGAATGCAAATCGGATTGATTCCGGACTCAACCTAACAAGTATTCAAATCATATAACACTATTAATTGTGAATCACAAACAATAAATTATTGAGACAAAACTAATTCATAGATTCAAATAACATGTTGAGAAATCAACTTTATCCCATAACCAATAATAATTGTTTAGCTACTCATAGCTATGGAGTTCATCATAAAAATATTAATTGAATAGAAGAAGATGAACAAAAGCAAACCCTAGAAGCGTAAACAAAAGCGGCTCTCTCCAAGTTCCAAGAATAAAACGTAATACCCAGAGTTGTAGAAGACTTTCCTTTAAATATATTTCTTGTTTCCAAAATTAGGTCTAATCTCAAAGGTCCAATAGATAGAAGTCCACCAAGCCCATATGTGAGAGAAACCCATGTAGAAAATATGCCCCAAAAACTGTCGCCGGAAAACTGGTATTATGGCCGGAAATCGGCCGGAGAAGTCGTCGGCAAGCATCTCAGGTGACCGGCAAAGTCCACCTGGTCACCGGTCAACGAGCCAGTCGATCGGGTCAACTCGGTAAAGTCACTGAGTCAAACCGGGTCAAGGTGAGTCAGGGAAAACTACCGAGTCAGGGTAATGAATCAGTCTGGCTCGACTGAGTGACCTAGTTGCCAGGCCAAAGCCATTTTGCACAGGCATAAACTATCTTGCATGAGCCATAACCTATGTGTTGCATCATTGTGGCGCATCACAACTCCATCCAGCCATCTTGAGTTTACATTTTAACAGCATCAGCACTTGTATCTTCTTTGTCCTGCTGTTTATGGGTAAAAATCGTTTCTGCCGATTTCGGTAAATTCGGTAGGTGAGTGAGAAACTGGTTCAAACCCTAAACAAATGTGCTGCACGTGAGCACTTTATAGATTCGAGAGATCAATCTGTACAAGTCCGGCCTAAACCAAGAAATGGCCGTTCCGGACTTGCTTCGGTCACAAAGTGGAGGAGAAGGGTTGATTTGGGGAGGGAAGCGAGAGAAAGGTGTTGAGGAGAGTAGTATCTCGACTTGTATCGAAAGTGAAAGCTTAGGAAGCTTGCAAGAGATGAAAGCTTTTTGGGAGAGCTTGCAAAGTTGCCTTTCTGAGAGTGTAAGTGTAGTATATTTCTCCGACCGAGACTTGTTGTCTGGTGGAAATAGGTAAGACCTATTTATACAAGTCGAGATTGAAACGTACCCTGGCCTCATGAAGGAAGAGAGTAAAGGGTGAAATAATGGGAGGAGGTGGTAACCGCATGGTTTAATGGGTGAAAACGTTTTTCACCATTATTTCCTCTTTTATTTGACCGCTTTATTCCTATTCACGCTTTCTTAATTGTGAGCGTAGTGTACGCCGCATCTTTGTGACCGCCAAACCAAAACCCTAAAGAAGCATCCCCAGTTTTGTGTTGATATCTCGTTGGTTGCGCCTTGAGTGCAAGTGGTGCTGCTAATGGCGCGTGTGGCATGTGCCAATGGCATGTGCGGAATGCCTTGGTGGTAGGTTGCATGGTTTTGCAAGTTAGGCTACCAGCGTGTGTGTTTGGCATGTGCCAATGGCATGTGCGGAATGCCTTGGTGGTAGGTTGCACGGTTTGCAAGTTAGGCTACCGGCGTGTGTGTTTGGCATGTGCGGAATGCCTTGGTGGTAGGTTGCACGGTTTGCAAGTTAGGCTACCAGCGTGTGTGTTTGGCATGTGCCAATGGCACGTACGGCCATGTTGACCTAGTTGCAAGTCTTGCAAGCCTAGGGCGCTATATTTGGCGTGTGCCAATGGCATAGCGGCTTGGAATATGGCTTGCGGCACGTGTTGGCATGTGCCAATGGCATGTGCGGCCATGTTGACCTAGTTGCAAGTTTTGCAAGCCTAGGGCGCTATATTTGGCGTGTGCCAATGGCATAGCGACTTGGAATATGGCTTGCGGCACGTATTGGCATGTGCCAATGGCATGTGCAGCCATGTTGACCTAGCTGCAAGTCTTGCAAGCCTAGGGCGCTATATTTGGCGTGTGCCAATGGTATATCGACTTGGAATATGGCTTGCGGCATTGGCATGTTGGCATGTGCGACCATGTTGACCTAGTTGCAAGTCTTGCAAGCCTAGGGCGCTATATTTGGCGTGTGCCAATGGCATAGCGACTTGGAATATGGCTTGCGGCACGTATTGGCATGTGCCAATGGCATTGCCGGCCATGTTGACCAAGTGGCAAGTCTGGAATGCAAGCCTAGGGCGCTATGGCATGTTGGCGTGTACCAATGGCATAGTGACTTGGAATATGGCGTTGCCAATGGCATAGCGACTTGGAATTGGCATGTGCACGTATTGGCATGTGCGGCCATGTTGACCTAGTTGCAAGTCTTGCAAACCTAGGGCGCTATATTTTGCGGCGTGTGCCAATGGCATATCGACTTGGAATATGGCTTTGCGTGGCACGTATTGGCATGTGCCAATGGCATGTGCGACCATGTTGACCTAGTTGCAAGTCTTGCAAGCCTTGGGCGCTATATTTGGCGTGTGCCAATGGCATAGCGACTTGGAATATGGCTTGCGGCACGTGGCATTGGCATGTGCGGCCATGTTGACCTAGTTGCAAGTCTTGCAAGCCTAGGGCGCTATATTTGGCGTGTGCCAATGGCATAGCGACTTGGAATATGGCTTGCGGCACGTATTGGCACGTATTGGCATGTGCCAATGGCATGTGCGACCATGTTGACCTAGTTGCAAGTCTTGCAACTTGGAAGGGCGCTATATTTGGCGTGTGCCAATGGCATAGCGACTTGGAATATGGCTTGCGGCACGTATTGGCATGCCAATGGCGGCCATGTTGACCTAGTTGCAAGTCTTTGCAAGCCTAGGGCGCTATATTTGGCGTGTGCCAATGGCATAGCGACTTGACTATGGCTTGCGGCACGTATTGGCATGTGCCAATGGCATGTGCGGCCATGTTGACCTAGTTGCAAGTCTTGCAAGCCTAGGGCGCTATATTTGGCGTGTGCCAATGGCATAGCGACTTGGAATATGGCTTGCGGCACGTATTTGCATGTGCCAATGGCATGTGCGGCCATGTTGACCTAGTTGCAAGTCTTGCAAGCCTAGGGCGCTATATTTGGCGTGTGCCAATGGTATAGCGACTTGGAATATGGCTTGCGGCACGTATTGGCATGTGCCAATGGCATGTGCGGCCATGTTGACCTAGTTGCAAGTCTTGCAAGCCTGGGGGCGCTATATTTGGCATGTGCCAATGGCATAGCGACTTGGAATATGGCTTGCGGCACGTATTGGCATGTGCCAATGGCATGTGCGGCCATGTTGACCTAGTTGCAAGTCTTGCAAGCCTAGGGCGCTATATTTGGCGTGTGCCAATGGTATAGCGACTTGGAATATGGCTTGCGGCACGTATTGGCATGTGCCAATGGCATGTGCGGCCATGTTGACCTAGTTGCAAGTCTTGCAAGCCTAGGGCGCTATATTTGGCGTGTGCCAATGGCATAGCGACTTGGAATATGGCTTGCGGCACGTATTGGCATGTGCCAATGGCATGTGCGGCCATGTTGACCTAGTTGCAAGTCTTGCAAGCCTAGGGCGCTATATTTGGCGTGTGCCAATGGCATAGCGACTTGGAATATGGCTTGCGGCACGTATTGGCATGTGCCAATGGCATGTGCGACCATGTTGACCTAGTTGCAAGTCTTGCAAGCCTAGGGCGCTATATTTGGCGTGTGCCAATGGCATAGCGACTTGGAATATGGCTTGCGGCACGTATTGGCATGTGCCAATGGCATGTGCGGCCATGTTGACCTAGTTGCAAGTCTTGCAAGCCTAGGCGCTATATTTGGCGTGTGCCAATGGCATAGCGACTTGGAATATGGCTTGCGGCACGTATTGGCATGTGCCAATGGCATGTGCGGCCATGTTGACCTAGTTGCAAGTCTTGTGAAGCAAGCCTAGGGCGCTATATTTGGCGTGTGCCAATGGCATAGCGACTTGGAATATGGCTTGCGGCACGTATTGGCATGTGCCAATGGCATGTGCGGCCATGTTGACCTAGTTGCAAGTCTTGCAAGCCTAGGGCGCTATATTTGGCGTGTGCCAATGACATAGCGGCTTGGAGATTTGGCATTGTTGCCATGGTGTGCAGTATGCGGCTTGGTTTGGCATTCTGCCATGGTGCGCAGAGTGCGGCTTGGTTTGGCATGGTTGCCATGGTGCGCGCAGAGACGGCTTGGTTTGGCATGGTTGCCATGGTGAGCAGAGTGCGGCTTGGTTTGGCATGGTTGCCATGATGCGCAGAGTGCGGCTTGGTTTGGCATTCTTTGCCATGGTGCGCAGAGTGCGGCTTGGTTTGGCATTCTTTGCCATGGTGCGCAGAGTGCGGCTTGGTTTGGCATGGTTGCCATGGTGCGCGAGTGCGGCTTGGTTTGGCATGGTTGCCATGGTGCGCAGAGTGCGGCTTGGTTTGGCATGGTTGCCATGATGCGCAGAGTGCGGCTTGGTTTGGCATTCTTTGCCATGGTGCGCAAAGTGCGGCTTGGTTTGGCATTCTCGCCATGATGCGCAGAGTGCGGCTTGGTTTGGCATGGTTGCCATGGTGCGCAGAGTGCGGCTTGGTTTGGCATGGTTGCCATGGTGCGCGCAGTGCGGCTTGGTTTGGCATTGCTTTGCCATGGTGCGCAGAGTGCGGCTTGGTTTGGCATGGTTGCCATGGTGCGCAGAGTGCGGCTTGGTTTTGGAATTAGGGTTACGTGTTGAAAACCCTAATCCGGTATTTTGAAAAAATACCCCTATTAATTATTTACACTCGAGTTAAATGCTCTTAGTTAATGTGTTGCGGGTAACACTAGGTCATGGGGTTTTACGATTTTACCCCTTGTCTAAAAACCACCATCAACATTAAGTCCCCCGCTTAGCTCGGAACAGGGGCTTTGTTGCGAGGTAAGCATAAGATGGTGACAAACATTACTTGACAAAAAACGTAAGGAAAATTGAAGGAGGCTTGTCTCGACCTTTATAAATGGGATTTGGAATCCTTGCCTCCGGTAGTTTTGCACAAATCGGGAGGCTGGCACAATTGGTGGGCCCGGTGCAGCTTGGGCGACGTTGGGAAGTTGGCGTGAGTTGGGAAACTGAGTGTGCTAGCTGGTGGGACCGGCGCAAAGTGTGGAAGTCTTGCGTGCTTGCAGGCGTGACTTGTACGACCATTGGGAGGACGGCGCAATTGGTGGGCCCGGTGCAGCTTGGGCGACGTTGGGAAGTTGGCGTGAGTTGGGAAACTGAGTGTGCTAGCTGGTGGGACCGGCGCAAAGTGTGGAAGTCTTGCGTGCTTGCAGGCGTGACTTGGGCGGCATTGAGAAGTCGCAATTGGTGGGGCCGGTCCAATTTGGAAACCATGCTTGCAGGCGTGACTTGGGCGGCATTGGGAAGTCGCACCCTTTGCGGGCCCGTTTCTTACACGCGTGATTTTGGTAAAAGGGAAATCCTTCCCTATTTCAAAGTCTTTCACGCCTATATATATATATATATAAAGCCCCTTTTTCCCCATTATGCGCTTTATTCTTTCCTCTTTGATGCGTGTCGTAGGTGCAATCAAATTAATTCAATATTTCCACTCAATTAAAAATAATATAATGGAAGTCAAGTTCGTTCCCACGAGGAGCAAGAGATCTTAGTTGTAAAAGTTGTCACGAAAGGGGGGTGTAAAAAGCAAAATAAAAATAAACAAAGCAATTAAAAAGGTAAAGTTGAAAGATGAAAGCAATAAGAGAGAGAAGATCAAGGAATCCTTCTTCGTTACGAAACAATGAATCAAGTTATGTTCTTTTCTACTTGTTATTAGTCACAAATTATCACCAACCGTAGGTAAAGCAGCTAGCTCAGTGCTAAACCCCTAAATCCCTTGTATCACCGGACACGGAAGTTCTCGACTACCGGATTCTATTTACCAAGCCACCTAGAATTAGCTCAACCTAGATGTAACTTGGCTCATGCATTAAGTTTTATGAATTTCTTAGGTTAATATTAGTAGTTAGACTCTTAGCTCAAGGTCTACTTGCTAACGTTGTTTCTACACACAATTGCTCCACGGAATCCCTCCGCAAGGTCTCGTGTTTGCTACTTATGTAAAGAGTCAAGAAACGATTACTTATCTCCTAACTTTCACTAGCTTTAGATCAAATTAACAAATCAATTTAGCGTGCACTCCAAACAATCTATCAATCAATCATGAATGTCTTTAAGATCACTCCTATTAGTAAAAACAAACGATAATTATGTGAAAAACTTCAAGATAGAATTTGAAAACAAAAACTTAAATCATATGTTAAGAACTAGGAATTCATCCTCAATCAATAAGAAAATTAGCTACTCATGTTTTTGAAATTCACACAAATAATAATTATTAAAAGAAGAATTTTCAAATTCACACAAGTAATTAAAAAGAAAAATCTTAGAAAAGCAAGCAAAAACACAAGTGATGTGTGTGTAGAGAGGTGTGTAGAAGTTGTAGAAAACTTCTCTATTTATAGGCTTCAATATTCTCCAAATCTTCTAAGGAGTAGAATCCCTTTCCTTTTGCAATTCAATTTCCAATTCCAAGCTTTTCTCAACTCTTCCACATTCTCTTTCCGAATTTGAGTCCAATTCTCCATCCAATTCCTAGCCCAAGTCTTCACACACATGAGAGAAGTCCATAGAAAATTCCGGAATTTTTGCTCGCCGGAAAACTGGGATTGTGGCCGGAATTTGGCCGGAAAACGTCACCGCCGGCCACCTGGAAATTTCTCCGTCGAGAGAATATTCGACGGAATATTCCGTCCGGTCCTCCGTTAGGACTAACGGTCAAATGGGTCAACCGTCAGTCAACTGTTAGTCAGCGGGTCAAGTCAGATGAGGGAGTCGACTATGAGTCATCATCGAGTAGTCTTAATCACCGAGTCACCGAGCTGGATCGGATTGAATCGCCGATTTCGAGTTGATTCGCCGAATCGAACTCCGGACCTAGGCCATTGCACGGCTTGCACAGGCCAAGCATTTCGCCAAACAATCCATGCTCTTCCCACCCACAATGGCTATCTTGCAAACTCCTTAATCTCTGTCTCGCCATCCACCAATTTACAACCAAAACCATCATTCATCATCACCTCGCAGCACTACTCAAGCCTCCGGTCCGCCGGACATCCACTTGAACTTTCCCGCAATGCACAACTCATATAGTCCATTCAATCATAACCCGCAACTTCCTTGCACACCCATCCTCGGCTTCAAAATCCAACAAACAAACACTCTGTAGCTTCAAAGATCTCACTCAAAGCCACAGTTCTATCCAATCCATTGCTTCAATGCCACAAGTTTCTCCCGCCAGGTTGCACATCTCGCCTTTGTACTCTCTCTTGATTCCACCGCATCACTCATTGCATCACACTAAACTGCAGCTTCAATTGCAGCCACCGAGCTCCAACTGGTGCATCTTCCAGGCCAACAACAACAAAGACCTGTCATGCCATCCCGCATTCTTACCAATTCCTTAGTCTTGCAAAGATCGACCCCGCCTACTTCAATCTTCCACATCAACCACCGGTACCACTCCACCTGCCTCATAGCAAGTCTCATTCAACCAACTGCAAGACCAACTCTGTAATGAACAACCACCAACACAACCAACAAGAGTCTCCTCCTAGCCCTGAACCACCAACACATTACAGCTGCAGCTTCATCAACCAATTTGAGCCACTACCTAGCCATCTCTGCAATTGCCAGGCTTCATCATTACCATCTGTGTTGCACAAATTCCATCTCGACACTCGAATCAAGAGCGGACCCAATCCACCGTAACCACCATCTTCGATTTCTTCCTCTCTCGAGTCCCATTTCTCGATCCGACCCTCTTCAATCAAAACCCTCGGCTCTCCCCGAGCTTCAACTCTATTTCTCCTCGAACTTCACCATCTTGCAATTCAACCACAAACCCCTGAATCCTTACCACCAGCTTCAATCCTCTGATGAACCCTAATATCGCTTTCTCTCAATCTCCTCTATCTCGATTTTAATCCCGGCTCTCGATTTGGTCTGTGTTCAAATTCGATCTAGCCCTCATAACCATGAAAATCATCAGCTCCCTCAACTCTGTTGCTTCCATCTTCCAGAGCTTCAATCACGAGACTCGACAAAGAGCCATGATGCTCGATTAACTTCTCAATTCTCTGAACCATCGATAGCAACACCATCCTCTTTTTGTATTTCTCATCAACATTTCCTCTCGATCACAGCGGCAGCCATGGCTATTTTCTTTCTCACTTTCAGGTGGAGCAAAAATAAACGAATGATTGAGAAAGAGAATTCTCTTCTCGTTATAGGGTTGTGTAATGAATGGGTGTAGTGGGTTTGGATCCGGGTTTCGGGTTTGGGTCAATGGGTTTGGGTTCCAACATCCATGAACATAACCCAACCCTTTTACCAACTGATAACAGCACTATGTTTCTGGATAAGGGCTACCCAGTTTGGCAGCCCCTTAACTTCAACTGGGCTCCATATATCAATCGCCTGTAAAATGACCTTTCTGCCCTTTTTGCTCAAATTGGGTGCTTTCTTCTTCTTTTCCTCCGTGCGACTCCAAAGTAGCTATAAAACTTAAAACAAGCGTAAAATACATAATTTACAAGAAAAATAGCAAAGAAAGCATAAACTACTAGATAGTAAATTAGGTGTATTCTACACCTATCACATATATGAATTTTCGGTCCTGAAAGAAATATTTGAACCCTGAAGAAAATACTGCGTGTGTATTTCGAACCCGTAGAGAAACCTATATGAATCCCGAAGAAGAATACTGTGTATATGCTTCATATGACTTCGAACCCGCAGGAAATATTGTATATATGATTTTTGCTTCTTGAGAGAAGTACCACGCGCGCAGTTTTGAACCAATAGAAAAATGCTCCATATATTTTGAACCCGAAGAAGGATATTGTAGACACACTTGTACCCGTATAGAATGCCGCGTATATAGTCTCGAACCCGAAGAAAATACTGCGTATATAGTCTTGAACTCGAATAAAATACGTCTTCCTACCCCTTTCTCTTTTTTTTTTTTTTTTTTGGGTACGATTATGTGTCAGGGAGATAACTTCGCCTTTCTTCGTTTGTTTTGTGCAGACATCTTATTACCAAATTGTTATGAAGGAATTCGATAAGATGTTACCTGAACCAAATTTCACTTCGTCGAAGGATGCTCATAATTCCAAGTCGAACATAGATGATGAATTCTTCACTAGAGCCCTCGCCCCTGCTCGGAAGAATCACCTAGGTTTCGTGCCGATTTTGCTAACCGGTGGTGAGGATGACAGGAAGACACGTTCGGTTCGCCCAGAGAGCACCATTCGGTTCTGTCTTCATAAAGGGGTATATTCCTCTTCCAACATTGACTTCAGGATGTGTCAAAGTCCATTGCGTTCTTTTGACAGATGGGTTGAGTTCATGGTGAGCGAGGAGCGTATAAATACCAACTTGACTCGAGCGCAGTCATTGATCTTTGTCAAGACTTGATAAATCTCAGATTAGGAAGGACATCCCGGGCTTGGTTGCTTTCATCTCCAGATGGTGTTCGGACACCCATACAATCATATGTAGATGGGGTGAGATAACTTTTTCCTTGGAGAGTATGGCTCTCTTGCTGAATCTTCCGGTAACTGGGAACCTTAGAATCCAATTATCTGAAAGTGAGGTGAAGATGCGGGATGACCTGGCCGCTAAGTTGGGGGATTTTGCACGGAAAGACTCCATTGCGAAGTCGAAGGATTCTGCCCGGAAAGAGGATGAAAGGTGCCCTTACGGTTGGTGGATATCTCAATGGTTTCCGGACTAGTTGGAGCCCGAATGCAGAAAAGCGGTGATCTTCATGTCGCAAAGCATTTTTGGCTCTCTGGTTATCCAGAGACATTTTTGATGACGGTTCCGGCAAGAAAGGAATAAGACCGGAGCTGTTAGAGATTGCTGTGAAGTTGCCAAAAGGTGAAGTTCTTCCTATTGGCAAGCTGTTCCTTGGTTCCCCGTATGTGCATCTGGATCACCTAGTTGCGAACATGCAAGTTTCGAATGGTTTCATGAAAGTGGATTCATATGTGCACGTTGCTTTTCGCAAGTCCGCTATGGGAGCACTTCGAGAAGTATGCTCGAAACCGCTGCCTTCGCTTCCCGTGAGTTGGGGGCTCTCGAATTCTTCGATGGGTGAACAAGGCGCCCAAGAGTTGGCGTGAGCTTGGTTAGTTTTCTTGATAAGTTGCATGAAATCAATTTTCGTCCATGGGGGCCGATCCATAAGTCGGTGATTCAAATGGACACCTTTGCTTCGCTCCGCTCACGTCTTTGTCTTCGATGACGATTTGAGTCTGGGTGAAAACTGTTCATTCGAGCTGCTCGCCTAGGTTATATACCGTCTTTCTTCGTGGGATCTTTCCGGATAGCCGCTTATAATATTGACCGTCTTTGCTCGTCACATGGGTTTCGATCAAGGGGTGCCTCTTGTTTACCGGCCGATGATCCCTAAAGATTCATTGCGCGTTGCCCTTGACGCTTGGTGTCCTTAAGCCGGGTATCCGTCTTTCCTTCTTTCAAATGGGAAGAGTAACTTCGACGACCTTCGGCTATAATGAGTTTTGGTGCAACGAGTTTACCATGATTCGAGATTTTGTGAATAACGTGGTGGAAAACGTTCGTTGCAAACCTTCTGCCAGATTCGAAGGAGTATCCAATGTTGAGAGATCCCAAGCGAAAGTTGCCTAGCAATTCGGAAAAACCCCAGGCCAAGGAACGGAGAACGAAGAACCGTGCTGGCGGGTTCCGGACGGTTTCACAAGATCCTCCCACGGCTCTTGTGTCTTTCAGTTCTTCCAATAACCAGGTATGTGTCGCCTCTTCATTGGTTTGTCTCAAAACATGTGAATTTCGGCTGAGAATATGTGTCTTGTTTCCTCCAGGGCTTCGGTAGTGTTAATGCTTTCGCTGCCCTTGCACGTTGCCAGGAGACGGCAGTTTCTTCAAGGAATTCCGGCGGCACTGAGCCTACTCATATCGGTGATGAGTCAGAGAAAGAAGAAAGTTCAACAAGCGAGAGTGATTCCTCCTGCAAAGACTTGGTTCTTCTTCGGGAAGTGGTTCGGTGAGTTTCGCGCTTCTTTTCTTTCTTCTTCTTCTGTTTCTTCTTTTGAAAAATGTCTAACTCAAGTTTGCAGGAGGAATCCGGTTCGGAGGACGATTCTGGGGTGGAGTCACACGAAAACTTGCCTTTGGTGACCACCGCCGGTGACTTGGAGATGGGAGT
This sequence comes from Papaver armeniacum, assembly GCA_023531295.1. Classification (NCBI taxonomy): domain Eukaryota; kingdom Viridiplantae; phylum Streptophyta; class Magnoliopsida; order Ranunculales; family Papaveraceae; genus Papaver; species Papaver armeniacum. The sequence goes on from JAJJWW010016704.1 coordinate 226,188, forward strand.
TAGCCAATTTGTCGGGCACGAGGACGTGGTTCAAACGGTGGATGATTCTCTCGATGGTTGTTGCTGTAGACATGGAAGAAGACCCTTTGCGAGTCGTGAGGCCACTTGGGGGCGCCATTTTTGATCCCCGTACTTGGTTCCTTATCCAGGTCATGTCTTTGGTTGGTGGCTTCAGCGTCCGGCTAAGCATGAGGCGTTGTACACAGAATCCGGGAGAAGCACGAACATATGGCTACAAACAAAAAAGTTACTAGTCGATTTGCGCTGGTTAGGCGTGTGGAAGAGGCTTTATCTTCCATTGAGGATATGCGTGAGGTAACCGGGTCACACCGTTTCGAAGACGTTATTGCCGATCGGGAGCACCATCGCGACGTGTGCGTAGAAAAGGAGTTTAATACTTCGTGGTTTGTCGAAGGCCTTGCCGAGATCCAAAAGTTGAAAGATGCGGCAATCGAAAGCCTTTCCGCCGAGGAGATTGCACGACGGGAGATGGAACTCGAAAAGCTTTCCAAGATGTTGACTATGAAGAGAGCGGCTCTTGAGGACGCAAAGTTGACTTTTTCCAAGAAGAGCAGACTTCTGTTGGACGATTTTCCTTGAACGTTTTTCTGTTAAACTTTCATTTAGGTTCTTTTTTTTTTGAAAGACATATTGGATGTCTGGTTCAAAACTTGACCTTTGATAGACAGCTGGTAGCTTTTTAGGGTATTGGATTATTTCTGGGATGGATGGTTTTGGTAATATGACTCTGATTATGTTTTGGGAAAAGAATATTGCTTTTATGAAAGTGTGTGCTAGCAATAGGCACAAGACTCAATTAGCATGACGGTTTTACTAAAAACCTAAAAATAGATTGTATATCTTGCCCACCTGAATTTAATCACTTCATAGGTTTTGCGAACACGCCCCTCTCCATGTAAAAGGCGGTTCTTTTTTGGTGGATTTCTTTGGTAGCATCCCAAAGCAAGTCCCCAGTCATCGGTAGCTTCTTGACGAGTCCCCGGTTTTTCTCGGTGTAGTTTTAACAAATGATAACCGGGTATCGAGTCTGACCGGGTCGCAAGTCCCCAATCATTGGTAGCATCTTCAACGAGTCCCCGCCAGGTGTAGTTTTACAACCGGTAACCGGTCGTCTGGCGATTGATTCGGATCGAGTCGCTTTCCCTACCATCTTGACATCCCGGGTCGAAGAACGAGATCGACATCGACATTGTAGCCGATAGATCGATCCTCCATTGTGGTCGCCAATTGTTTATGGGTAAAAATCGTTTTCGCCGATTTCGGTAAATTCGGTAGGTGAGTGAGAAACTGGTTCAAACCCTAAACAAATGTGCTTGCACGTGAGCACTTTATAGATTCGAGAGATCAATTCAGACAAGTCAGGCCTAAACCAAGAAATGGCCGTTCCGGACTTGCTTCGGTCACAAAGTGTAGGAGAAGGGTTGATTTGGGGAGGGAAGCAGAGAAAGGTGTTGAGGAGAGTAGTATCTCGACTTGTATCGAGAAAGTGAAAGCTTAGGAAGCTTGCAAGAGATGAAAGCTTTTTGGGAGAGCTTGCAAAGTTGCCTTTCCGAGAGTGTAAGTGTAGTATATTTCTCCGACCGAGACTTGTTGTCCGGTGGAAATAGGTAAGACCTATTTATACAAGTCGAGATTGAAACGCACTCGGCCTCATGAAGGAAGAGAGTAAAGGGTGAAATAATGGGAGGAGGTGGTAACCGCATGGTTTAATGGGTGAAAACGTTTTTCACCATTATTTCCTCTTTTATTTGACCGCTTTATTCCTATTCACGCTTTCTTAATTGTGAGCGTAGTGTACGCGCATCATCTTGTGACCGCCAAACCAAAACCCTAAAGAAGCATCCCCGTTTTGTGTTGATATCTCGTTGGTTGCGCCTTGAGTGCAAGTGGTTTGCTAATGGCGAATGTGGCATGTGCCAATGGCATGTGCGGAATGCCTTGGTGGTAGGTTGCATGGTTTTGCAAGTTAGGCTACCAGCGTGTGTGTTTGGCATGTGCCAATGGCATGTGCGGAATGCCTTGGTGGTAGGTTGCACGGTTTGCAAGTTAGGCTACCGGCGTGTGTGTTTGGCATGTGCCAATGGCATGTGCGGAATGCCTTGGTGGTAGGTTGCACGGTTTGCAAGTTAGGCTACCAGCGTGTGTGTTTGGCATGTGCCAATGGCACGTACGGCCATGTTGACCTAGTTGCAAGTCTTGCAAGCCTAGGGCGCTATATTTGGCGTGTGCCAATGGCATAGCGGCTTGGAATATGGCTTGCGGCACGTGTTGGCATGTGCCAATGGCATGTGCGGCCATGTTGACCTAGTTGCAAGTTTTGCAAGCCTAGGGCGCTATATTTGGCGTGTGCCAATGGCATAGCGACTTGGAATATGGCTTGCGGCACGTATTGGCATGTGCCAATGGCATGTGCGGCCATGTTGACCTAGCTGCAAGTCTTGCAAGCCTAGGGCGCTATATTTGGCGAGTGCCAATGGTATAGCGACTTGGAATATGGCTTGCGGCACGTATTGGCATGTGCCAATGGCATGTGCGACCATGTTGACCTAGTTGCAAGTCTTGCAAGCCTAGGGCGCTATATTTGGCGTGTGCCAATGGCATAGCGACTTGGAATATGGCTTGCGGCACGTATTGGCATGTGCCAATGGCATGTGCGGCCATGTTGACCTAGTTGCAAGTCTTCCAAGCCTAGGGCGCTATATTTGGCGTGTGCCAATGGCATAGCGACTTGGAATATGGCTTGCGGCACGTATTGGCATGTGCCAATGGCATGTGCGGCCATGTTGACCTAGTTGCAAGTCTTGCAAGCCTAGGGCGCTATATTTGGCGTGTGCCAATGGCATAGCGACTTGGAATATGGCTTGCGGCACGTATTGGCATGTGCCAATGGCATGTGCGGCCATGTTGACCTAGTTGCAAGTCTTGCAAGCCTAGGGCGCTATATTTGGCGTGTGCCAATGGCATAGCGACTTGGAATATGGCTTGCGGCACGTATTGGCATGTGCCAATGGCATGTGCGGCCATGTTGACCTAGTTGCAAGTCTTGCAAGCCTAGGGCGCTATATTTGGCGTGTGCCAATGGTATAGCGACTTGGAATATGGCTTGCGGCACGTATTGGCATGTGCCAATGGCATGTGCGACCATGTTGACCTAGTTGCAAGTCTTGCAAGCCTAGGGCGCTATATTTGGCGTGTGCCAATGGCATAGCGACTTGGAATATGGCTTGCGGCACGTATTGGCATGTACCAATGGCATGTGCGGCCATGTTGACCTAGTTGCAAGTCTTGCAAGCCTAGGGCGCTATATTTGGCGTGTGCCAATGGCATAGCGACTTGGAATATGGCTTGCTTGCACGTATTGGCATGTGCCAATGGCATGTGCGGCCATGTTGACCTAGTTGCAAGTCTTGCAAGCCTAGGGCGCTATATTTGGCGTGTGCCAATGGCATAGCGACTTGGAATATGGCTTGCGGCACGTATTGGCATGTGCGACCATGTTGACCTAGTTGCAAGTCTTGCAAGCCTAGGGCGCTATATTTGGCGTGTGCCAATGGCATAGCGACTTGGAATATGGCTTGCGGCACGTATTGGCATGTGCCAATGGCATGTGCGGCCATGTTGACCTAGTTGCAAGTCTTGCAAGCCTAGGGCGCTATATTTGGCGTGTGCCAATGGCATAGCGGCTTGGAGATTTGGCATTGTTGCCATGGTGTGCAGTATGCGGCTTGGTTTGGCATTGCTGCCATGGTGCGCAGAGTGCGGCTTGGTTTGGCATGGTTGCCATGGTGCGCAGAGTGCGGCTTGGTTTGGCATGGTTGCCATGGTGCGCAGAGTGCGGCTTGGTTTGGCATGGTTGCCATGATGCGCAGAGTGCGGCTTGGTTTGGCATTCTTTGCCATGGTGCGCGCAGAGCGGCTTGGTTTGGCATTCTGTGCCATGGTGCGCAGAGTGCGGCTTGGTTTGGCATGGTTGCCATGGTGCGCAGAGTGCGGCTTGGTTTGGCATGGTTGCCATGGTGCGCAGAGTGCGGCTTGGTTTGGCATGGTTGCCATGGTGCGCAGAGTGCGGCTTGGTTTGGCATGGTTGCCATGATGCGCAGAGTGCGGCTTGGTTTGGCATTGCTGCCATGGTGCGCAGAGTGCGGCTTGGTTTGGCATTGCTTCCATGGTGCGCAGAGTGCGGCTTGGTTTGGCATGGTTGCCATGGTGTGCGAGTGCGGCTTGGTTTGGCATGGTTGCCATGGTGCGCAGAGTGCGGCTTGGTTTGGCATGGTTGCCATGATGCGCAGAGTGCGGCTTGGTTTGGCATTGCTGCCATGGTGCGCAGAGTGCGGCTTGGTTTGGCATTGCTGCCATGATGCGCAGAGTGCGGCTTGGTTTGGCATGGGTGCCATGGTGCGCAGAGTGCGGCTTGGTTTGGCATGGGTGCCATGGTGCGCAGAGTGCGGCTTGGTTTGGCATGGTTGCCATTGGTTTGGCATGGTTGCCATGATGCGCAGAGTGCGGCTTGGTTTGGCATTGCTGCCATGGTGCGCAGAGTGCGGCTTGGTTTGGCATGGTTGCCATGGTGCGCAGAGTGCGGCTTGGTTTTGGAATTAGGGTTACGTGTTGAAAACCCTAACTGGGTATTTTGAAAAAATACCCCTATTAATTATTTACACCTGAGTTAAATGCTCTTAGTTAATGTGTTGCGGGTAACACTAGGTCATGGGGTTTTACGATTTTACCCCTTGTCTAAAAACCACCATCAACACCTGCATCTGTAGCTTCAATTCAATAACTGCAACTCCATTTCCGCAGCTCAGCCTTTTACACTCTTTCTGTAACATGAACCTGCAACCTGAGCATTTAACCACTGTAATCCTTCCATTTATCATACCACAACCATTGCAGTAGCTCAATAGCTCCACCATTCCCTAACCTTCTCAGCTTGTATTCAAAATCCAAACAAAACCACCAGAACTGTAGCCTTTCATCCATGCCTGCCAACCCACAAACACCATCTTATACCCTTTATTTCAACACCAGCCATGTTGCAATCAGCTCCAGACATCTGTTGTAAACACCACCTGTAGTTCATACCAGCTCGCACATTCTATCGATTCAAACTTGGAGCAACACAGCAACAACCTCAATCACTTCTTCTTGCTCAGCCATACCAGTGCACGACATCAACTCCAATAACAGCAGCTCATTCAAAGGCCCCAGTTCTTTCATGTCTTCAATTAACCTGCAATATCAACACCACCATTTCCCTGGCAAGCAGCAGCTTGCAATAACCTTCAGCAGCACCAAATGACTGCAATCCAAGTCTTCTCAGTACTAGCCTACTGTTGTGCCTTCTCATTCTCATCTAAACCAACTTAGTCATTATAACCATGGCAGCAACAAATTAAGCTACCTGCAATTTCATATCAACCTAACATTCATCTATTGAGAACCTGCAGCTGTACTCAGCTACACCAGCTGCATCACTACCTGAATTGCACCATCACTTCCCTGCAAGAATTCAATTCAACCACTAACACAACATTCATTATCTCAGATTCAAGCTTTAAACCCTAATAGCTCTTCAACTGAGCTCTTGCCTTTACCAGCTGCAACTGCAACAACTTCTCAAATATCACAAGCCAGCTTCAATTCCATTGTAGCTACCACTGCATCAACCTTCTCAGTTGCATCTCCTACTTGAACTGATCTTCACTTCCCTGTAAATTCTCAACTCATACAACCCCTAGTTCATCTCCATCGCAAGCAATAGCATCAACACAGACCACTAGAGCTTCTATTTCCTCTCTGCACCAGAACCAATCTTCTCTGCCCTGTTTACAGAATCATCAAACTTCACAGATTGAACTTCAAGTCTGTAATTCAAACAACTTGAACCCAAGACAACCCATCAATTCCTCTTCTCTTATTTACTGTTCAACCCCTCTATTCAAATCCCAAATTAGAAGAAACCCAATCATCAACACCACAGAAATACCCTTTTCAGATCTCCTTTCTGTGTTTATCATCTCTTTCTTGATCACCAAAAGCAAAACCATCTCAATCCCGATCTGGTTACAGCTTCAACTCCAGACCTAACTCAATCAAATCTTCTTTGTTCATCATCGATTTCATCTCTGTTATCAAACCCTAACTCACATCTATCCACAACCTTCTCAAATTTATCAAAACTCTCTTCCGATTCATTAACAGAAACAACCACCTCCAATTTCTTCGCTGTAATCGATGGAAACAACAACATCAGGACCATCTTCATCTTGATTCTCTTCTCCAAGTTTCTCTGTTATTTCATCTCTCCCTTTCCCTAAATTTCTCTCGATCTAGTCTCCCAGCAGTAACAGCAGCAGCTGCTGCTCTTCTTCTCTGGATTAGGGAAAAATGATTGAGAAATCATTTTCTCTGATTTTTAGGTTTGTTGTAGGAAATGAAAGTAGATATCGCCACCCTAGGTTAATTCTATAAGGGGTACCCTGGATGATTCTAGGCACCCACTCCTTAGATAAGGACCACCAAAGATGTCCCCCTATCGCTTCTCTAGACTAAGCTGCAATGGTTGTGCTTGGTCCGGCTCTGCTCCCAATAGCAATTGCGCATGAAATGACGCTTTTCCCATTTTGGCTCCGAATAAATGAATTTTTCTTCTTTTGCTCCTAATGACTCCATAGTACCTGATAAACTCACAACGAAACATAAGAGATGAAATTCACAAGGATAATAGCAAAGAAAGCATCAATAATGGATATAAAATTAGGTATTTTAGACACCTATCAGGGAGTCACTGATCTGGGGACCCCATGAAGAGAATCATCACCTTCTAGTAAAGGAGAATCACAGATACTCGCGAGAGCTTCGCACGTACTAGAAAGACGATCATCTCCAATTCCTTGCATGGAGTCAGAGAAGATGCTAGACAGTTGCGCCATAAAAGATTCAGTTGGAGGATTCTCTTTTGCGAGATAAATATCAACATCATCATTATCTTCATCAGAGCTTTCGCTAGATTGAGGGTTTGAAGGAGAATGAGAATGAATCTTTCGTTTCTTAGAAGGTGGAGCAGTAGACTTCTCCCTGCGAAGAGAACCTTTACCTTTACCTTTGGTCTTCGCAACCTTAGGATGTTCTTCTTCTCCAAAAACTTCAACACCAACCTTCGCACACGAATGAAGATAAGAAACAGAGGCAACAATATTGTTAAAAATAATAAAGAAAAGTATTTCTTACTTCATCCGTGATCGAACGGATTGTTGCTAGGGTACTTGCCTTAGCATTTCTTTTGTAACTCTTCATCAACTTGATAATCTGGAAATTTCGCAAGATTAATAGGTATAAAAAGGAGTGAAGGTTACAAATTGAGCGAAATTTAAGAAGCATACCTCTTTTGATTTCTCAGGCCAATTAAAAACCCAAGGCTGATAATTGGCGAGATTCGCAGGGAGAACATTTGAACCTGAAATATAAGGTCCATTCAAAAGTAGCGGAAAGACGCACCATTTGTCGTCTTTGGAATTACGAGGAACATTGTTTTTGCCAGAATGTCAATCGATATCCTGCATAAGTATTTTATCGCTGGGAACATTTTCTCTTCTCTTCAAACGTGCACCCCAGCGAGTTCTATCGTTCTTCATGTTTATTATTTCATAGTTTTCGAAGAAACTCTCTACTGAATACTTCTCAGCGAATATCTCTAAGTCCTCAAATTTAGGATCTCTGACTTCTTTAGGATAAATAGATCCCTTACCAGCACCACGGTTGGTGAACTCAAGTATTAAGCGGATACAATCCCCGCTCAATTGGTAGATGGCTCGCGAGAATTTCGCATGAGCAAGAATTTCATAAAATAAGGGAAGATCGGGGTCATAGAGAGGAATGGGAAGACCAGCGAGAATCTGACCTAGTGAAATTATGATTTTTTGATCATCACAATGATGATAAGCAAACAATTTGGCAAAGAGAATGGATTTAGATTCTTGATTGGGAATAGTGGATAATGTGAAACCTTTCTCTTGCAAATCGTTTTGAACTTCTTCCAAAAGATTTTCATATCTGCGACCAACCGGAGGAATCTTTCAGAGTATGGGAATGAAGAGAAGATTGAAGATCAAAAGAAGTAAAAAGAAGAAGATTTACAGTAGCAGAAGCGGAAGTTACGGAGAGATGTTGAAGAAAAGTTGCAGAAAAAACAAGAAGAGAGGAGTAAGGAAAGTATATATAGAGAGAAGGTTTCTCGAAAAGGCAAACACATTTAATGCGAAGAGTAGGCATGAACGGTTGAGAAAAAGCAGTTGAAAAAGACGTGTCAAGAAATGGATGGAGGAAGAGATACGTGTAATAAATTCTGCGTAAAAGTATAGAATCATGTCAATACAGAAAAATATGAAAAAATGAACAGCTGCGGCATTTTGAAAGTATTAGTTCTCATGACATTCTCCCCTTCGCAGAGAAGACATGAGAAGAGGCAAGATGTAGGATCAGAATATCGCAACACCAAGACCCTTGAGAAATCCATAAACGACACATTACGAAAATGTCACAGATGGATAATATAAATGACGCAACGGATGACGACAGCTTGAACACGAGAAAGATGTGAAGACCTAGCGAGTTTAGGAGTGTTGCGAGATTTAACATTTGTACACTCGCGAGAATGTCGCAAGTCAGATCCGAAAATAAAGGACAGCTTAGCTGTCATCCACTATGTAATGTCCTATATAAAGAGCCGAATAGGCTTAAGAGAGGGGGGAGATCTTTTTTGAGTGAAGAGCAAGTTATCAAGAGAGAGAAAGTTTAGAGCGGTTGTAAATTCTTTATCTTATTTCCTTTCCATCTTGTAACACTTGTGAGTTTTAATCAATAAAGAATATAATTGTTCATCTTAAAATGACTTGATTGTGTGAATTCTTGTGAGGGGTGTAGTGTGGGAGTTCCTGCTACTACAACCTGCAGCTCAGCTAGTGAGTGATGGAAAAAGAGACTACTGAAATGATTGTCATGTATATCCGGAATGGTAAGGAATTCTAAGACATTATGTGGATGATATCTTAAAGCGAGAGAGGAAACCGTTCGGCTCGCTCTTTGTTAATCCAATAATTTAATACGTTATTTATATATTATTCGCCTGCGTGATCATAATATGCGAGAGGAAGCTGCTCTATGCTCACATTTAGATTTTCCTACAGTATGAATTAGTTAGAGAAACAAAATAAATTGTAAGAAAAAAATCATACTTGAATCAACATGCATAATTGTAATGTGAGACGGGGAAGCCACTTTATGCTCATGATTTTGATTTACCCACGGGAATTAATTTGACTAGTATACCTTAGATGGGTTATTTTCTTCAGAGAAACCCTTATACTCTTCTCCTTATTTTTGGTGAGTATGCTAAAAACAGTTAAAGTACCAGCAATTTAATGCTAATCTTTAAAAACTTAAAGACAATACTTGATTGATTATTTCTACTTTTTGGGGGGGTTCTCAAGATAAATAAATAGAATAATAATAGCTAATATTTAGAAGGAAAATTGCATTTCTCTTTGATTAAAAGACAAAATGCATGAATATTTTTTCAAGTGGATTGGGGTTGTAGGTTTGGAACATGTGTGTTTGTGGGTGAAAACTATTTCTGCCGGTTTTGGTAAATTCGGGTGTGTAGATGAGAAATAAATCTAAACCCTAAACAATGTACTGCACGGGAGTACTTTTGATTCGAGAGATCAATATGTACAATCCTGGCCTAAACCAAGAAATGGATGTTCTAGGCTTGCTTCGGTCACAAAGTGAAGGAGAAGGGTTGGTCTTAGGGAGGGAAACGAAGAAAGTGTTGAGACCAGAATGGTTAATTCTGAAGATGTGGCTTATTTTATGACTTGTATCATAAAGTGGAACTGGCTTGCAGTGTGAAAAGCTATCCGTTATTGGTGATTTTTGGATACTATGTTGTTGCCGACCAAAAAACTTCTTTTTGGTGGAAATAGGTGAAGCCTATTTATACAATTCATATTAAAACGTACCCTGGTCTCGTAGGAAGTGGAAACGATTGGGTGGTGGAAGAATGGAGTAACGTATAACCGCCAGAAACCCATGCTTCCATGATGAAGGAAGTGGATCCGTTTACACCCGTTACTTCTTGCCGCCATTAATTGTCCTACTTCATGACACTTTCCTATAATGGGCGTATTGCACGCCGCACGCTGTAAACCGCCAGACCAATACCCTGATGAGTATCCCCCAGTTTGTGACATATTTGGTATCTCGAGTGTTTTCGTGGAAAACATGTAGCATTTTGCTACGTGTGGCAAGTTAAAATCAAGAGGCTTGCCGTAGGAAAATAGCATGTGATGCTATTAGGCTCGTCTTGGCCGGTCTCCTAAAGCTTGCCACAAGTCTGTTAGTTCGGTGGCGAACTTCGATGACTGAGATCGCATCTAATGAGGAAGGGTAGCCGTTGATTATGGCTACTCTGTGTTGGCGCCTGATAATGGCGCAGTGGCGTTCTGGCGTACTCCAGTGGAAATATGGCATGGCCCGTGCATGCCAGTGGCACGGTGGTGTAAGTGGCGCCTGGCGTAGCCATGGCCATTAGATTTAGGCAGTTGGTCGCCTGAAGCTTGCCACAAATATGTCAGTTCAGTGGCGAACTTGGATGGCTGAGATTGCATCTCATGAGGAAGGGTAGCCGTTGATTATGGATACCTTCGGTTGGCGCCTGGTAATGGCATAACGGCATAGCCGTGGCGTAATGGCATGCGCTTACGGCATGGTGGCATAGCCGCGTCTATGGCATTGTGGCATGGCTACGCCTGTGGCTTGGCGGCGTGGCCAAGGCTAGGATTTGGCACCGTGGCAAAAGTTAGGGTTTGGCGGCATGGCCAAGGCTAGGATTTGGCGTCGTGGCCAAAGTTAGGGCTTGGCGGCATGGCCAAGGCTAGGATTTGGCGTCGTGGCCAAAGTTAGGGCTTGGAGGCATGGCCAAGGCTAGGATTTGGCGCCGTGGCCAAAGTTAGGGCTTGGCGGCATGGCCAAGGCTAGGATTTGGCGCCATGGCCAAAGTTACGGCTTGGCGGAATGGCCAAGGCTAGGATTTCGCACCGTGTCCAAAGTTAGGGCTTGGCGGCGTGGCCAAGGCTAGGATTTGGCGTCGTGGCCAAAGTTAGGGCTTGGCAGCATGGCCAAGGCTAGGATTTGGTGTCGTGGCCAAAGTTAGGGCTTGGCGGCGTGGCCAAGGATAGGATTTGGCACCGTGGCCAAAGTTAGGGCTTGGCGGCATGGCCAAGGCTAAAGTGGCTCGTGGCATGTTGTGGACTATGACCAAAATTAGGGTTTCGCCTAGAAAGTCTTTGTTTCGATCACGAAATCATAATTGGAGTCCGTTACGGCATTGGCCACGAATAGAAAGTGGATTGGCACGTAGTGGCATCATTTGTGGCACATTGGCATGTTACTGCGGCAGAGTGGCATGTTGGCATGCCGATTAATATGTTGTTGCGGCATGGCGCGTTTGGCTTGCCAGTTAGTATGGTGGCGCGGCATGGTGCGTTTGGCATTTAATGTATGGTGACGAGTTTAGAGCGACTTGATTGGTCAAGAAAAGGGGCCGGCCAAACATAAGGCGCGGCCACACCTCTAGTGCTCGTGGCGCATTTTAAAGTGACCTGATTGGTCGGTAGGAAGGAGAGGGGCCGGCCAAGCATGGGCGTAGCTACACTTCTTGTGTGAGTGTGACGGCTTTAGAGCAACCTGATTGGTCGAGGGAGATGGGGCCGGTTTAGGATGGGGCGTGGCCAATGGCGCTGGTTGGACTAAGGCATGGCCAAGCCTACCTTTGCTGCTGCTCCTATCCAGCGGCTCCTTGTTTTCTGATTTTGGGCAAGATTTTAAACCTGCTAATCCATGGAGGATTAATTACCTAGTTTGTCTAGGCTTAAATTCGACAAGCAAGGTCTGATATACTGCGAAAGGCGCAAAACCCTAATTTTTGCAAATTAGTCAGGGTAATTGATTGAATTCTATGTGTTGACACAGAGTTCTTCAAGTTCATTTCCAAAGAGCAGCATGCTTTCTGATTGAATACCTTATGCAAAGACCTTATCCTTGATATTTGGAAATTCGTGCTACTCTGCTGCGAGTGAACACAAATTGTCATGCCATATCAACATTAAGGGTTCAGCCGGGGAACATAGCACAGAAAGCATTCAAAGAACTTTATATTAATTGAATACAGGCGAGGTGCCAAAATTTACAGAATATCCGGGATTGTTGCTACATGTGCCAGTCTGGGTAAATTTCATGAGAAAATATTGAGTTGCTCAATAAATGTGCCAGTGAAGAGGTTGACACTCACGGCTCCGTTTCCTTACAGAGTGACGTCACATCAGATGCAAGGTTTTACAATTTTAACCCTAAGCTAAAAACCACCATCAACAATGTGAGAAAAAGTATTTTCTATATAGATAGTAATTCTTCTTGATTGGGTATTATGGAAATCAGGATTTTTGCATGAGAAAGATGAGTTTGATTGGTGTTTCCAGATGAAATAAGGCATGCCTTATATAGTGATTGAAAATGGTCTAGATGTAAAAAGGGTTTGGAGAATATAAAAAGAAAAGGAATTTGGGGGATAATGGATATATTGAAAATTTTAATAGGCATGAAGGTAAAAGAGAGTTGGGAAAGGAGAGAGAGTGCACGTGGTGTATTTTGATGGGTTTTAAAAAATGGATCTACTTGTATCCCAGTAAACAAATCGAGGAAGACTAAAATATTATTATTTTGCATAGAGTTTACAACTCATAGGTATTAACTTTTAATGACAGGCTACAAAGTTTATTTTGAATGTCTAAATATTTTTTTAAGGAAAGATCTTTCCAAATATAAGATCTAGGTTTTCTTCAACACATCGTCAAAGCGATATCATCTCCTTCAAATCCAAATACCCTCGTTCAGATAATCAAACAACAATAGTCATAATACAAAATTGAAAAAGATGATTTTTGTATAAAAAAATCCATCCTTTTACAATAACATATACAGGTTCAAATAGGGAAAAAAAATACAACCCTTACAAAATTAAAAAACAAAATCTATATGATATAAATCATCTTAGTCTAGGGACTACTATTTTTTCGTATTCCCCTAATTAATTTAGGTCATACAAACCAAAATCAAAATCATCATAAATTCTTAATATCAACAATAGGTTTTTGTTAGAGCATTGCTCGGTCGAACTCACAAGTGTTGCTATCTCAAGCTTGTTGTTAAATTTTGTTGTCAAAGCTATATCTTGATTTCTAGTCTACATTTAGCCAGTCTCGGATTATGATAGAAGTGTTTAGTTGAGATTCGAATATCACTGCGTTCTACCATTTGAAGGCGAAGATCAATAGAAGCTCTGGAGAACTTCAACATCAAAAGGTAGGTGAAGACTGAACCACCTACATCTCAAGTTTCCACCTTTCTATCTTTGAGACATTGTCGCATGCCTAAATTAGATAATACATGCATAATAGAAATTTTGAGTTAAGTTTATCTTGAATATATCTTCTCAAAATATGACATTAAGCTTAAGAACATTTGTTCATACTTGATGAATTTGGTTTAGAACAATTTATTGTTTATAACCTAATTATGATTCATGATTTAATCATTTTAAAATAGCTTGGAACAGTGATATGTGTCATTGTTGTTATTCGAGAATATTTCGAATTGATTATTATACATATATAGAACTACTTTTAAGCTGGATGCATGATAGTATGCATACTAGTTCACATACTGGGAGAACTGTTATACTTCAATTGATCAACAATCGATCAAAATTAGGGTTTCGAACCAAATGCTCTGCAAATCATAATTCTGAGCAAGTTCGAGCACTAATAATTTTATGTTGATTCAGCAATCAACATCTTGATTAATTATATAATATTCGGTCCAGCTACCAATATTTTAATTAATATTTTATTTGGTTCGGTTACCAATAATTCATGAATCAAGCAATATTGCTCAAACGGGCAATATTTGCTCAAACGAGCAATATTCGCTTAAAATAACAATATTTATTTTCTCATCTATTAACTATCAACGTTTGAGAATCATATTGATCCAGCAATCAATACTCTGATTTATATTTACTGTCTGGTCCTGCTGCCAACATTTTGCCCGACTGAGCAACATGGTTCGAACGGAAGACCATCCAATATTCCTGATCCACTTTGTCATTCGATTATGATATACTAGATCAGGGATGAGCATTTTGTATAATCCAACAATATCTTTGATTTCTTGTCGAATACTCGACATATCAAGATAAGTCCTTGATCGAGCGACCTCATTGGGCGCTCAATCCAAATCATCAAAATATCATTATTATCTCAACTGGTAAAATGATATATCACAATTTATCGAGACTCAACGTCTCTCCATCATTGTATCTCAGCAGACACCTTATGCTCAATCCATGAGTCTCAGAGCATACCACATTCGTTCATTATGCTCGACTCATCAATGCTAAGACTCGTCGTCTAGTCAAGTCAATAACTGACTAATTAAATACATGTATGCCTTGCAGACTCCACATTCATGAGACATCCATCACGTCACATGGGGGGATATTAATTAGGGTTTTGGTCTGGCGGCCTACGACACGTGTGTTCATCCACTATGAGAAATGTGAGTAAGTCGTGCAAACGGTTGAGGAAGTTAGAAAAGTAGTGGGTGGACAATCAACCAAGTCTCCGCACGACGTGGAACTGGTTTACCATGATTTCCCACTTTCCCACTCTTTCACTCGAGCAACCGTCACATTTACTAGAGATCAATGTGTCTACATTCTGGAAATATAAATAAGTCTCTGAACTCATGATTGAGAACAAGAACAGATATACGGGAATTACCACAAGAATTCTCATATGAACAATTACTCTCAACTGAGCAAAATTCAAACTTATTCGAACCCAGCAGTTCATTTGCAGAAACCTACAACACATTCACAGTCCTTGATCACCATTGATCTCCCACACTTCTCAGCTTCCCTCCTACAAATCGACCATCTTCCCTCTTTGTGACCGAATTGACTCTGGAACGGCCATTGTCTTGGTTTAGGCCGGAGTTCTAAATATTGATCTCTCGAACTCAAAGCACTCCCGTACAGTGTATCTGTTTGAGGTTAAGCAATTTGATCGGTCAAGGAGTCCCCGTCCGCACGGTCGTCTCTTCACTATTCTAAAAAACCAGCAAGTCGTTTTGCCCCATCAACATAAGCATACTTAGCTTGAATCTTAAATCAGGTTTTCATCTAACAGTGAATATTGATTGCTTTGTTAGTAATCTAACTTAGAATGCAAACCCTGAGTTGCAAGACTATATAAGGGAGAACGCTAGCAACTGGAAAACCTAATCCCTACACTTCCTATGTGATACTAGTTGTGTACTAGAGTCGATTTTCCTTTAACCTAGGTTTTTCCTAAAACCATTATAGGTTAACAACTTGAAGACTTCATTGGGATTCTGAATCCAGAACCAACTATTTTCTCTGTAGTTACGTGCTCTGATCTTACTTATTCTATCATATTGAGCACTATCTTTTCTAAGATTGGCTCGAGATTTATCTCTAATAGGTAAGATATAAAAACTAATCACAAATCTTTTTGTCTCATTATTTGTGATTCCACAATAACTTGTTCTACTACCATATAGTTAAGTTATTGTGAGGTGATTGATATTTCTAGGCTGTTCTTCGGGAATATTAGATCGGATTATCAATTGGTTCATGTTCACCTTGATTTATCAAAAGACGGAACAAAAACTTCGTAGGTATTTCTGTGGGAGATAGATTTATCTATCAGAATAGACTTTCACTCGGTTGGTCTTGCTGACTTAAACACTCAATTGGTTCATCCTCAATTGGTTCGTGATGCTTCACATTTCCACTCAATTGGTTACTAGTCAGAAACAATTTGGTCTTGCTGACTTAAACACTCGGTTGGAAACTTCGGCTTGTCCATTAGTTTGCGGATGATAGGGAGTTGCAATCCTATGCGACACATTGTACTTCCTTAACAAGCTTTGCAAGAACCTGTTTTTGAAGTGTGAACCTCCATCGCTAATTATAGCCCTTGGAATTCCAAACCTTGCAAATATATTAGCTTGCACAAAATCGAAACAACTTTAGAATCATTAGTTGGGGTGGCCTTAGCTTCCACCCATTTCGAGACATAATCCACAGCAAGCAAAATATAATAATTCCCATTAGAATTGACAAAAGGGCCCATAAAATCAATTCCCCAAACATCAAAGACTTCCACAAATTGTATAATAGTTTGCGGCATTTGATTTCGAGCACCTAGATTGCCGGTTCTTTGACACCTATCACAAGTGATACAAAATGCATGTGCATCCTTAAACAAAGTTGGCCAAAAGAAACCACATTCTAATACCTTGAGAGCGGTTCTCTTACTCCCAAAATGTCCTCCACAAGCATATGAGTGGCAAAAAGACAAGATAGAATTAAATTCAATTTCGGGAACACACCTACGTATTACTTGGTCACTACAATGTTTCCATAAGTATGGATCATCCCATATGTATTGGTTACCTAACTTCTTAAGTTTGTCCCTCTCAGCACGAGACAAGTTCTTTGGGATTTGTTTAGACACTAAGTAATTAACAATATCAGCTTACCATGGTTCTCCAAAGGCAATTGAGAATAGTTGCTCATCCGGGAAACTTTCACGCAACGGGATAGTTTCCTTGTCCCAGACAAGTCGGCTCAAATGATCCGCAACGGTGTTCTCAATTCCTTTCTTGTCTTTGATTTCAATATCAAACTCTTGCAAGAGTAATATCCATCGTATGAGCCTCGGTTTCGCCTCTTTCTTTGTAAGCAAGTATCTAAGTCTTTGCATGATCAGAAAAGACAACAACTTTTGTACCAATTAGATAAGAGCGAAACTTTTCTAAAGCAAAAACAATAGCTAATAACTCTTTTTCAGTGGTTGTGTAGTTTTGTTGAGCCTCATTCAACGTTCTAGAAGCATAATAAATGGCATGAGGAAGCTTCCCCACACGCTGCCCAAGCACCGCACCAACCGCATAGTCACTTGCATCACACATGAGTTCAAACGACTTACTCCAATCCGGTGGTTTAATGATAGGGGCTGAAATCAAAAGTTCTTTCAAACGATTGAATGCCGCCACACACTTCTCATCAAAGTTAAAAACCACATCTTTTTGCAATAGGGTACAAAGTGGTGATGCTATCTTGGAAAAGTCCTTGATGAACCTACGATAAAAACCTGCGTGGCCAAGAAAAGAACGTATCTCTCTCACCGTAGTGGGAGGGGTTAGAGCACGAATAAGGTCTATCTTAGATTTATCGACTTCCAAGCCTTTAGAAGATATTATATGGCCTAAAACTATGCCATGAGTTACCATGAAATGGCACTTCTCCCAATTTAGCACAAGATTCGTTTCAACACATCGTTCAAGGATTAAAGACAAATTATTCAAGCAAAGGTCAAATGAATCACCAAAGACACTAAAGTCATCCATGAACACTTCGATTATGTTTTCAACATATTAGAAAAGATACTCACCATACACCTTTGAAAAGTAGCCGGAGCATTGCATAGGCCAAAAGGCATCCTTCTATAAGCAAAAGTACCGAAAGGACAAGTGAAAGTGGTTTTCTCTTGGTCCTCCGGTGCTATCACAATCTGATTATAACCTGAATAGCCATCAAGAAAGCAATAGTAAGAGTGTCCGGCTAAACGTTCAAGCATTTGATCAATAAAAGGTAAAGGAAAGTGATCTTTTCTAGTGGTGGCATTCAATTTTCTATAATCAATACAAACCCTCCAACCGGTTTGCACACGAGTTGGGACAAGTTCATTCTTATCATTCTCCACCACCGTCACACCCGATTTCTTTGGTACCACTTGTCAGGGCTTACCCACTTGCTATCGGAGATGGGGTAGATAACACCCACGTCCAAAAGCTTGAGTATCTCCTTTTTCACAACTTCCATCATGGGAGGATTCAAACGGCGTTGCGCTTCCCTTGTAGGCTTTGAATCATCCTCCACCCGGATCTTATGCATACAAACGGCAGGGCTAATATCCTTGATATCGGCGATTGTCCATCCTATGGCCGTCTTGTACTTCCTTAGCACCCTTAGAAGTTTTTGCTCCTGTAATTCATTAAGATCGTTAGAAACAATCACGGGTAAATCTTCGTTGTCACCCAAGTACAAGTACTTTAAGTGACTTGGAAGAGGTTTCAATTCTAAACTTGGAGGTTTAATAATAGATGGCACAAGTTTTTCATTATTGCAAGGTAAAGATGCATATGAAACATTCTTAGTTGCTGATTTTTCCGGTAATGAGTTAAGAGAACCAATGGTTTCTTTCATCTCATCACTATACGCATAACCGTTGTCAATAGGAGTAGTGAGCACGATTTCCAAAGTATCACCACCATTCAATTCAAACATTTGTTGCGCCAATGTGTCCATCATATCAATGGAGAAACAAGAGTGGACATCGCTAGGATATCTCATCGTCTCGAAAATGTTGAAACGTATTATTTCTCCATCAAACTCCATAGTTAGCGTTCCCTTGTCAACATCAATAATGGTTTTCGCCGTTTTCATGAAGGGACGCCCACGTAGCAATGGAAGAGACGAGTCCGGTGAACCTTCATCCATCTCCAACACGCAAAAGTCCATTGGAAATACAAGTTGATTAACCTGCACAAGAACATCCTCAACAATACCCATTGGGTAGACATTAGAACGATCGGCTAATTGCAACACAATTCCAGCCTTTTATGAGGACCAAGATCAAGTGAATTGTACATAGACGCAGGCATGACATTAACGGAAGCACCTAAGTCCAACATAGCTTTATTAAATGTAGTGTTACCAATTGTGACGGGAATGTCGAAGCTACCCGGGTCCTTGCACTTAAGTGGGAGTTTATGTTGTAAGATTGCCGAAGCATTCTCCCCCACACTAAGCACTTCATTACCTTTGAGCCTTTTCTTATTGGTACACAAGTCCTTCAACACCTTTGCATACTTTGGAACTTGCTTGATTGCATCTATGAGTGGTAAGTTCACATGGATCTTTTTGAGAACGTCTAAAATCTCCTTTTCTAGTTTACGCCTTCTTAGAACTTGCAAATCTGCGAGGGAAAGGTAGAGGAGGAACATAAGTAGAAACAGGAGTTTTAGAGTTAGGAATAGGTACCTCGAAGTTTGGGAGAATCCTCGGTTTTCTCCTCCAAAACAGGTTCCTTTGGTGTTTCCACCACGCCCGAATCAGCAACCGGGTTGCACAAGTTGTGTACCACTTCTCAATGTAATTGCATTAACACCCTCTTTTGGGTTGATAGGTTGAGAAGGGAGTTTCCCACCATTTTGTGCCTTTAATTGATTCAACTCCATAGCCATAGAACCAACTTGAGTTTGCAACTCCTTAACCGAACTCTCTGTTCTTTGCATAAAAGATTTCATCAACTCTTCCATATTGGACCCCATAGTTTGAAGTTGTTGTTGTTGTTGAAATTGTTGTCTCGGTTGGAATTTTTGTTGTTGAGGTTGAAATCCACTCGGGTTGTTGAAACTAGATTGTTGAGCTGCTCCTTGTTTATTGGCATAGCTAAAGTTGGGGTGATCTCGCCATCCGGATTGTAAGTGTTGGAGTAGGGATCATACCGTCTTTGTTGATTTGGAAAGATCGCATTAACTTGCTCGTCCTCATAAGATTGAGAGGAACTTGGTATAACCGCGGCTGCAACTTGTTGAAGCATTGCGTTCATGTTACCCATTTGTTGACGAAGCTCTTCAACCTCGCTCACTTCACTCACCCTTCTTAGAAGCACATCCAAACCACGACTCAAGAATTGTTGTGAGTTCGCTGCCATGTTTTCAATCAACTCTCTAGCTTGTGCCACCGTCTTGTTAACTAGTGCACCACCACCCGCAGCGTCGAGGAGATTCCTATCACTTGATTGGAGTCCTTCATAGAAATATTGAATGATCATAGCATCACTAAATTGGTGGTGAGGGCAGCTTGCCACCAATCTCTTATATCGTTCCCAACATTCATATAGAGATTCTCCCACATTTTGCTTCATCCCACAAATCTCCTTGCGAATTTGAGTAGCCTTTGATGCAGGAAAATATCTCTCTAAAAAGAGTTTCTTCAACCCATTCCATGTTGTGACACTTAGGGAGGTAAATAGAACAACCAATCCTTAGCACTATCCATTAAAGAGAAACGGAAAACTTTCAACATTGCACCATCCCATTGCAACATCCATTTGGAAGCATGGCCGTGACAATGGTGTGGAAGTCCATAAGATGTTTGTTTGGATCTTCATTCACCATGCCATGGAACTTTGGTAATTCTCTAAGCAACCCCGGTTTAATTTCAAAAGTAGAGTCCGTTTGAATACATCCCTGTTGTATATCAAGCCTATGAGAAGCTAAGTCCTTGAGTGAACGATTTGCATCACCCATTGCTCCTTGTTCTTCCACGTGTGTTTCCTCTACAATTGGAACCTCTTTTCCTTCTTCTTGTTGTTGGAAAATCTCTTCTCCTACTTCCTCCTCGTGCTCGTCCGTTGTGTCTTGACTTGGTTGGAGTATTGTGCCTCGTCGAGTAGCTATCCCGTACCTTGGATAATTCCAATCCTTAGAAGCCAGAGATTGATACCTGAAAACAATTCTAGCAACCAAGTGAGAAACAAGACGACAAACAAAAAGCAAAGATGAAAGCAGAAATTGTAAAAAGAAACTAAAAACTTAATAACTAGCCGTGTGCCTCCCCCAACTGGCGCCAAAATTTGATCGGTTGTCGGCCGACACAAAAATAATTCACTTTCCTACTCTATAATATATGAATGAAGTATGTGATAAGAAAGAGTTCGTATCCACAGGGAGGCGATTGTAGTTATTTCGTAATCAATTTCTTAAAGTAACCAATTGGGGGGATTTCTTATTTCTATTTAAACAATAAAAACAAATTAAAAGCAAAGTAAATTGTAGAAAGTAATCAATGGAGAGAGATATTGGTCAAGGAATTCATCTTCAAACTTAGACATGTGCGTGCATATATGATTAGAATTACGATTTAATCTCTTGTGTTATCAAAAGCCTAGAGAATCAAGAAAGCAAGATAATCTATTAATTTCTCAAGTTCATCAACACACACATTAGGGCTGCGTATGTGAATTCTACCTAAAGAATAACCTAACGCCTTGCGCTAATCAAGTTCAATTCCTAGGAGCATTAAGTTTCAGAAATAGGCTAATCAATGCAATTGTCATGCGTTGCGCAAAACAATTCGGACAATGGTCAAACTCTACATATGATTACGAGAGTGTATCACTACAAACCGTAAACATATCATGCTACTTGTATTCAAGGTTATCGCTTGATGAAAAACCCTAAAATAGCTATGGACTAAGATGCAAGTTCAATTAATTGGCCACTTAACTAATCAAACACCATAATCCTATCACAATACTTCAATCATGTGATCATAAAAACCTTGAGAGAATTGAACGATAAACAAGAGAGAAAACTAATACATAAAGCAAACACAAGTTTTAGAAATCGGACTACATCCTTAACCAATAATAGAGAATTTAGCTACTCATAGCTATGGAGTTCATCATCATCAATATTCAATAATAAAACAAAGAGGAAGAAGAACAAAACCAAACCCTAGAAGCGTAACCAAAAACGGCCTCCAAAGTTCCAAGGAAAAGATATGAGATAAGATTCCAAAAGTTGTAGAATTCCTCCTTTTATAGCCTTTCTCTCCTTCCAAAATTAGGTCAAGTCTTCAAAGTCCATTAGATGAAAATCCACCAAGCCCACAAGAAAGAGAAATCCATGTAGAAAATACGCCCCGAAAACGGTCGCCGGAAGTCTGGGATTGTGGCCGGAAATCGGCCGGAAAGTCGCCGGAAATCGGCTCCGGTGACCGGCAAAGTCCGCCCGGTCACCGGTCAACGGGTCAGATCAAACCGAGTCAGGATCGGATGAGTCAAACCAGAGTCAGACCTGGTCGGGATGAGTTAGACCCAGTCGGACTGGATCACCGAGTGAGTGAATGGCCAAGCCGAGCCGGAGCCTTTGCACAGGCCTAACACTGTGGTGCACAAAGATGGTGCATCAGCCATGATCAGCCAAGATGGCTAAGCCCCCAACAAAACACAACCCTGGAATTCCTTTCTATCTTCATAACTCCACCTGAACCAAACCTTTGCTCAATACTGCCCTGAATCCTGCAATTCATTCATCTCTGTCACATTGTAGCAGCAACATTCCCTGCACAACTCAACTTCCCACCACAGCTGTAGCATCAGCATGCCATCATTGACCAGCACTATGTCCCCCTGCCATCAGCCTTAGTGGCAACCACTAAGCCAGTGCCTCACTGCAGCTCATTTGCAACAATTCCATAAAGCCATCATTCCACCATAATGATGACTCGAGCATATCACTTCCACCTGACCTTTGCTGCCTGCGACTCAGTTCATTGTAGTGCTAGAAAGTGCACATCCCTGCAACATTTCCAACTCCATTGAGACAACAGCATTATCAGTCAACATTCACAACAGCATCATCACAAAGGCAGCTGAGCCAACCCATTCCTCCACAGAAACCACCATTTTTTAGTCCTTGTTCTTCTCATACCAACCATCATTCAAATGCCGCAACCTGCTACTTAGCATGCCTTTCTACCGTTCCAATCACAGCTTCAACTCCAGCCTCAGTCACAGCTGCAACAAGATTTTCTTGCCTGTAACACCAATGCCATCTCATACCAGCTCAAGTCCACCAGCATTTCCATCTCAGTCCCCCCAAAGATTGCTTGTTATCTATGGCAACACATCACCACAACTCAATAGTGCAACCTACACATAGCTAACACAATTCAGTATCCAGAGCCAAATCTCACTCAATATCACATTCTGGACTTTGAACAACGTGACCACCCGATGTTCTTCCTTCAAATCTGCACTGAACCTAAACCAAAGACCACCACTAGGAACTTATCTCCTAGCCCAGACTTGACCTGCAATACTCCCATTGCTTCACCATTTATACCAGCAATCCCTTGAACAGCAACACCACCATCAGCTCAATGCTCTTTCATCTCAGAGCCTCAACCTAAATCTCATCCTCCATCCATCCAATTCTCTTGCCTTCTCTGCCAACTTCAACCCTGTTCACAATCTCCTCCTGATTGATGCCACATCTGCCATTTCAACAAACTTTAACAGATTCCATCACCACTGCTCCATTGCCACTGAGCAAAACCACCAGTTCAGCTCAACAAAAACTGAAATCACCACCAATTCCTTTACCAAGCCTTCAAACCCATGAATTCCGACATCTCAGAGAGTTCAATTTCATCACCATCACCCAGCAACAACTCCATCTTCAAACTTCCACCAGATGCAACCATTAATGGCAGCAAACCCTAATTCAAGCTCTAACCTATGTTTTGATTCTCTCTTTTCACATATTGCAACCATGAATCACCGCACTAATGCCATCTTCAACCACCTCCACAAAATCTAATTCTCCTAATTCTATGCATCAACCCTGACTCCATTTGCTTGACAAACCTCGAGCATCCCCATGAATTTCAACTTCTCTCGGTTTAATATTCAACAATCCCTTGAATCTCTTCAATCGAACATCACAGAGACCCATCACTTTAACATTCCAAACACCAGTCTGCTCCTCCTTCTTCTCGATCCGAATAGCAATTCCTTCATCTCGATCTGCTCAATTTCAACATCACAACTA
Organism: Papaver armeniacum; assembly: GCA_023531295.1. Classification (NCBI taxonomy): domain Eukaryota; kingdom Viridiplantae; phylum Streptophyta; class Magnoliopsida; order Ranunculales; family Papaveraceae; genus Papaver; species Papaver armeniacum. The sequence goes on from JAJJWW010016704.1 coordinate 250,040, forward strand.
CTCAATCGCTTTTCTCATTCCCTCAACTTCGACTTCTTCTTTAGCAACAATTCCTGTCTTCTCTGCTCTCGATTGCTTCAATTTCTCAATCTTGTTACCACGGACACAGACCAAATTCGTCTCAGCATCATCTCTCTCTCGGTAGTAGCAGCCATTGTTGTTACAGAAACAACAACTCAATTCTGAGGCTGAGAACAATTTCCCTCTTCTCGACCAAATGATAAGGTTGCCTGTACGGCATTATTAAGGCACCCCGGATAGTGGATATGGGCCACCAATAAATCACTTTGTATTGTCAGTCCTGGGGAACTGACAAGCTTAATTGTTGACTTTGCTTACAACCTTCTCATACGGACCCGGAATGACCTCGTTCTTTCGCCGATAGCTTCGCCCTTTTTGCTCCAATTGGGATGATTTCCGCTTCTTTTCCTCCGTGCGACTCCAGAGTACCTAATAACTCAAAAACACGCGTAAAGTACATAATTCACAAGAAAAATAGCAAAGAAAGCATAAACTCTATATAGTAAATACGGTGTATTCTACACCTATCAGATTCCCCCACACTTAGACTTTGCTAGTCCTCGAGCAAATCAAACAAAACAATAAAATACAACAACTCCGTGTCGTCGAGGCTACGGTCACTTTTAGCACAAATAACAAGCCTTTAAACCCCTAGGTGTCCCTAGTGGACGAGTTATAGTCTCGTGAAGGTTTACTAGAGATATACCCACAAAACCTATATTTCAAACTCCGTCTATTCGTGACAAATCAATGAATGAATCCAAAATGACTACAGGAGGAGGTACCTTGCAAATTCAATTCAAATATTAGTAAATAAACTCTAATTAGATAGTTGAACAAGCCACAATACTCGGAAACTAACAAACCACAATCACAATGAAAGATTAAGAAGATGAATAAAGATGTAGATGTTGGCGGATATTCACAAGTGTTCGATGTTTCCCATATCTGTCTGAAGGTCAGCTAAGATGAACCTAATCCTATTGGATTGAGCTACTCAGTGCTGAATGCTACATCAAATCAATTGGCATATACAAGGGAACCAAAAGTGACTTTATTCAACACAATAATAATTTCTTCTTTTTATATGATTGGATCAAACTGGATCCAATTTTTTTTTAGACGGCATGATTAGATCTTTTGGATCCAAGCGCATGCTTCTTGTCAGCAAGTACATGATAGTTGCCTTGGATCCTGCATTCCACGCTTGTTTAGGCGACGGAGATAGGGACTACGTTTCACACATACTGCTATTCCCAAGTGTCTTTTTATTCCGTTTTGGTCTAATTGATCGGTCTCTTTTTTTCTTTTTTTTTTCATATTTTTTTTTTTTTTTTTTTTTTTTTTTCATCATTTTTTTTTTTTTTTTTTTTTCATCATTTTTTTTTCGTAACTCAATCACTCTATTTCATCCTAGCAGTAATAACACGTCGATTTTTAGTGACCCACCAAAGCACTTAGAGAACAATAGATAAATATGGAAAAATAAAAATAGAATGTGATATGGTGATATTCCGAGATATGGTAACAACTATCATGGTATTTATGACTTCTGAGCTATGTTCGTCCCCTTTTAGTTAATTGGTTCCTCAACTCCTGCATTCAAAATGGTTCCATCCACTAATGGTGTCATCCTAAAGGCACAAGTTTCTAGATTTCGGAGTTCAAAAAGCACAATTTTTTCTTGGTTTTTTTTTCTATTTTTCTGATTTTTTTTTTTTTTTTTTTTTTTTTTTTTTACATAAAACAAACTAAAACATATAAATGCTCCCCCACACTTAAACTTTACATTGTCCTCAATGTAAAATTGAATAAATCCAAAGAAAGTCCAAGGTGGGAAATTCCGCAAATAATACGCAAAAACAAAGAAAATAAAGATAAAAGCAAATGCATAAACGTAAAAAGATAAGGATAAAGATACAAAACCGGTGGGTTGCCTCCCACTTAGCGCTTGTTTTAAAGTCGACGGCCCGACGTACTCCTTGTTTGCTAAGACTCCTCCAGAGGGAGTACTTCCATAAGGTTAACTCCTTCCACGATTTCCGAAGAGAAGTTCTCATAATATGGTTTCAACCGGTGCCCATTCACTTTAAGTTCATTACCTGTAGCTAAACTACGAATTTCCACTGCACCATGAGAAAACACATTAGTCACAATAAAAGGTCCGATCCATCGTGACCTTAGTTTACCCGGAAATAATTGCAAACGAGAATTAAACAAAAGCACTTTCTGCCCAATGCAAAATTGTTTATTAGAAATCATATTATCATGAAAAGCTTTCGTCTTTTCCTTGTAAATCCGTGAGCTTTCAAATGCATCATTGCGAATCTCCTCTAACTCTTGAAGTTGTAACTTCCTTTGCTTTCCAGCACCATCCAACTCCATGTTGCATTGCTTAATAGCCCAAAACGCCTTATGCTCAATTTCCACGGGTAAGTGACAAGGTTTACCATAAACTAGCCTAAAAGGAGACATCCCAATAGGTGTTTTATATGCGGTTCTATACGCCCACAAAGCATCGTTGAGTCGCATGCTCCAATCTTTCCTTGTTGGATTCACCGTCTTTTCAAGAATGGATTTCACCTCTCGGTTGGAAACTTCGGCTTGTCCATTAGTTTGCGGATGATAGGGAGTTGCAATCCTATGCGACATATTGTACTTCCTTAACAAGCTTTGCAAGAACCTGTTTTTGAAGTGTGAACCTCCATCGCTAATTATAGCCCTTGGAATTCCAAACCTTGCAAATATATTAGCTTGCACAAAATCTGAAACAACTTTAGAATCATTAGTTGGGGTGGCCTTAGCTTCCACCCATTTCGAGACATAATCCACAGCAAGCAAAATATAATAATTCCCATTAGAATTGACAAAAGGGCCCATAAAATCAATTCCCCAAACATCAAAGACTTCCACAAATTGTATAATAGTTTGCGGCATTTGATTTCGAGCACCTAGATTGCCGGTTCTTTGACACCTATCACAAGTGATACAAAATGCATGTGCATCCTTAAACAAAGTTGGCCAAAAGAAACCACATTCTAATACCTTGAGAGCGGTTCTCTTACTCCCAAAATGTCCTCCACAAGCATATGAGTGGCAAAAAGACAAGATAGAATTAAATTCAATTTCGGGAACACACCTACGTATTACTTGGTCACTACAATGTTTCCATAAGTATGGATCATCCCATATGTATTGGTTACCTAACTTCTTAAGTTTGTCCCTCTCAAAGACGAGACAAGTTCTTTGGGATTTGTTTAGACACTAAGTAATTAACAATATCAGCGTACCATGGTTCTCCAAAGGCAATTGAGAATAGTTGCTCATCCGGAAACTTTCACGCAACGGGATAGTTTCCTTGTCCCTGACAAGTCGGCTCAAATGATCCGCAACGGTGTTCTCAATTCCTTTCTTGTCTTTGATTTCAATATCAAACTCTTGCAAGAGTAATATCCATCGTATGAGCCTCGGTTTCGCCTCTTTCTTTGTAAGCAAGTATCTAAGTGCTTTGCATGATCGAAAAGACAACAACTTTTGTACCAATTAGATAAGAGCGAAACTTTTCTAAAGCAAAAACAATAGCTAATAACTCTTTTTCAGTGGTTGTGTAGTTTTGTTGAGCCTCATTCAACGTTCTAGAAGCATAATAAATGGCATGAGGAAGCTTCCCCACACGCTGCCCAAGCACCGCACCAACCGCATAGTCACTTGCATCACACATGAGTTCAAACGGCTTACTCCAATCCGGTGGTTTAATGATAGGGGCTGAAATCAAAAGTTCTTTCAAACGATTGAATGCCGCCACACACTTCTCATCAAAGTTAAAAACCACATCTTTTTGCAATAGGGTACAAAGTGGTGATGCTATCTTGGAAAAGTCCTTGATGAACCTACGATAAAAACCTGCGTGGCCAAGAAAAGAACGTATCTCTCTCACCGTAGTGGGAGGGGTTAGAGCACGAATAAGGTCTATCTTAGATTTATCGACTTCCAAGCCTTTAGAAGATATTATATGGCCTAAAACTATGCCATGAGTTACCATGAAATGGCACTTCTCCCAATTTAGCACAAGATTCGTTTCAACACATCGTTCAAGGATTAAAGACAAATTATTCAAGCAAAGGTCAAATGAATCACCAAAGACACTAAAGTCATCCATGAACACTTCGATTATGTTTTCAACATATTCCGAAAAGATACTCACCATACACCTTTGAAAAGTAGCCGGAGCATTGCATAGGCCAAAAGGCATCCTTCTATAAGCAAAAGTACCGAAAGGACAAGTGAAAGTGGTTTTCTCTTGGTCCTCCGGTGCTATCACAATCGATTATAACCCTGAATAGCCATCAAGAAAGCAATAGTAAGAGTGTCCAGCTAAACGTTCAAGCATTTGATCAATAAAAGGTAAAGGAAAGTGATCTTTTCTAGTGGTGGCATTCAATTTTCTATAATCAATACAAACCCTCCAACCGGTTTGCACACGAGTTGGGACAAGTTCATTCTTATCATTCTCCACCACCGTCACACCCGATTTCTTTGGTACCACTTGTACCGGGCTTACCCACTTGCTATCGGAGATGGGGTAGATAACACCCACGTCCAAAAGCTTGAGTATCTCCTTTTTCACAACTTCCATCATGGGAGGATTCAAACGGCGTTGCGCTTCCCTTGTAGGCTTTGAATCATCCTCCACCCGGATCTTATGCATACAAACGGCAGGGCTAATACCCTTGATATCGGCGATTGTCCATCCTATGGCCGTCTTGTACTTCCTTAGCACCCTTAGAAGTTTTTGCTCCTGTAATTCATTAAGCTCGTTAGAAACAATCACGGGTAAATCTTCGTTGTCACCCAAGTACAAGTACTTTAAGTGACTTGGAAGAGGTTTCAATTCTAAACTTGGAGGTTTAATAATAGATGGCACAAGTTTTTCATTATTGCAAGGTAAAGATGCATATGAAACATTCTTAGTTGCTGATTTTTCCGGTAATGAGTTAAGAGAACCAATGGTTTCTTTCATCTCATCACTATACGCATAACCGTTGTCAATAGGAGTAGTGAGCACGGTTTCCAAAGTATCACCACCATTCAATTCAAACATTTGTTGCGCCAATGTGTCCATCATATCAATGGAGAAACAAGAGTGGACATCGCTAGGATATCTCATCGTCTCGAAAATGTTGAAACGTATTATTTCTCCATCAAACTCCATAGTTAGCGTTCCCTTGTCAACATCAATAATGGTTTTCGCCGTTTTCATGAAGGGACGCCCAAGTAGCAATGGAAGAGACGAGTCCGGTGAACCTTCATCCATCTCCAACACGCAAAAGTCCGCTGGAAATACAAGTTGATTAACCTGCACAAGAACATCCTCAACAATACCCATTGGGTAGACATTAGAACGATCGGCTAATTGCAACACAATTCCAGCCTTTTTAAGAGGACCAAGATCAAGTGAATTGTACATAGACGCAGGCATGACATTAACGGAAGCACCTAAGTCCAACATAGCTTTATTAAATGTAGTGTTACCAATTGTGACGGGAATGTCGAAGCTACCGGGTCCTTGCACTTAAGTGGGAGTTTATGTTGTAAGATTGCCGAAGCATTCTCCCCCACACTAAGCACTTCATTACCTTTGAGCCTTTTCTTATTGGTACACAAGTCCTTCAACACCTTTGCATACTTTGGAACTTGCTTGATTGCATCTATGAGTGGTATGTTCACATGGATCTTTTTGAGAACGTCTAAAATCTCCTTTTCTAGTTCCGCCTTCTTAGAACTTGCAAATCTGCGAGGGAAAAGTAGAGGAGGAACATAAGTAGAAACCGGAGTTTTAGAGTTAGGAATAGGTACCTCAGAAGTTTGGGGAGAATCCTCGGTTTTCTCCTCCAAAACAGGTTCCTTTGGTGTTTCCACCACGCCCGAATCAGCAACTTCGGGTTGCACAAGTTGTGTACCACTTCTCAATGTAATTGCATTAACACCCTCTTTTGGGTTGATAGGTTGAGAAGGGAGTTTCCCACCATTTTGTGCCTTTAATTGATTCAACTCCATAGCCATAGAACCAACTTGAGTTTGCAACTCCTTAACCGAACTCTCCGTTCTTTGCATAAAAGATTTCAGCAACTCTTCCATATTGGACCCCATAGTTTGAAGTTGTTGTTGTTGTTGAAATTGTTGTCTCGGTTGGAATTGTTGTTGTTGAGGTTGAAATCCACTCGGGTTGTTGAAACTAGATTGTTGAGCTGCTCCTTGTTTATTGGCATAGCTAAAGTTGGGGTGATCTCGCCATCCCGGATTGTAAGTGTTGGAGTAGGGATCATACCGTCTTTGTTGATTTGGAAAGATCGCATTAACTTGCTCGTCCTCATAAGATTGAGAGGAACTTGGTATAACCGCGGCTGCAACTTGTTGAAGCATTGCGTTCATGTTACCCATTTGTTGACGAAGCTCTTCAACCTCGCTCACTTCACTCACCCTTCTTAGAAGCACATCCGAACCACGACTCAAGAATTGTTGTGAGTTCGCTGCCATGTTTTCAATCAACTCTCTAGCTTGTGCCACCGTCTTGTTAACTAGTGCACCACCACCCGCAGCGTCGAGGAGATTCCTATCACTTGATTGGAGTCCTTCATAGAAATATTGAATGATCATAGCATCACTAAATTGGTGGTGAGGGCAGCTTGCCACCAATCTCTTATATCGTTCCCAACATTCATATAGAGATTCTCCCACATTTTGCTTCATCCCACAAATCTCCTTGCGAATTTGAGTAGCCTTTGATGCAGGAAAATATCTCTCTAAAAAGAGTTTCTTCAACCCATTCCATGTTGTGACACTTCCGGGAGGTAAATAGAACAACCAATCCTTAGCACTATCCATTAAAGAGAAACGGAAAACTTTCAACATTGCACCATCCGCTGCAACATCCGCTGGAAGCATGGCCGTGACAATGGTGTGGAAGTCCATAAGATGTTTGTTTGGATCTTCATTCACCATGCCATGGAACTTTGGTAATTCTCTAAGCAACCCCGGTTTAATTTCAAAAGTAGAGTCCGTTTGAATACACCCCTGTTGTATATCAAGCCTATGAGAAGCTAAGTCCTTGAGTGAACGATTTGCATCACCCATTGCTCCTTGTTCTTCCACGTGTGTTTCCTCTACAATTGGAACCTCTTTTCCTTCTTCTTGTTGTTGGAAAATCTCTTCTCCTACTTCCTCCTCGTGCTCGTCCGTTGTGTCTTGACTTGGTTGGAGTATTGTGCCTCGTCGAGTAGCTATCCCGCACCTTGGATAATTCCAATCCTTAGAAGCCAGAGATTGATACCTGAAAACAATTCTAGCAACCAAGTGAGAAACAAGACGACAAACAAAAAGCAAAGATGAAAGCAGAAATTGTAAAAAGAAACTAAAAACTTAATAACTAGCCGTGTGCCTCCCCGGCAGCGGCGCCAAAATTTGATCGGTTGTCAGCCGACACAAAAATAATTCACTTTCCTACTCTATAATATATGAATGAAGTATGTGATAAGAAAGAGTTCGTATCCACAGGGAGGCGATTGTAGTTATTTCGTAATCAATTTCTTAAAGTAACCAATTGGGGGGATTTCTTATTTCTATTTAAACAATAAAAACAAATTAAAAGCAAAGTAAATTGTAGAAAGTAATCAATGGAGAGAGATATTGGTCAAGGAATTCATCTTCAAACTTAGACATGTGCGTGCATATATGATTAGAATTACGATTTAATCTCTTGTGTTATCAAAAGCCTAGAGAATCAAGAAAGCAAGATAATCTATTAATTTCTCAAGTTCATCAACACACACATTAGGGCTGCGTATGTGAATTCTACCTAAAGAATAACCTAACGCCTTGCGCTAATCAAGTTCAATTCCTAGGAGCATTAAGTTTCAGAAATAGGCTAATCAATGCAATTGTCATGCGTTGCGCAAAACAATTCGGACAATGGTCAAACTCTACATATGATTACGAGAGTGTATCACTACAAACCGTAAACATATCATGCTACTTGTATTCAAGGTTATCGCTTGATGAAAAACCCTAAAATAGCTATGGACTAAGATGCAAGTTCAATTAATTGGCCACTTAACTAATCAAACACCATAATCCTATCACAATACTTCAATCATGTGATCATAAAAACCGCAGAGAATTGAACGATAAACAAGAGAGAAAACTAATACATAAAGCAAACACAAGTTTTAGAAATCGGACTACATCCTTAACCAATAATAGAGAATTTAGCTACTCATAGCTATGGAGTTCATCATCATCAATATTCAATAATAAAACAAAGAGGAAGAAGAACAAAACCAAACCCTAGAAGCGTAACCAAAAACGGCCTCCAAAGTTCCAAGGAAAAGATATGAGATAAGATTCCAAAAGTTGTAGAATTCCTCCTTTTATAGCCTTTCTCTCCTTCCAAAATTAGGTCAAGTCTTCAAAGTCCATTAGATGAAAATCCACCAAGCCCACAAGAAAGAGAAATCCATGTAGAAAATACGCCCCGAAAACGGTTGCCGGAAGTCTGGGATTGTGGCCGGAAATCGGCCGGAAAGTCGCCGGAAATCGTCTCCGGTGACCGGCAAAGTCCGCCCGGTCACCGGTCAACGGGTCAGGACCGCCGGGTCAACGGGTCAGATCAAACCGAGTCAGGATCGGATGAGTCAAACCAGAGTCAGACCTGGTCAGGGTGAGTTAGACCAGAGTCAGACCTGGATCAGCTGAGTGAGCTGAATGGCCAAGCCAGGCCAGGCCTTTGCACAGGCCTAACACTGTGGTGCACAAAGATGGTGCATCATCCATGATCAGCCAAGATGGCTAAGCCCCCAACAAAACACAACCCTGGAATTCCTTTCTATCTTCATAACTCCACCTGAACCAAACCTTTGCTCAATACTGCCCTGAATCCTGCAATTCATTCATCTCTGTCACATTGTAGCAGCAACATTCCCTGCACAACTCAACTTCCCACCACAGCTGTAGCATCAGCATGCCATCATTGACCAGCACTATGTCCCCCTGCCATCAGCCTTAGTGGCAACCACTAAGCCGCCGTGCCTCACTTGCAGACTCATTTGCAAGCAATTCCATAAAGCCATCATTCCACCATAACGATGCACTGAGCATATCACTTCCACCTGACCTTTGCTGCCTGCGACTCAGTTCATTGTAGTGCTAGAAAGTGCACATCCCTGCAACATTTCCAACTCCATTGAGACAACAACATTATCAGTCAACATTCACAACAACATCATCACAAAGGCAGCTGAGCCAACCCATTCCTCCACAGAAACCACCATTTTTTAGTCCTTGTTCTTCTCATACCAACCATCATTCAAATGCCGCAACCTGCTACTTAGCATGCCTTTCTACCGTTCCAATCACAGCTTCAACTCCAGCCTCAGTCACAGCTGCAACAAGATTTTCTTGCCTGTAACACCAATGCCATCTCATACCAGCTCAAGTCCACCAGCATTTCCATCTCAGTCCCCCACAACATTGCTTGTTATCTATGGCAACACATCACCACAACTCAATAGTGCAACCTACACATAGCTAACACAATTCAGTATCCAGAGCCAAATCTCACTCAATATCACATTACGGACTTTGAACAACAAGCAGCTTCCGATGTTCTTCCTTCAAATCTGCACCTGAACCTAAACCAGCACCACCACTAGGAACTTATCTCCTAGCCCAGACTTGACCTGCAATACTCCCATTGCTTCACCATTTATACCAGCAATCCCTTGAACAGCAACACCACCATCAGCTCAATGCTCTTTCATCTCAGAGCCTCAACCTAAATCTCATCCTCCATCCATCCAATTCTCTTGCCTTCTCTGCCAACTTCAACCCTGTTCACAATCTCCTCCTGATTGATGCCACATCTGCCATTTCAACAAACTTTAACAGATTCCATCACCACTGCTCCATTGCCACTGAGCAAAACCACCAGTTCAGCTCAACAAAAACTGAAATCACCACCAATTCCTTTACCAAGCCTTCAAACCCATGAATTCCGACATCTCAGAGAGTTCAATTTCATCACCATCACCCAGCAACAACTCCATCTTCAAACTTCCACCAGATGCAACCATTAATGGCAGCAAACCCTAATTCAAGCTCTAACCTATGTTTTGATTCTCTCTTTTCACATATTGCAACCATGAATCAGCTGCAGCTAATGCCATCTTCAACCACCTCCACAAAATCTAATTCTCCTAATTCTATGCATCAACCCCAGCTCCATTTGCTTCAGCAAACCTCAGGCATCCCCATGAATTTCAACTTCTCTCAGTTTAATATTCAACAATCCCTTGAATCTCTTCAATCGAACATCACGAGACCCATCACTTTAACATTCCAAACACCAAATTTGCTCCTCCTTCTTCTCGATCTGAATAGCAATTCCTTCATCTCGATCTGCTCAATTTCAACATCACAACTACTCAACTGCTTTTCTCATTCCCTCAACTTCGACTTCTTCTTTAGCAACAATTCCCTGTCTTCTCTGCTCTCGATTGCTTCAATTTCTCAATCTTGTTACCACGGACACAGACCAAATTCGTCTCAGCATCATCTCTCTCTCTCGGTAGTAGCAGCCATTGTTGTTACAGAAACAACAACTCAATTCTGAGGCTGAGAACAATTTCCCTCTTCTCGACCAAATGATAAGGTTGCCTGTACGGCATTATTAAGGCAACCCGGATAGTGGATATGGGCCACCAATAAATCACTTTGTATTGTCAGTCCTGGGGAACTGACAAGCTTAATTGTTGACTTTGCTTACAACCTTCTCATACGGACCCGGAATGACCTCGTTCTTTCGCCGATAGCTTCGCCCTTTTTGCTCCAATTGGGATGATTTCCGCTTCTTTTCCTCCGTGCGACTCCAGAGTACCTAATAACTCAAAAACACGCGTAAAGTACATAATTCACAAGAAAAATAGCAAAGAAAGCATAAACTCTATATAGTAAATACGGTGTATTCTACACCTATCAAAGTCCAAGTCTTCACACCCATGAGAAGAATCCACACAAAAATCTGTAATTTTGGTCGCCGGAAAGCTGGTATTATGGCCGGAAAAGTCACCGCCGGTCACTGGAATCTTCTTCTCCGTCGACAGAATATTCCGTCACGGCACCGTCCAAGTTAACGGTCAAACTGACGGTCTTCGTTAGTCAAATGGGTCAAGGAAAGGAGGAGTCAGTAGAGTCTGAATCGTCTAAGTATATCTTAGTCACTGAGCTGGATCGGTTCATCGCCGGTCTGAGTTGACTCGCCGGAATGGAGAACCGACCGAGTTTCGGCTATTTACATGACTTTCCCGGCCAAGTTCAGGCCTCTCTTCAGCTCCATACCTGCTTAAGAATCCTACACATACATCTAGTGTTTCATTCATTCAATTTCATACACATCGACCAACAACACCAACACTCATTGTAAACCATATAACCCATTCTTTGCAGCTTGAATTCTGCAGCATCAGAACAAACAAACCCATTTTTCATCCCCATTCATAGCAAATGATTCATCATCTCCCCGTGTACTCTCCCAGTAGCAGATTTCTTCAATTCCTTCTTCCACTCGAACCCATGGACTTCTCTGATTCTTCCATTCCATGTTCTGGCAACGGCATCAGCTCAACATTCTATCAGAGACCACCAACAACATTTCCAGGTGTTGATGGTGGTTTTTAGACAAGGGGTAAAATCGTAAAACCCCATGACCTAGTGTTACCCACAACACATCAACTAAGAGCATTTAACTCAGGTGTAAATAATTAATAGGGGTATTTTTTCAAAATACCGATTAGGGTTTTCAAACACGTAACCCTAATTCCAAAACCAAGCCGCGCTCTCGCGCACCATGGCAAAGAATGCCAAACCAAGCCGCAAAGAATCAAACCACCATGGCAAAGAATGCCAAAACCAAGCCGCACTCTGCGCATCATGGCAGCAATTCCAAACCAAGCCGCACTCTGCGCACCATGGCAACAATGCCAAACCAAGCGCACTCTGCGCACCATGGCAGCAATGCCAAACCATGGCAGCACCATGGCAGCAATGCCAAACCAAGCCGCACTCTGCGCACCATGGCAAAGCAATGCCAAACCAAGCCGCACTCGCGCACCATGGCAACAATGCCAAACCATGGCACCAAGCAATGCCAAACCAAGCCGCACTCTGGCGCACCATGGCAACCATGCCAAACCAAAAGCCATGGCAACCATGCCAAACCAAGCCGCACTCGCGCACCATGGCAACCATGCCAAACCAAGCCGCCGCATGCCATCGCGCAATGCCATGGCAACCATGCATCAAACCATGCCAAACGCACTCGCTCTGCGCACCATGGCAACCATGCCAAACCAAGCCGCACTCGCGCACCATGGCAACCATGCCAAACCAAGCCGCACTCTGCGCACCATGGCAACCATGCCAAACCAAGCCGCACTGGCGTGCACCATGGCAAAGAATGCCAAACCAAGCCGCATATCGCACACCATGGCAACAATGCCAAATCTCCAAGCCGCTATGCCATTGGCACACGCCAAATATAGCGCCCAGGCTTGCAAGACTTGCAACTAGGACAACATGGCCGCACATGCCATTGGCACACGCCAATACGTGCCGCAAGCCATATTCCAAGTCGCTATGCCATTGGCACACGCCAAATATAGCGCCCTAGGCTTGCAAGACTTGCAACTAGGTTAACATGGCCGCACATGCCATTGGCACATGCCAATACGTGCCGCAAGCCATATTCCAAGTCGCTATGCCATTGGCACACGCCAAATATAGCGCCCTAGGCTTGCAAGACTTGCAACTAGGTCAACATGGCCGCACATGCCATTGGCACATGCCAATACGTGCCGCAAGCCATATTCCAAGTCGCTATGCCATTGGAACACTCCAAATATAGCGCCCTAGGCTTGCAAGACTTGCAACTAGGTCAACATGGCCGCACATGCCATTGGCACATGCCAATACGTGCCGCAAGCCATATTCCAAGTCGCTATGCCATTGGCACACGCCAAATATAGCGCCCTAGGCTTGCAAGACTTGCAACTAGGTCAACATGGCCGCACATGCCATTGGCACATGCCAATACGTGCCGCAAGCCATATTCCAAGTCGCTATGCCATTGGCACACGCCAAATATAGCGCCCTAGGCTTGCAATACTTGCAACTAGGTCAACATGGCCGCACATGCCAATACGTGCCGCAAGCCATATTCCAAGTCGCTATGCCATTGGCACACGCCAAATATAGCGCCCTAGGCTTGCAAGACTTGCAACAAGGTCAACATGGCCACACATGCCATTGGCACATGCCAATACGTGCCGCAAGCCATATTCCAAGTCGCTATGCCATTGGCACACGCCAAATATAGCGCCCTAGGCTTGCAAGACTTGCAACTAGGTCAACATGGCCGCACATGCCATTGGCACATGCCAATACGTGCCGCAAGCCATATTCCAAGTCGCTATGCCATTGGCACACGCCAAATATAGCGCCCTAGGCTTGCAAGACTTGCAACTAGGTCAACATGGCCGCACATGCCATTGGCACATGCCAATACGTGCCGCAAGCCATATTCCAAGTCGCTATGCCATTGGCACACGCCAAATATAGCGCCCTAGGCTTGCAAGATTTGCAACTAGGTCAACATGGCCGCACATGCCAATACGTGCCGCAAGCCATATTCCAAGTCGCTATGCCATTGGCACACGCCAAATATAGCGCCATAGGCTTGCAAGACTTGCAACTAGGTCAACATGGCCGCACATGCCATTGGCACATGCCAATACGTGTCGCAAGCCATATTCCAAGTCGCTATGCCATTGGCACACGCCAAATATAGCGCCCTAGGCTTGCAAGACTTGCAACTAGGTCAACATGGCCGCACATGCCGCACATGCCAATACGTGCCGCAAGCCATATTCCAAGTCGTTATGCCATTGGCACACGCCAAATATAGCGCCCTAGGCTTGCAAAACTTGCAACTAGGTCAACATGGCCGCACATGCCATTGGCACATGCCAACACGTGCCGCAAGACATATTCCAAGCCGCTATGCCATTGGCACACGCAAAATATAGCGCCCTAGGCTTGCAAGACTTGCAACTAGGTCAACATGGCCGCACGTGCCATTGGCACATGCCAAACACACACGCTGGTAGCCTAACTTGCAAACCGTGCAACCTACCACCAAGGCATTCCGCACATGCCATTGGCACATGCCAAACACACACGCTGGTAGCCTAACTTGCAAAACCATGCAACCTACCACCAAGGCATTCCGCACATGCCATTGGCACATGCCACACGCGCCATTAGCAGCACCACTTGCACTCAAGGCGCAACCAACGAGATATCAACACAAAACCGGGGATGCTTCTTTAGGGTTTTGGTTTGGCGGTCACAAAGATGCGGCGTACACTACGCTCACAATTAAGAAAGCGTGAATAGGAATAAAGCGGTCAAATAAAAGAGGAAATAATGGTGAAAACGTTTCACCCATTAACACCATGCGGTTACCACCTCCTCCCATTATTTCACCCTTTACTCTCTTCCTTCATGAGGTCAGGGTACGTTTCAAATCTCGACTTGTATAAATAGGTCTTACCTATTTCCACCGCACGACAAGTCTCGGTCGGGAGAAATATACTACACTTACACTCTCGTAAAGGCAACTTTGCAAGCTCTCTCAAAAGATTCCATCTCTTGCAAGCTTCCTAAGCTTTCACTTTCGATACAAGTCGAGATACTACTCTCCTCAACACCTTTCTTTGCTTCCCTCCCAAATCAACCCTTCTCCTCCACTTTGTGACCGAAGCAAGTCCGGAACGGCCATTTCTTGGTTTAGGCCGGACTTGTATAGATTGATCTCTCGAATCTATAAAGTGCTCACGTGCAAGCACATTTGTTTAGGGTTTGAACCAGAGTTTCTCACTCATCTACCGAATTTACCGAAATCGACAGTAAACGATTTTTACCCATAAACAATTGGCGACCACAAGGGGAGGATTGATCTTTCGGTTACAATATCAAATTCTAGCTTTCATCCTTAAACTTTCACGCAAGCATGGTCGGCTATCAGGCGATCTCCACAAACATTGATCCCGCTCAAGGTCATGATAACTCCTCAATTTCTGGAAGCAATACCACCAACGAAGAGGTCCCAAGACTGGTTGACCTGATTCGTGCCCAGGAGATCCACGCCAAAAACATGGACCTAATGAAGGATGCGATTAACAGCATACTCGACTTCCTCATCAATCTAACATCGGGGCTAAGTGATTCATTTTCCCCAGGAGATCAAGAGCAGGGGGACTCACATCCCGAATGAGCATTCTCAAATCAACGGTTTCGTCACCGACCGGAAGCCAGCGGACCGGGGAGGCGACCATGTTGGTAGAAAACTTATGTGAATTGCCGCACCTCTCCAAGGACCAGCGGATAAAAACATTCTCTCGCTATCAACCGAATAGCACTAAACGCATCACTAGTTCCTCGCACCCACGGGGACTCCAAGGATCCCCGGAAGATCCGCCAACAATATTGTTTTCACCGACGATGACATGATGGTAGAAGACGGTCACAACGGGCCTTGCATGTTACGGCTCTCGTCAAGAACATAGAGTTTCGAAGAGCGCTCATTGACACGGGTGCATCTTCCAATGTCATCACTCTCAAGACACTCAAAGCTGCCAAGGTGCGACCTAATGAGATCGCACGACAGCCCACTACGATGACGGATTTCGAGGGCAACCAAACTAGCACATATGGCTACATCAACTTGGAGCCGGGCAAAGAGGGCCAATCCAATCAAGCGTGAAGTTTGAAGTAATTGAAAAAGAACCGACTACCACATGATACTTGGGAAGGCCGTGGCTGCACAATCTCAAAATCGTCCCTTCAACATACCACCAATGCCCGAAAACAAGTGTTGAACGGAGAAGTCGTTCGCATTTCGCGTCACTGTCCCCCTATGCACCAGTCTACTGCGTAGAAGCATATGGGCCGAAGGAGGTTTCAAAAGGCGTGGCGACCAAGATTCACAGTTTTCTGCTACCAAAATGAACATCGCTCAGAGATAACGACAAACTGGAGATACCCCGCAGAGGAGACCGTCCTTCCACCACCTCCTCAAAAGGAAGACTCGCCAGTCTCTTTCCACCGGGCGTAACCCGTGCCCGCACCAAGCGAGAGTACACCCTTACCGCAAGACGAAGCAAAAAGGGAAAGCTCACACATTATCACCGTTGTTAGCAATTAGTAGGGGAGACCATGGCCCGGTCTCTCCGCCCGAAGGAATGTCTTCACAATAACCAAGAGGAAGTTCCGACGCCCCTCGAAGCCGCAAGATGGGACCGACTTAACCACCGACGAACTCGAAATCGTCAATATAGGGAATGAGGAATTTCCGCGACCCATTCCGATAAGTTCGACTCTACATCCTCGCGGAACGCTCAAAGCTAGTCGACCTACTCAAAGAATATCGGGACGTCTTCGCATGGACTTATGAAGAAATGCTCGGCTTGGATGGAAAACTGGTCACCCACCATCCGCATGTGATACCCGGATCCAAACCGGTCAAGCAGCCTCCAAGACAATTCAGACACGATGTAGAAGAACAAATCAAGGCGAGGTCCGTAAATTACTAGCCGCTGGTTTTGTAAAACCTATTCACCATCCTACTTGGTTAGCCAATATCGTTCCCGTTAAAAAGAAGAATGGTCGATCGGATCTTGCGTCGATTTCGTAGATCCGAACAAGTGCGCCCTAAAGACGATTTCCCGCTACCTAATATCGACATCTTTGGTAGACGCTACCGGTGGACATGGTATGTTCTCTTTCATGGATGGATATAGCGGTTACAACCAGATAAAGATGTATGAGCACGACGCAAGCAAGATCAAGCTTTCCGAACCCCTCTTGGAAACTTCTATTACACCGTAATGCCTTTCGGTCTCGAAGAACGCCGGCGCCACTTACCAACGCGCCATGACTACCATCTTCCACGATATGATGCACAAGCAAGTCGAAGATTACGTAGATGATGTGGTGGTTAAATCGAAGACTCGAGCGGATCATCCAAACGCTCGCGACAAGTATTCGAAAGATGCCGCGAATACAAGTTGAAGATGAATCCTTTGAAATGCGCCTTTGGTGTCTCTTCGGGAAATTCTTGGGATTCCAAGTAACAGCCGCAGGAATAAAAGTTGATCCGATCAAAACGCAAGCTATCCTCACGATGCCGCCACCACGAACCGTGAGGGAGCTCCGAGTTTCATGGGCAAAGTAAACTACATCCGTCGCTTCATACCGGGCTGGCACAGCTCACCACTACGTTTACTCCTCTCGCTAAAAAAGGGAGCGAATTTCACATGGACTACGTCTCAAAGAAAAAGCATACCGGAAGATCCAAAGCAAATATTGTCCTCCCAACCGTCATGAAGCCTCCTATGCAAGGGAGACCACTATGTCTCTACACGCCTTTAGCGACACCGCCATCGGAGCTCTCCTCGCGCAAGAGGACGACAAGGGAATGGAATACCCCATATACTATTTCGATCGAACGTTGAGAGACGCCGAACTCGTATACCCCAAGGCGGAAAAGGCGTGTTTAGCACCGATTTATTCCATCCGAAGTTCGAGACACTACCTCCTCTCCAATAAGGTAGTGCTAGTGTCCAAATCAGACTCGTAAAGTTTCTCCTCTCAAAACCCGCCTTGATAGGGAGGCCGGCTAAGTGGCTCCTGCAGCTATCGGAGTTCGACATAACGTGCGTCTCCCCAAGGGCCATAAAAGGACAGGCATTGCGGACACTGCTAGCGAGCATTCCCAGTGAGAAAACACGCAAGAATTACGAGAAGATCTCCCTAGGAGACCTTCCAGATATCTTTTTAGTCAAAGAAGAAACATGGCTGCTATTCTTCGATGGCTCTTCCACCCCCAAAGACTAATACCGAGGAGCGGGTGTTGTATTAGTATCTCCCGCTGGAGAAGTCTTTCGCACTCTTTCAAGCTAGACTTTCCGTGCACCAATAACTCGGTGAATACGAAGCCTTCCTCATTGGACTATCACTAGCTAAACAAGCCGGGGCCACACGTTTGGAGATAAGAGGAGATTCCAAATTGCTCATCAACCAGGTAAACGGGATCTATGCATTGAAAGAACTAACACGGCGCCATACGTGGGCTGAAGCACAAAAACTACTAAATTATTTCGCCGAAGCAACCATCACACATGTCGGCCGTAAGAAGCAACAAGCATGCCGACCGCTTAGCTACACTAGCCTCAAAGCTACAGTTCAAGGAACCGAGGAAACCCTAACAAGAAACGGCGAACCATAGCTTCAACATGGCTTTCACAACCCGAGAAAGCCGAAGACAATGACTGGAGAACTCCTATCATTCAAGAACTCAACAACTCGCTTTTCCAAGGGAAGGTCGACCTCAAGACTTTGCGGAATTTCTTTATGCTTCAAGGTGTCTGTATTATCGAAATCCGCAGACACTCTCTGTCAAGGTGTCTCGGGAAAGAGGAAGCACGACAACAACTTGAACATGTTCATACCGAAGTCCGTGGAATAACATCGAGTAACCCCTCTACCGTCGTTTACAACGACTTGGATACTATTGGCCGGAGATGGAAACCCGGTCACGACTACTCCAAAGTGTGTCCAAATTGCCGGGCGCCCCCATGTCGATGTAAGTCCTCAACATCGGTCACACTGGGATCGGCGGGAGCCGTACGTGGTTTTCCTTCGCGATGGCATTCTTCCTACTAACAAAGAGGATGCGTCCAAGCTGAGGCAGAAGTCCAAAAGATTCGTGTTCCATGATGGGGTTTTATATCGCAAGAGTTTCGGGGGAAGTCTACTAAGGTGTTTGAGTGGACAGAAATCCCGTTATGTTAAGAGAAATGCACGAAGGCGAACACCAAGGGAAACAGAAGCTATTCTGCAGATACACGAGAAGTACTATTGGCCGACCATGGAAGACGACGCGCTACCTTCGTTCGTAAATGCCGAGAATGCCGAGTCACGGAAACCTCATCCACGTGCCTCCAACACCCTTGCACGCGATAAGTAGCCCGTGGCCCTTTTATAGGCGGGGACTCGACATCATTGGGAAGATCAACCCACCATCCTCAAGACAAACATGAGTACATAATAACCTCGACCGAGTACTTTACCAAGTGGGTCAAGCTTTCCCACCGAAAGGAACCACTAGAGCCACAATCGCGCAAAGGAACCACCGGAGCCACAATCGCGGCATTCATCAAGGAACACATCATCCGCCGTAGTTTTGGCATACCTAAACACATCATCACCGACAACGGCACGCCTTTTGCTAACAAGCAAGTACAGAACCGCTTGAAAGGTACGGAATCAAACAAGTCTTCTCTACCGCCTATTATCCACGGGGGAAATGGGCAAGCCAAAAGTACCAACAAGACTTTGATCCGAATCCTCCCGGACAAGTGCACAACAATCCTGAGAATCGGCACGAGCAATTGCCAATGGCACTCTGGGCGTACAGAACATCTCCTAGAAGCTCCACCGGCATGTCTCCTTATTCCCTCGTCTACGGTACAGACGCGATCCTCCCCGCAGAAATCAAGATCTCGTCAGCCAGAATTGCGCGCACAAGCGGACCCCGGTGGAATGAAGCCGAATCACTCAATGCCGAGTGCGAACTAGACATTCGGGACTCCGAGAAGATCCCAGGGCAGAGGAACATGCACAAGCATACGTAAATAGGATTTCCGGGCGTACAACATCCATGTAAAACCTGGGGTTTTCAAGGAAGGAGATCTGGTGCTAAAAACCGCCAAACACATCCAAAGCAAGATGCATCGGCACCGAAGTTTTCTCCCAAATGGGAAGGGCCGTACATAATCACTAAAGCATATAACAAGTGGTTACTACAAGATTATCAAAGAAGATGGGGAAAGCTAGAGGCGGTCATCAACGGAAAGTGGCTTAAGGCGTACTACGCCTAATCGGTTCCCGCAACATGCTACATCAAAAGTGTGAACGGCCTGTGCACTCTCTCGCTTTTACTTTCTTACCAGTTATTGAATTTCAATACAATCCAACAGATTAACAGAATCTCTTTATTTCTTCAAAAAAAAAAAAAAGAGAGAGAAAAAGGAGCTTTTAAATCTCATAATACAAATCAGAAAAGCCCATCTAGCAAATTATAGTTCCTACAAAATATCATCTTCAATCGACCATGATATCTTTCAGTCCTACTCTTTAAATCTTGAGTTAACTCTTCAATCCTCCGAGACTCCAGGGCCAAAATTTCCTCCTCTTCCAGCATGGCTTTTGTGGTAGGAATCACACCAGCAAGAATGCCAGCCCTGTCAACCTTCACAATATTGAGGCGATGCCGCAACCAGCTAACGTTAAACTCCAAGGATTCGCAGGTGGACACCATATTCTCCCACTTTTGAATGGCTGATTCGCAGAAGATGAATGGATACATTCTCCATCTCAAAGCAATCATTGGCAAAAGACAGTTCACTACGGAAACCAAAGCGGACGAACAGTACTTCACCACGCTCCTGGTAGCAATATGGTCGTATGTTCTCCATATCTTCGTATAAAGAACCACGAATTCTTTCCGCACCAGGAAACCACCAACATTCCGATAATTGGAGGAGAGACACCTCATACGAGTCCCAAACGACAAACCTGCGGAAGGGTATTCATGACAAGAGAGCCCTAAATCAAGATCCTCCAAGTCTCGCAGCGATCAACAAAGTCGGGCTTGAAGGAAGGGGAACGACTAGGTCATCCTCGTCGATAATGAGAACGCATGCTCCAACGGGATATCTCGCACAAAAGGGAAATTTTCCATTTATACAACAAGCGTTAAAGTGTACGTCATCCGCCAAAGAAGAAGAGAACATACTGGTATGATTTTCTTAACCCGAATAACCTTTATTGGGGTGCCCATACGAGAGTCGACCTCGTACCTTCATCAGGGGAACCCGATCGGGTTAGAAGATGATTCGAATCTGCGCGACATGACAAAGAGAGAAATCCAACAAGAAGAACCCTTTTCTCAAACGAGGAGACGAGGCAATTATTTTTTGGATATGAATACGAGAATCTTAAAAAGGGAAAGGAAGCAATGAGAGACATAACGCTTCAGATTTTAGCATGAATAATGCCCTAATTGAAGCCGCACTGAAGGAAAGCAAGATAAGGAAACTTTGCTATCGGAAGAAACTCCCTCTTTATTTACATGAATCACGCCTGCAAGCACGGCTTCCAAGTTGCACCGGCCCCACCAATTTGCGCCGACCTCCCAATGGCCGCACAAGTCACACCTGCAAGCACGCACGGCTTTACACTTTGCGCTGGTCCCACCAGCTAGCCAACTCGGCTTCCCAACTCACACCAACTTCCCAACGTCGCCTAAGCCGCATCGGCCCACCAATTATGCCACCTCCCGATGTGTGCAAAACTACCGTAGAGGCAAGGATTCCAAATCCTATTTATAAAAGGTCAGACAAGCCTCTTTCAATTTTCTTTACGATTTGCAGTTAATAGTTTGTCACCATCTTATGCTTACCTCGCAACAAAGCCCCTGTTCCGAAGCTAGCGGGGGACTTAATGTTGATGGTGGTTTTTAGACAAGGGGTAAAATCATAAAACCCCAAGACCTAGTGTTACCCACAACACATTAACTAAGAGCATTTAACTCGGGTGTAAATAATTAATAGGGGTATTTTTTTCAAAATACCAGATTAGGTTTTCAACACGAGAACCCTAATTCCAAAACCAAGCCGCACTCTGCGCACCATGGCAAAGAATGCCAAACCAAGCCGCACTCGCGCGCCATGGCAAGCAATGCCAAACCAAGCCGCACTCTGCGCACCATGGCAAAGCAATGCCAAACCAAGCCGCACTCTGCGCACCATGGCAGCAATGCCAAACCAAGCCGCACTCTGCGCACCATGGCAAAGCAATGCCAAACCAAGCCGCACTCTGCGCACCATGGCAAACAATGCCAAACCAAGCCGCACTCTGCGCACCATGGCAGCAATGCCAAACCAAGCCGCACTCTGCGCACCATGGCAAAGAATGCCAAACCAAACCGCACTCTGCGCATCATGGCAACCATGCCAAACCAAGCCGCACTCTGCGCACCATGGCAACCATGCCAAACCAAGCCGCACACTGCGCACCATGGCAACCATGCCAAACCAAGCCGCACTCGCGCACCATGGAAACCATGCCAAACCAAGCCGCACTCTGCGCACCATGACAAAGCAATGCCAAACCAAACCGCACTCTGCGCACCATGGCAACCATGCCAAACCAAGCCGAACTCTGCGCACCATGGCAACCATGCCAAACCAAGCCGCACTCTGCGCACCATGGCAACCATGCCAAACCAAGCCGCACTCTCTGCGCACCATGGCAAAGCAATGCCAAACCAAGCCGCATATCGCACACCATGGCAACAATGCCAAATCTCCAAGCCGCTATGCCATTGGCACACGCCAAATATAGCGCCCTAGGCTTGCAAGACTTGCAACTAGGTCAACATGGCCGCACATGCCATTGGCACACGCCAATACGTGCGCAAGCCATATTCCAAGTCGTTATGCCATTGGCACACGCCAAATATAGCGCCCTAGGCTTGCAAGACTTGCAACTAGGTCAACATGGCCATTGGCACATGCCAATACGTGCCGCAAGCCATATTCCAAGTCGCTATGCCATTGGCACACGCCAAATATAGCGCCCTAGGCTTGCAAGACTTGCAACTAGGTCAACATGGCCGCACATGCCATTGGCACATGCCAAACACACACGCTGGTAGCCTAACTTGCAAACCGTGCAACCTACCACCAAGGCATTCCGCACATGCCATTGGCACATGCCAAACACACACGCTGGTAGCCTAACTTGCAAAACCATGCAACCTACCACCAAGGCATTCCGCACATGCCATTGGCACATGCCACACGCGCCATTAGCAAAGCACCACTTGCACTCAAGGCGCAACCAACGAGATATCAACACAAAAGCGGGGATGCTTCTTTAGGGTTTTGGTTTGGCGGTCACAGCATGCAACGTACACTACGCTCACAATTAAGAAAGCGTGAATAGGAATAAAGCGGTCAAATAAAAGAGGAAATAATGGTGAAAACGTTTCACCCATTAACACCATGCGGTTACCACCTCCTCCCATTATTTCACCCTTTACTCTCTTCCTTCATGAGGTCGTGGCACGTTTCAAATCTCGACTTGTATAAATAGGTCTTACCTATTTCCACCAGACGACAAGTCTCGGTCAGGAGAAATATACTACACTTACACTCTCAGAAAGGCAACTTTGCAAGCTCTCTCAAAAGCTTCCATCTCTTGCAAGCTTCCTAAGCTTTCACTTTCTGATACAAGTCGAGATACTACTCTCCTCAACACCTTTCTTTGCTTCCCTCCCCAAATCAACCCTTCTCCTCCACTTTGTGACCGAGCAAGTCTGGGAACAGCCATTTCTTGGTTTAGGCCGGACTTGTATAGATTGATCTCTCGAATCTATAAAGTGCTCACGTGCAGCATATTTGTTTAGGGTTTGAACCAGTTTCTCACTCATCTACCGAATTTACCGAAATCGGCAGAAACGATTTTTACCCATAAATACCAGGTAAAACCCATTAACTCAAATCATCACAGACTCGAGATTCAGCCACAAATTCGTCATTGATTTCACTTTGTTCTTCAGTTGCAGAAATCGAACCCTAATTCTTTCACAACCAACCACAAATCCATCTTTGATTTAATCTCTGATTTCCTCTTTCTTCTCTCTGAGGCATCAAGACCATCTCCGATTAACACCAATAGACCCTAATCGATTCAATCCCTGAAACACAAATCTAAGATGAACCCATGTTCATTCAATCTCAGCGAAACCTTAAATCAAACCGAATTCCATCTCTCGATCTACTCCAATTCTTGATCTGAAAATCAGATACCCATATCTTCCGATCTGCTTCAATCCCACAGATCCCTAACCATACTCGGATCGAACCCGTCTACGAATCGCAACTCTATCTTCACAGCCTTGCATCATTAATCTCTCTTAATTCTTCTTGGATTAATAGCAGCAACGGCTGCTGTTCTCGCCTCTTTTCTCTTCTTTCAGATGAAAATAATGATTGAGAGGAAATGATTGAGAATAACTTCTCAAGCTAGGGTTATACAAGTAGGGTTATTCAGTGTCTGGTCACCTTGATAAGGGCTACACAGCTAGCAGCCCCCTAACCATTGCTGGTTGTCTTTTAATACTCTTCCAAAAAAGAGTTGCCCCATTACCTTGACTGGGCTCCAGATAGCTATTGCCCATGAAATGACAATTTTACCCTTTTTGCTCAAATTGGATAATTTCTTCTTCTTTTCCTCCGTGCGACTCCATAGTAGCTATAAAACTCAAAACAAGCGTAAAATACATAATTTACAAGAAAAATAATTAAGAAAGCATAAACAATAGATAGTAAATAGGATGTATTCTACACCCTATCAGTAACTTGGAGGAAACGATTTATATGAAGCAACCCGAGGGTTTGAAGTAGTGTAAAGAAGATTGGGCATGTAACTTGAAGAGATCGTTGTATGGCTTGAAGCGGTCTCAAGGCAGTGGTACAAACGATTCGACAAGTTTATGAAGACACAAAAGTACACAAGCAAAGAACTATGACTCTTGTGTGTACTTCAAATATCTCCAAGATGAATCCTTTATCTACTTACTTTTATATGTGAAAAACGGAGGTCTAACAACCACACCCAATATTTCGCTTTAGCAATCAGATGGAAAAACTCCAATATACTTTCTAGAGAATCAACTAGACAAATGACTCAATCTAGATAAAAAGTATATCAACGAAGTTTATATCTCAATCTCTCGATTTGATCTTTACTCAAGCAAATAGAAATCATGAGTCTTTATCAAAGAGAGATAACTTGATGGTACCAAAGACCAATATCCAAGTGTCAATCAATTTAAATCAACAAACCAAAAGGTCGGATATTCTAATTGATTAAACAACACACAACCTCGTGATATTTCAATTATATAAACAAATATAATGCGGAATAGAAATAACACAGACACCAGAATTTTGTTAACGAGGATACCGCAAATGCGGAGAAAAACTAGGGACCCACCAGCATTGAACACACACTTATTAAGCCGCTACGAGACTCTAGCCTACTCCAAATTAACCGGCCGGACTTTAGTTGAACCCCAATCAATCTCACACCGATCCAAGGTACAGTTATGCTCCTACGCCTCGATCCCATAGATGCTACATACTTGATTCCCTTAGCCGATCTCACCCACAACTAAGAGTTACTACGACCCAAAGTCGAAGACTTTAATAAACAAATATGTATCACACTGAGTAAAAGTCTATAGTAATAGATAAACCGTCTCCCACGAATAAACCTATGAGTTTTGTTCCGTCTTTTGATAAATCAAGGTGAACAGGAACCAATCAATAACCCGGATTATATTCCGAAGAACAGCCTAGTATTATTGATCACCTCACAATAATCTTAATCGACGCATAAAAAAAAAGATATTGTGGAATCACAAACGATGAGACGAAGTGTTTGTGATTTATTTTCTATCTTGCCTATCGGAGATATAAATCTCAAGCCAATTATTTCAATTGTACTGCATTACGATAGAAACTTGACAAGATCGATCACACAACTACAAGAAAAGTAGTATCGGTTTGGCTTCACAATCCCAATGAAGACTTTAAGTCGTTAACCCGGTTTTAGAAGAAGAAAACCAAAGGTTAAAGGAGAATCGACTCTAGATTAGCAAACTAGTATCACACGTAAAGTGTGGGGATTAGGTTTCCCAGGTTGCTAGAGTTCTCCTTTATATAGTCTTTCAAATCGTTGGGTTTGCAATCAATGTTAGCTTAGTAACAAAGCATCCAATATTCACCGTTAGATGAAAACTCGATTAGATTCAAGCTAATATTTCTCAATCGTTGGATCGAAAACGTAGCTTGTTACACACAAACGAAATGTTCAATTTTGGGTTTATGAACCGTACCCAAATATTAACATTTGTTGGTTCAACAATAGTCAACCAAATGGTTAGCCATATGAACACTCTCATATCAACCATATTCTTCTTCACCATAACTAGTTCAAATGACTCAAATGAACTAGTTAGAGAGTTGTTCAATTGCTTAGATCTTATGTAACTACACAAGACAGAATCGAAGAAAAAACGGTTTGATTCACTCGAATCGGTTCATGAACTTTATAGCCACAGTTTTAAAAAAGCATTCCTTACTTTATATAAACATTAGTTCAAGAACAACCGGTTTTAGATATAACCTACTCAAGTTCGGACTTAAGCTCATGGAAGGAGTACACAAACTCCAGCACAAATTCTCTGGTGAGAACTTCCGTCATTTAGCGGACTTGGCTTGCGCCACTTCCATTTCTTTGATCAACAAAGTTCGCAAACTTTGGTTCAAGAAATAAGGACTTATACATATATGTGTTTCCACAAAAATGCTTATATCCTACCAATGGTTATGTAATCTAAACTCTCATTTCAATCATTGAAACATTCTTAGAGAACGTTATATAGCCGTTATTCACGGACCATTTTCCGTCGTGAGCAATTTCCAAAGTGATTGAAACATATCATGACTTTCGTCCACTAGGTAAAGATGAATTCGGTTAGGTCAACATGGCCGCACATGCCATTGGCACATGCCAATACGTGTCGCAAGCCATATTCCAAGTCGCTATGCCATTGGCACACGCCAAATATAGCGCCCTAGGCTTGCAAGACTTGCAACTAGGTCAACATGGCCGCACATGCCAATACGTGCCGCAAGCCATATTCCAAGTCGTTATGCCATTGGCACACGCCAAATATAGCGCCCTAGGCTTGCAAAACTTGCAACTAGGTCAACATGGCCGCACATGCCATTGGCACATGCCAACACGTGCCGCAAGACATATTCCAAGCCGCTATGCCATTGGCACACGCAAAATACAGCGCCCTAGGCTTGCAAGACTTGCAACTAGGTCAACATGGCCGTACGTGCCATTGGCACATGCCAAACACACACGCTGGTAGCCTAACTTGCAAACCGTGCAACCTACCACCAAGGCATTCCGCACATGCCATTGGCACATGCCAAACACACACGCTGGTAGCCTAACTTGCAAAACCATGCAACCTACCACCAAGGCATTCCGCACATGCCATTGGCACATGCCACACGCGCCATTCGCAGCACCACTTGCACTCAAGGCGCAACCAAACGAGATATCAACACAAAAACTGGGGGATGCTTCTTTAGGGTTTTGGTTTGGCGGTCAAAGACATGCGGCGTACACTACGCCACAATTAAGAAAGCGTGAATAGGAATAAAGCGGTCAAATAAAGAGGAAATAATGGCAAAACGTTTCACCCATTAACACCATGCGGTTACCACCTCCTCCCATTATTTCACCCTTTACTCTCTTCCTTCATGAGGTGGGGTGCGTTTCAAATCTCGACTTGTATAAATAGGTCTTACCTATTTCCACCGACGACAAGTCTCGGTCCAGAGAAATATACTACACTTACACTCTCGAAAGGCAACTTTGCAAGCTCTCTCAAAAAGCTTCCATCTCTTGCAAGCTTCCTAAGCTTTCACTTTTCGATACAAGTCGAGATACTACTCTCCTCAACACCTTTCTTTGCTTCCTCCCCAAATCAACCCTTCTCCTCCACTTTGTGACCGAAGCAAGTCCTGAACGGCCATTTCTTGGTTTAGGCGGACTTGTATAGATTGATCTCTCGAATCTATAAAGTGCTCACGTGCAAGACATTTGTTTAGGGTTTGAACCAGTTTCTCACTCATCTA
>JAJJWW010016705.1:0-17355 GCA_023531295.1 Papaver armeniacum
AGACATGGCTACAACTGGAAAAAGAGATACCAATCTTCCTCGACACTAACGGATGGCTACCACAAAGTCACGTCAACCCTAAATGGAGTTGACAAAGAATACTTACAACATCGGCGCAAGCACTTCAGTGCAGGACACGCTTCTATAGATGAAGAGGCTCGTGTTGCTCCTTAACGCCTTGATGAAAAGAATCGGCAATCAATTTCATCACGTGAAGATCGGGAACGACTTCTCAAAATCGAGCAAAGAAAATCAGCACCCTCACGAGTTCAGGAGACCCTCTTCACATGGCCGGAAAGTTGCATGATTTCTGGGACTCACGTCCACAAAATCGTGCGATCTATGATGAAACATTTATGTGGATTCTCGTATTTCTCAAGGTGCGGCGTCAAGACATATCTGTGACCCTCAACGCACTGTATCGAAAGCGGTGGTTTTCCGGCCGGTAGTCGTTCCCAAACCCCAACCTCTCTGGAAAGCACGATTGATAGATGGAATTGGGGACTCTAACCTTGTTCACTTGAAGTATGTCGAGTTTGGCCTGGCGATTGATCGATCTCCAACTTCAACATTGTAACCATCAAGACTCGAGAGTTGCGGCGGAAAATCAAGCGGAAGAAGCGTATTCTTTCCCATGAGGAGAAAAACCGACTTGCTTAGAGCCGGCGCACTATTTGTGTGTCGTCTTCCCATATACCATAAACACATATCAACTTGTTTTTGAAATCAAGGGTTAATGGCGCTTTCAAGTGGAGATTATCTCGGGGCCAGCTTCAACGTTCTCTCCGAAGTCGCCCAGCAGCGTTCTCTCAGTCGCTCACTCCGACGTTAGCTCTAGCAAGCTAGCTCACTTCAACGTTCTCTCCATAAGGTGCTCCCGGGATCCATGGCCAAGAGCCGAAGCCTCGACATCCTCCCCGGATCTGGACGAAGCTTTGGATTTGCTCCATAAGCTTCAACGTCCTCTCCGGGAGGCAGAAACCGCTTCAACACTCCTTCCTTCCAAGGTTCGTGCCCGTAGCCGCCACACTCCTCCCTTATCAAGGATCGTGATCGTGACTGACCAAGGTTCATAGTTGTATCCACCTTTTGTTTCATCCCATAAAAGACCTTTTGGTGACTTTTGTCCGTCTATCAACCTGGTCGTCATCATGATGTCATCACCAATGATTCGATGGTGCTCACTCATGGGGAGCCTAAAAATACCCAAAGCCCAATCATGTGCGAAGGACTTTTGCCTAGCGGAGACAAAGCTAAGTAACCATCCTTAAACTAAATGTCTTATGTCTATTAGGTATATTCAATAAATTTTAAATATCTTAGTGATGAGCGTGCAAATTCCTCAACACTCACCCGATGTTGCTAGGCATGCTTCCTAACCACACCCTCTTCTTGGTGTTGAGACGTGCAAATTCCTTAACACCACTATTATGTTTCCAGGCATACTCCCTCAACACATCCTTTCTCTTAGTGTTGAGACATGAAAATTCCTCAAGCACTCCACTTTGTGTTACTAGGCATGCTTCCTCAACACACCCTCTTCTTGGTGTTGAGGCGGTGCAAATTCATCGACACCAATATTGTGTTGCAGGACATACCTGCCTCAACATATCCTTTATCTTAGTGTTGAGGCGTGCAGGTTCCTCAACACTCACCCAGCTGTGTTGCTAGGCATGCTTACTCAACACACCCCTCTTCTTGGTGTTGAGACGTGCAAATTCTCAACAACACTATTATGTTGCCGGGCATACTTCCTCAACATATCCTTTCTCTTAGTGTTGAGACGTGAAAATTCCACAACACTCACCACTGTGTTGCTAGGCATGCTTCCTCAACACACCCTCTCCTGGTGTTGAGACGTGCAGATTCCTCAACACCACTATTGTGTTGCCATGCATACCGCACTCAACACATCCTTTCTCTTAGTGTTGAGACGTGCAAATTTATCAACACTCACCACTTTGTGTTTCTAGGCATGCTTCCTCAACACACCCCCTCTTCTTGGTGTGTGCAAATTCCTCAACACCAATATTGTGTTGCCGGACATCTTGCCTCAAACACATCCTTTATCTTAGTGTTGAGATGTGCAAATTCTCAACACTCACCTGCTGTGTTGCTAGGCATGCTTCCTACCACACCCTCTTCTTGGTGTTGAGACGTGCAAATTCCTCAACACCACTATTATGTTTCTGCATACGCCTTAACACATCCTTTCTCTTAGTGTTGAGACATGAAAATTCCTCAAAACTCACCGCTGCGTTCTAGGCATGCTTCCTCGGCACGCCCTCTTCTTGGTGTTGAGGCGTGCAAATTCCTCAACACCACTATTGTGTTGCCGGGCATCTTTGCCTCAACACATCCTTTATCTTAGTGTTAAGACGTGCAAATTCCTTAAGACTAAGCCCATTTGTGTTGCTAGGCATGCTTCTCAACACACCCTCTTCTTGGTGTTGAGACGTGCAAATTCCTTACACCACTATTGTTTTCCATGCATCTTTGCCCTCAACACATCCTCTTCTTGGTGTTGAGACGTGCAAATTCCTCAACACTCACCACTTTGTGTTGCTAGGCATGCTTCCTAAACACACCCCCTTCTTGGTGTTAGGACGTGCAAATTCCCTCAACACCACTATTATGTTTGCCAGGCATACTTGCCTCATCACATCCTTTCTCTTAGTATTGAGACGTGAAAATTCCTCAACACTCACCCACTGTGTTGCTAGGCATGCTTCCTCAACACACCCTCTTCTTGGTGTTGAGACATGCAAATTCCTAAACATCACTATTATGTTGCCAGGCATCTTTGGATCAACATATTCTTTCTCTTAGTGTTGAGACGTGCAAATTCCTCTAACACTCACCACTTATGTTGCTAGGCATGCTTCCTCAACACACCCTCTTCTTGGTGTTGAGACGAGCAAATTCCTCAACACCACTATTGTGTTGCGAGCATGCCGCCACAACACATCCTTTTCTCTTAGTGTTGAGGCGTGCAAATTCCTCAACACTCACCACACTGTGTTGCTAGGCATGCTTCCTCGACACACCATTTTCTTGGTGTTGAGACGTGCAAATTCCTTAACACCACTATTGTGTTGCTGGGCATCTTTGCCCCAACACATCATTTCTCTTAGTGTTGAGACGTGCAAATTCCTCAACACTTCACTACCGTGTTGTCGACATCACGCCTCAACACATCTTCATCTTAGTGTTGAAATGTTTCCGCTTGCTCCTAGCCTGACCAAAGCAGCGCCATTCACCTTTCCGTAGAATAGCAACTCCATTGACCTAGCTACCAAAAGCGCGCCATCTACCTTTCCTAGCCAGCCAGCGCCCGTTTCACGGACCAAGTTACAGTGCCACCTCTGCCAATCAGTAGCCAAAGTTGCAGTGCTGATGCCAACACCCTATGGCCAAGTTAGAATTACGCAGAGCCGCCAACACAGGGATCACGGATTCCTCATGCCTTCCGCTAAAGGTTAATTGAATCTCCTCGGAAATTTCTTTACGTCTTGCCCTTTCGATTTTACTTTTATCTGTCACCATCTCATGCTTACCCCGCAACAATGCCACTGTTACGTGCTAAGCAGGGGACTTAATGTTGATGGTGGTTTTTAGCTTAGGTTGAAATCGTAAAACCTTGCATCTGATGTGACGTCACTCTGTAAGGAAACGGTGCCGTGAGTGCTAACCTCTCCACCGACATATTTATTGAGCCGTTCAATATACTTACATGAAATTTATCCAGACTGGCGAATGTAGCAACCATCCCAGATGTTCTGTATATTTCGGCGCCTCACCTATATTCACTTAATATAAGTTCCTTTTGAATGCCTTCTATGCCATGTTCTCCTACCTGAACCCTTAATGTTGATATGGCATGATGATTTGTGTTCGCTCGCGTGAAAGTAGCACGAATTTCCAAATATCAAGGATAAGGTCTTTGCATAAGGTATTCAATCAGAAAAGCATGATGCTCTATGGAAATGAACTTAAAAGAACTCTGTGTCAACACATAGAGTTCAATCAATTGCCCTGACTAACTTGCAGAAGTCAGGGTTTTGCGCCTCGCGTAGTATATCAGACCTTGCTTGTCGAAATTAAGCCCATGCGAACTAGGTAATCAATCCGTCATGGATTAGAAGGTGTAAAACCTTGCCCAATCGTAAAAGCAGGAGCGCAGCAGCAAAGGGAGGCGTGGCCATGCCTTAGGCCAATCGGCGCCACTTGCCATTGGCACGCCCCTTCCTAAACCTACCTATTTCTCTCGACCAATCGTGTCACCTCAAATTAGCCACGCGCACATAAGTTGTGTCTAGGCCCATACTCGCCGGCCCCACTTCCCATCGACCAATCAGGTCACTCTAAATCCTCCACACTCTCACCAGAAGTGTAGCCATGCCCATGCTTGGCCGACCCTCTTTTAATCGACCAATCAGGTCGCTCTAAAGCCGCCAACCTTTCTGGAAGTGTAACAGCGCCTTATGTTTGGTGGCCCCTTTCTCGACCAATCAAGTCGCTCCAAACTTGCCACCATACATTAAAGGCCAAACGCACCCTACCGCGCCACCATACTAATCGGGCAAGCCAAACGCGCCTTACCACAACAACATATTGATCGGCATGCCAACATGCCACTCTGTGGTGAGCATGCCACTTTAGCCTTGGCCACGCCGCTAAGCCCTAATTCTTACCACGGCGCCAAAACCTAGCCTTGGCCACGTCGCCAAGCCCTAATTCTTACCACGGTGCCAAAACCTAGCCTTGGCCACGCCGCCAAGCCCTAATTCTTACCACGACGCCAAATCCTAGCCTTGGCCACGCCGCCAAGCCCTAATTCTTACAACGGCGCCAAATCCTAGCCTTGGCCACGCCGCCAAGCCCTGATTCTTACCACGACGCCAAAACCAAGCCTTGGCCACGCCGCCAAGCCCTAATTCTTACCACGACGCCAAAACCTAGCCTTGGCCACGCCTCCAAGCCCTAATTATTACCACGGCGCCAAAACCTAGCCATGGCCACGCCGCCAAGCCCTAATTCTTACCACGACACCAAAACCTAGCCTTGGCCACGCCGCCAAGCCCTAATTCTTACAACGACACCAAAACCTAGGCTTGGCCACGCCGCCAAGCCCTAATTATTACCACGACGCCAAAACCTAGCCTTGGCCACGCCTCCAAGCCCTAATTCTTACCATGACTCAAAATCCTAGCCTTGGCCACGCCGCCAAGCCCTAATTTTGGCCATTTGAGCCAAACCTTAGCTTTGGCTTTCAACATGCGTGGCAACGCCACAACGCCACCGGCATGCCGCTATTCCACGGCTACTAGTATGCCGCTATGCCATGCCGGCATGCCGCTATTCCACGACTACGAGCATGCCGCTATGCCATGGCTACGCCATTAGCATGCCGCTATGCCATGGCTACGCCACTGGCATGCCACTAGCATGCCGCTATGCTATGGATCCACCAGCGCTACTATGCCAATAGCTCCACTTCGCTATACAACAAGATGCGCCATAATCAATGGCCACTCTTCCTCATGAGATGCAATATCAGCCATCCAAGTTCGCCATCAACCGACGGACTTGCGGCAAGTCCCGTGGAACCCGCTACGCCACGGTTACTCCAAGCGCCACTATGCTTAATTGCGCCACTTTGTTACACAACAAAGATGCGGCCATAATCAACGGCTACCCTTCCTCATGAGATGTAATCTCAGCCATTCAAGTTCGCCACCAAACTGACGGACTTGTGCCAAGTTTTAGGCGGCCGACCAAGGCAAGCCTAATAGCATCACATGCTATTTTCCTATGGCAAAATCTCTTGACTTTGACTTGCCAAACATAGCAACCTGCTACACGTTTTCCACGAAAACACTCGAGACATCAAATATGTCACAAAATGGGGGATACTCATCAGGATATTGGTCTGGCGGTTTACAGCGCGTGGCGTGCAATGCATAGATTATAAGAAAGTGTCATAAAGTAGGACAATTAGTGGTGGTTAAAAGTAACAGTGTAAACAATTCATTTCCTTCATCATGGAAGCGTAATGACTGACGGTTTACGAATTGACTTCCCTCATCATGGAAGCATAACGTCAGCGATTTACAAGTTACTCTATTCTTCCACCACTCAATCGTTTCCACTTCCTACGAGACCGTGGTGCGTTTCAATATGAATTGTATAAATAGATTTCACCTATTTTCACCAAAGAACAAGTTTTGGGTCGGCAACAATACAATATCTAGAAATCACCTGGTAGCTTTCCATTCTCGCGCTAACCGGTTCTACTTCCGATACAAGTCGTAAAACAAACCACACCTTCAGAATCAACGATTCTGGTCTCAACACTCTCTTCGCTTCCCTCCCTAAGACCAACCCATCTCATTCACTTTGTGATCGAAGCAAGCTGGAACGACCATTTCTTGGTTTAAGCCAGATTGTACAGATTGATCTTTCGAATCAAAAGTACTCAGGTGCAAAGTGCATTGTTTAGGGTTTAGATTCGTTTCTCATCCACACACCGAAATTACCAAAATCAGCGAAAACGGTTTTCACCCATAAACAATTGGCGACCACAGTGGGAGATTAATCTCTCGGTTGCGAAGCCAATTTCTAGATTTTAATTCCAATCTTCCCAAACTCAAGATGGTGGGTCTTAGGTATAAATTCAATTATTAACCTGAATTCACTTCAATCACCAATCCCAACCTTCCGCTTCAGGAGTTACCCCGGCCATCCGAAGCACTTCCAAAGCCGCGATGTTCGAAATCCAATCACCATGGAAGGCATGGCAAAAATATTAGAAGATGTTGCCGCAAATCGAGCTGATATTGTCAAGCCGCAAAATGAGATATTTTGTCTTTTAAAGAGTATGGCGAACCGGCTGTAGCAAGATCCAGCAAACATTCACTCGGAGAATGCCACCAATTTCAGAGATGGCACAAAATGTTAAATCCTTGTCTGAAGTATGTGCCCCCGCCAACGACGATGCAGACATAGTATGTGTACATATCCAACGAGAGCAAGAGGGAATGACCGACACTAATGTATCCTCTGCGAGCGCAGTCAACACATCCCATACGTTACACCCTCTAGCGCCAACACCAGCAACACCGAAAGCATCCCCTCTGGCGTGACACCTCCTATAACCAGAGCCAGAGCCACCGCTACTCCCAATATTTCTTCAAGCCTGACACCGCCAGTTGTCACCAAAGCCGCCGCCACTCCACCACCGGGACGAGAGACTGAAGGAGCCAGAGGAAGCCAACCTCCTCTTACCACTGTTGATTTGATGGAAAGACAAAAGATTCTCATAAGGCTCAGACAGACATGGCTACAACTCAGAAAGAGATACCAATCTTCCTCAAGACACTAACGGAGCGGCTACCACAAAAGTCATGTCAACCCCAAATGGAGTTGACAAAGAATACTTTTAACATCCGACGCAAGCACTTCAGTAGGACACGCTTCTATAGATGAAGAGGCTCGTGTTGCTCCTTAACGCCCAGTAGAAAAGAATCAGCAATCCAATTTCATCACACGTGAAGATCAGGAACGACTTCTCCAAAATCGAGGCAAAGAAAATCAGCAACCCTCCTGAGTTCACAGAGACCCTCTTCCTGTCTGGTCGCATGATTGATTGGGACTCCGTCCACAAAATCGTGCAGTCTATGATGAAACATTTATGTGAGATTCTCGTATTTCTCAAGGTGCAGCGTCAAGACATATCTGCAGACCCTCAACCGCACATCAGATCGGGAAAGCAAGTGTTTCGGACCAGCAAGTCGTTCCCAAACCCCAACCTCTCCTGGAAAGCACGATTGATAGATGGAATTGGGGACTCCTAACCACTGTTCACTTGAAGTATGTCGAGTTTGACAGCACACTGATTGACGCGGTCTCCAACTTCAACATTGTAACCGTCAAGACTCTAAGAGTTGCAACGGAAAATCAAATGAAGAAGCGTATTCTTTCCCATGAGGAGAAAAACACGACTTGCCGACCAGCACTATTTGTGTGTCGTCTTCCCATATGCCATAAACACATCAACTTGTTTTCGAAATCAGGGTTAATGGCGCTTTCATTGGAATTATCTCCGTGGAGCCGCCTTAACGTTCTCTCCGAAGTCGCCCGCTTCAACGTTTTCCAGTCGCCCGCTTCAACGTTCGCTCTAGCAGCCGCTCTTGCTTCAACGTTCTCTCCATAAGCTGCTCCAGGGATCCATAGCCGAAGCCAAGCCTCAACATCCTCTCCTGCATCCGAAGCCAAGCTTTGCCGTTCGCTCCATAAGCTTCAACGCCCCTCTCCAGGAGCCGAAACCGCTTCAACACTCCTTCCTTCCAAGGTTCGTGCCCGTAGCCGCCACACTCCTCCCTATCAAGGATCGTGATCGCAGCCAGCCAAGGTTCATAGTTGTGTCCACCTTTTGTTTCATCCCATCAAAGACCTGGTGACTTTTGTCCGTCTATCAACTCGTCGTCATCATGATGTCATCACCAATTCCTGATGGTGCTCACTCATGGGGGAGCCTAAAATACCCAAAGCCCAATCATGTGCGAAGGACTTGCCTAGCGGAGACAAAGCTAAGTAACCATCCTTAAACTAAATGTCTTATGTCTATTAGGTATATTCAATAAATTTTAAATATCTTAGTGTTGAGACGTGCAAATTCCTCAACACTCACCACTGTGTTGCTAGGCATGCTTCCTAACCACACCTCTTCTTGGTGTTGAGACGTGCAAATTCCTTAACACCACTATTATGTTTCCAGGCATACTCCCTCAACACATCCTTTCTCTTAGTGTTGAGACATGAAAATTCCTCAACACTCTCCACTGTGTTACTAGGCATGCTTCCTCAACACACCCTCTTCTTGGTGTTGAGACGTGCAAATTCATCAACACCAATATTGTGTTGCCAGACATACTGCCTCAACACATCCTTTATCTTAGTGTTGAGATGTGCAAATTCCTCAACACTCACCACTGTGTTGCTAGGCATGCTTACTCAACACACCTCTTCTTGGTGTTGAGACGTGCAAATTCCTCAACAACACTATTATGTTGCCAGGCATACTGCCTCAACACATCCTTTCTCTTAGTGTTGAGACGTGCAAATTCCACAACACTCACCACTGTGTTGATAGGCATGCTTCCTCAACACACCCTCTTCTTGGTGTTGAGACGTGCAAATTCCTCAACACCACTATTGTGTTGCCGGGCATACGCCTCAACACATCCTTTCTCTTAGTGTTGAGACGTGCAAATTTATCAACACTCATCGCTATGTTTCTAGGCATGCTTCCTCAACACACCCTCTTCTTTGTGTGTGCAAATTCCTCAACACCAATATTGTGTTGCTAGACATACTGCCTCAACACATCCTTTATCTTAGTGTTGAGACGTGCAAATTCCTCAACACTCACCACTGTGTTGCTAGGCATGCTTCCTACCACACCCCTCTTCTTGGTGTTGAGACGTGCAAATTCCTCAACACCACTATTATGTTTCTGCATACCGCCTCAACACATCCTTTCTCTTAGTGTTGAGACATGAAAATTCCTCAACACTCACCACTGCGTTGCTAGGCATGCTTCCTCAACACACCTTCTTCTTGGTGTTGAGACGTGCAAATTCCTCAACAACACTATTGTGTTGCCAAGCATACTGCCTCAACACATACTTTATCTTAGTGTTGAGACGTGCAAATTCCTCAAGACTCACCACTGTGTTGCTAGGCATGCTTCCTCAACACACCCTCTTCTTGGTGTTGACACGTGCAAATTCCTCAACACCACTATTTTGTTTCCATGCATACTGCCTCAACACATCCTCTTCTTGGTGTTGAGACGTGCAAATTCCTCAAAACTCACCACTGTGTTGCTAGGCATGCTTCCTCAACACACCCCCTTCTTGGTGTTAGGACGTGCAAATTCCTCAACACCACTATTGTGTTGCCAGTGCATACTTTGCTCATCACATCCTTTCTCTTAGTATTGAGACGTGAAAATTCCTCAACACTCACCACTGTGTTGCTAGGCATGCTTCCTCAACACACCCTCTTCTTGGTGTTGAGACATGCAAATTCCTAAACATCACTATTGTGTTGCCAGGCATAATGGCTCAACATATCCTTTCTCTTAGTGTTGAGATGTGCAAATTCCTCAACAGTCACCACTGTGTTGCTAGGCATGCTTCCTCAACATACCCTCTTCTTGGTGTTGAGACGAGCAAATTCCTCAACACCACTATTGTGTTGCCGAGTGCATGCTTTGCCACAACACATCCTTTCTCTTAGTGTTGAGACGTGCAAATTCCTCAACACTCACCACTGTGTTGCTAGGCATGCTTCCTCAACACGCCATTTTCTTGGTGTTGAGACGTGCAAATTCCTTAACACCACTATTGTGTTGCCAGGCATGCTGCCTCAACACATCATTTCTCTTAGTGTTGAGACGTGCAAATTCCTCAACACTCACTACCGTGTTGTCAGACATCACTGCCTCAACACATCTTCATCTTAGTGTTGAAATGTTCCGCTTGCTCCTAGCCAGCCAAAGCAGCGCCATTCACCTTTCCGTAGCCAGCAACTCCATTGACCTAGCCAGTCAAAGCAGTGCCATCTACCTTTCCTAGCCAGCCAGCGCCCGTTTCACGGACCAAGTTGCAGTGCCACCTCTGCCAATCAGTATCCAAAGTTGCAGTGCTGATGCCAACACCCTATGGCCAAGTCAGAATTACGCAGAGCCGCCAACACAGGGATCACGGATTCTCATGCCTTCCGCTAAAGGTTAATTGAATCTCCATGGCAATTTCTTTACGTCTTGCCCTTTCGATTTTACTTTTATCTGTCACCATCTCATGCTTACCCCGCAACAATGCCACTGTTACGTGCTAAGCAGGGGACTTAATATTGATGGTGGTTTTTAGCTTAGGGTTGAAATCGTAAAACCTTGCATCTGATGTGACGTCACTCTGTAAGGAAACGGTGTCGTGAGTGCTAACCTCTCCACCGACATATTTATTGAGCCGTTCAATATACTTACATGAAATTTATCCAGACTGGCGAATGTAGCAACCATCCCAGATGTTATGTAAATTTCGGCGCCTCACCTATATTCACTTAATATAAGTTCCTTTGAATGCCTTCTATGCTATGTTCTCCGGCTGAACCCTTAATGTTGATATGGCATGACGATTTGTGTTCGCTCGCAGTAGAGTAGCACGAATTTCCAAATATCAAGGATAAGGTCTTTGCATAAGGTATTCAATCAGAAAAGCATGATGCTCTATGGAAATGAACTTAAAAGAACTCTGTGTCAACACATAAAGTTCAATCAATTGCCCTGACTAACTTGCAGAAGTCAGGGTTTTGCGCCTCGCGTAGTATATCAGACCTTGCTTGTCGAAATTAAGCCCAGGCGAACTAGGTAATCAATCCGTCATGGATTAGAAGGTGTAAAACCTTGCCCAGAATCAGAAAACAGGGAGCCGCAGCAGCAAAGGGAGGCGTGGCCATGCCTTAGGCCAACTGGCGCCACTTGCCATTGGCAACGCCCCTTCCTAAACCGGCCCTATTTCTCTCGACCAATCGTGCCGCCTCAAATTAGCCACGCGCACATAAGTTGTGGCTAGGCCCATACTCGCCGGCCCTACTTCCCATCGACCAATCAGGTCACACTAAAGCCTCCACACTCTCACCAGAAGTGTAGCCATGCCCATGCTTGGCCGACCCTCTTTTAATCGACCAATCAGGTCGCTCTAAAGCCGCCACACTTTCACCAGAAGTGTAACCGCGCCTTATGTTTGGCCGGCCCCTTTCCTCGGCCAATCAAGTCGCTCCAAACTTGCCACCATACATTAAAGGCCAAACGCACCCTACCGCGCCACCATACTAACTGGCAAGCCAAACGCGCCTTACCACAACAACATATTGATCGGCATGCCAACATGCCACTCTGCCGCGGTAGCGTGCCACTTTAGCCTTGGCCACGCCGCCAAGCCCTAATTCTTACCACGGCGCCAAAACCTAGCCTTGGCCAAGCCGCCAAGCCCTAATTCTTACCATGGTGCCAAAACCTAGCCTTGGCCACGCCGCCAAGCCCTAATTCTTACCACGGCGCCAAATCCTAGCCTTGGCCACGTCGCCAAGCCCTAATTCTTACAATGGCGCCAAATCCTAACCTTGGCCACGCCGCCAAGCCCTAATTCTTACCACGACGCCAAAACCTAGCCTTGGCCACGCCGCCAAGCCCTAATTCTTACCAC
The DNA here is from genome assembly GCA_023531295.1 of Papaver armeniacum. Lineage (NCBI taxonomy): Eukaryota > Viridiplantae > Streptophyta > Magnoliopsida > Ranunculales > Papaveraceae > Papaver > Papaver armeniacum. The sequence continues at coordinate 12,276 of JAJJWW010016705.1, forward strand.
GACGCCAAAACCTAGCCTTGGCCACGCCGCCAAGCCCTAATTCTTATCACGGCGCTAAAACCTAGCTTTGGCCACGACGCCAAATCATAGCCTTGGCCACGCCGCCAAGCCCTAATTTTGGCCACGCCGCCAAGCCCTAATTTTGGCCACAAAGCCAAACCTTAGCTTTGGCCATGCTACAACGCCACAGGCGTGGCCATGCCACAACGCCACTGGCATGCCGCCATGCCACGACTACTAGTATGCCGCTATGCCACGCCACTGGCATGCCGCTATGCCACGCCACTGGCATGCCGCTATGCCACGGCTACTAGTATGCCGCTATGCCGCGGCTACGCCATTAGCATGCCGCTATGCCATGGTTACGCCACTGGAATGCCACTAGCATGCCGCTATGCCATGGCTCCACCAGGCGCTACTATGCCAATGGCGCCACTTCTCTATACAACAAGATGCGGCCATAATCAATGGCCACTCTTCCTCATGAGATGCAATCTCAGCCATCCAAGTTCGCATCGAATCGACGGACTTGCGGAAAGTCCCGTGAAAACGCTTACGCCACGGCTACGCCAAGCGCCACTATGCTAATGGCGCCACTTTGTTACACAAACGGAGAGATGCGGCCATAATCAACGGCTACCCTTCCTCATGAGATGTAATCTCAGCCATTCAAGTTCGCCACTGGCGACGGACTTGTGCCAAGTTTTAGGCGGCCAACAAGGCAAGCCTAATAGCATTACATGCTATTTTCCTATGGAAAATCTCTTGACTTTGACTTGCCACACATAGCAACCTGCTACATGTTTTCCACGAAAACACTCGAGACATCAAACATGTCACAAACTGGGGGATACTCATCAGGGTATTGGTCTGGCGATTTATAGCGCGCGGCGTGCAATGCGCCCGTTACAAGAAAGTGTCATGAAGTAGGACAATTAGTGGTGGTGAAAAGAAACGGTGTAAACAATTCATTTCATTCACCATGGAAGCGTAATGACCGACGGTTACACGAATTCACTTCCTCATCATGGAAGCATAACGTCGACCGGTTTACACGTTACTCTATTCTTCCACCACTCAATCGTTTCCACTTCCTACGAGATCATGGTGCGTTTCAATATGACTTGTATAAATAGGCTTCACCTATTTTCACCAAAGAACAAGTTTTGGGTCGGCAACAATACAGTATCTAGAAATCACCTGGTAGCTTTCCATTATGCTAACTAGTTCTACTTCCGATACAAGTCATAAAACAAACCACACCTTCAGAATCAACGATTCTGGTCTCAACACTCTCTTCGTTTCCCTCCCTAAGACCAACCCTTCTCATTCACTTTGTGACCGAAGCAAGCCTGGAACGTCCATTTCTTGGTTTAAGCCAGGATTGTACAGATTGATCTCTCGAATCAAAAGTACTCCCGTGCAGTGCATTGTTTAGGGTTTAGATTCGTTTCTCATCCACACACCCGAAATTACCAAAATCAGCAGAAACGGTTTTCACCCATAAACAAGAGGTACCATTTTCTGAGGTTGCATCTGTGAAAGTATCATCTCTGGGAAGCATCATCATCTTTGGAGGTGCCATCATGAGAATCAGTCATCCTCGCAAAATTGTTGTGATATCCATACAACATTTCTACTTCGACACATCATTCAACAAAATAATGGATCATGGAACGAAACTGCACGTCTACGAAAAACGGTAACAATTGAACTCTTACCTGTTTACGGTTTCACTAGCTGTAGTGACTATAACACGAAAATTTCAAGAGTCTGTTCGTTTCTTTAAACCTGCAAAGACGAACAAAAAATCTCATTATTCAAAATCATAACTTGATTTTCATGTGAGCAATCCACATAATTTTTCACCGTGTGAGCGACTCTCACCGAGTGAACACTCGTTGGATTTTGTGCATACACTATTAGGCCACAAAATCCATACAAACAATACTTTATCAACAAATTGTTTACTTCTAATAATTGTTCAAAATCAATATTTGGTTTTACGATATATTTTTTTTAAAAATTTCGTGAATAATTCACGTATGCTAAAAAAAAATATTTTTTTTATGTGAGTTAACAACTCAAGTAAATTGTTTAATTTTTTTTTACGTGAGCAAGTCACGTGTGTAAAAAAAAAATACTTTTTTTCGCTCGAACGAGCGTTCGTCTATCAAACATGAATCTTTTCTATCTTGCAGAAGTCCAAATAAATTTTGTTTTTATGAAAACTCATAGACAAAATTTTCTCAGATATGCAACTAGATCATGTCTATTCAAAAATATACATATATCTCTTTCATATTAGGTATTATCGTTCGTTTCCTAAACCGACGGATGGACGTGTCTGTTTGCTAAAAACAAGTTTTCATGAAACTTACGCATGCATACATACCTAAAAGTTTTGCTTTATGAACAACTCATGAACGGCTAACGTCATTTTTTTTTACTCAAGTGATCGGTCTTGTCGGAACTCCATCGGCGGTGGATCGGAATCGTCGGCGCTCTGGTCAAACTAATTTTTTTTTTAGGACGTGAGATGGAAGAGAGATGGTCGGTCAGTTGAAGAGAAATAATTTTTTTAGGACTTCTTCCCTTTTATATCAATTTTATTTCCAAAAAACCTAATAAAACATGGATTTCCTTTTTTGGGCTCGGCCCGTAAACACTAAACCGACCAAACCGGACGTCCGATTTGTCCAAATCAGCGGTGCCTCGTCTCTCCGTACTCGTGAGATGACACTCTATCACATCACCAGAGTCCTTATCCGGGCATTTGCTCGTACATGACATCATTTGAGCAAATCGGGATTACGAAAATGCCTTTGTATGACTAAGTTGGACTACTTATCTCGTCTCATCGGAAAATCACCATCTAATGCTTACTTGCAGAACATGACTGTCCCTCACTAAGCGGGGGACTTAATGTTGATGGTGGATTTTCGACAAGGGCTAAAATCGTGAAAATCGAGATCTCGCATGTTTCTGACCCGGCTTCAGGAATGCATGCGACGATTCATATTTTACGATCCATGAACCGTTTCACGGTCTCTGACTGAGCGAACATTCCTCTCAGAGCTATGATGAATATGTTTCTCGAAAGGCCTCCCCGGCCGAACGTTTGATGCTTCACACATTTCATCATCACCTCTATGTAGAATCTTAATGATTGGGCGGTTCCCTAGACATAATTGTTTATTAGAGAGCTTAACGCCTTCAGGATGTCACGCTGCACGTTGTTCCATGACTAAATAGAGAGACCCACCTCTACATATAATCTTAATGATTGGGTGGTTCCCTAGACATAATTGTTTGTTAGAGAGCTTAACGCCTTCAGGACGTCACGCCGCACGTTGTTCCCTGACTACGTAGAGATACCGTGTATATAATCTCTTGATGATTGGGCGGTTCTCTAGACATAATTGTTTGTTAGAGAGATTAACGCATTCAGGACGTCACGCCGCTCGTTGTTCCCTGACTATACACCCCCTCAGGACGAATATGATGCTTCAACTATCTCATATCTCGATTATGCAAATAAATTAATTCTAGTGTGTCATTCGCCAACTGAATCCTAGAAAATAATCTATTTTATCTAATTGCTCCGGCGTGGTCGATCCTGTGTCGATTCCATGGATTAGTAATGGATAACCATTTCATCTCATTACTCGTTCTAATTCCTGGGCTGAATTCCATGGATTAGTAATAGATACTCAACTCATTTTATTACTCCGTTTCATGAATCATTCCCAGCCTGAATTTCATGGATTAGTAATAAATATTCAACAATCCGGGCGCTCCGGGATCATCACCGAGTAAGCCCTCGGGAAAATGTGCAAGTGTACTTGACAATAGTGCACGAACGAGCACTCCAAACGCACGAACGATCGTTCAAAACATGGACAAACGAGGAACTTATGAATAAAATAATATTAAATAAAATAAACAAGAGGCGTGGGACCAGGGCCCACCGCCGACCGATCATGCCGTGGCCATTCTCCCATTATTTTATTTATTTATGTTAATTTGTTTCCCTCATCTTATGGAAACTCCTTCATTTGAGCAAACTCCCTTGTTTGAGCGAAACTCTTAGTTTTTTCATACTTTCATCGAACAAAAATAGGGAAAGGTGTCACGGGACCGGGCCACCTAGCCGGATGGCCATGCCCTAGCCTTGGCCGGTCCCATACCTCACAATCCCTTATTTTCTCATATTATTATTTCCATCATCTCATGGAATTCCATCGTTTGAGCGAAAACCCTAGTTTTTCAATATTTTCTCAAATATTTCTCAAACCATGAAAAAGCCAAAAAGTCAAACGATCACATGACCGACTAGGCCACTCACGTCAAGTATTAAAATATTATTATTTTAATATTTTAAAATATTGGTCGCACGAGCAAAGTTCTATTTGCTCATTCGAGCAAAATTGAGAATTTCAGTCAAGATCAAACTCTTCTGAAAATCCAAAGTATTGCTCAAACGCGCACCAGAAAATACCAAAACTCTCAGGATTGAGAAACGGATATTGTTCTGACACGGGCTTGCCACCTTGACCGACCAAGGTCGTCCCTAAGGCTTGCAATGAGCCGGTCCCACACATCTTTATAATTTTGACCTTATTTGCTATCAATTGCTCATATTGGGTCGAAACTCTCTCAATCGACCGTCATCTGGTCCCACAACCACCAATGGCCGGTCCCATGACCCTTGGTCGGTCCTTCATCTCTCCATAACTAGGTTTTACTACCCAACGCTCACACGAGCATTATTTTAATAAATGATTAAACCAGCGTTTGATCGTTCTTTCACCAACCGGTCAACCAAGGACTTTGGTGCATGCTCACTCGAGCATTCAGGCGTATATGGTCGACCATCATCCCATATAACCGGCCACTCCTCACTCAAATGACCTATTTTCAAGAATCATCAATTGATCAAAATTAGGGTTTCGAACAAATGCTTTGTAATCATAATTCTGAGTGAGTTCAAACACTAATAATTTTATGTTGATCCAGCAATCAACATCTGAGTTAATTACATAATATTTGGTCAGGCTACCAATATTTTAATTAATAT
>JAJJWW010016706.1:0-62653 GCA_023531295.1 Papaver armeniacum
CTTGAACACGAGAAAGATGTGAAGACCTAGAGAGATTTAGGAGTGTTGCGAGATTTTACATTTGTACACTCGCGAGAATGTCGCAAGTCGATCCGAAAATAAAGGACAAGTTTAGTCAACAACCACTATGTAATGTCCTATATAAAGAGCCGAACATGCTTAAGAGAGGAGAGATCTTTTCGAGTGTTGGGCAAGTTATTAAGAGAGAGAAATTTTAGAGCGATTGTAAATTCTTTAGCTTATTTCCTTTCCATCTTGTAACATTTGTGAGTTTTAATCAATAAAGAATATAATTGTTCATCTTAAATGACTTGATTGTGTGAATTCTTAGAGGTGTAGTGTGGGATTTTCTGCTACTACATATGGCGCTAGAAACATGGACTCTCAAGATTGATATTGTGATTTGAAAGAATTTGGAGTAATAGGGAAGGAACTTCATATAATTTTCAACAATTCATTAAGATTGAAAAATGGAGAAGAAGACATGCATCAAAACAACCAACAACCGTTAGAAGGAGTAGGAGAATTCTTCCGGAGAAATGAGAGACGAGATGAGGGAATCTTCAAGAATGAATACAAGGAACAATAGAGAAAATCAAATTCAACCGCCAATTCAACGTACACCACCAATACAAAATAGATCTGTGGATTATGACAGAGTGAGTGTACATACTTATGATCAGATTCTGTAGATGAAATGGGAGAAGAGCAGCAATTAGGAGGCAATGGACAAGAGGAGAGAGACCAAGAAGTAATTGGAGGAATAATTCATGAAAATGAAGAGATTGCAGCATTAGAGGCATTGAGGCAAACAATACATGAAGAAAGGCGGTTAGAAGCGTAAGAACGTGCGAATTTGACAAGGAAAATCATGAATTGAGGATGGAAAATATGAGATTACAAAATAAAAGGTCAAGAAGCACTACAAGATTAAGTTCAAGATCAGCTTAGAGAAGAAATAAGACAAAATTTGCCTATGGAAAATGCTAATGAAGAAACTCGAGAGGAATACAAAATCCAAGGCGAAGAACGTCGCAAGGAAGAGAAATAATGGAAGATCGTTATATCCAACGTGCTGAAACTCTTCAAAATGGGCAAAATGATAGAAATCAGGGAAATAAACACCGTCAGGGGCGAAATAATCAAGATGGCGAAGAAAATCAGGAAGAAGGAAGGAGAATATTACATGGGAGAGAAATACAAAGAAATGAACGAGTAACTTAAGATGAAATTGAAAGACATTATACTGAACAAGCACATCTAGCTCGTGAGAGGGAAAGACTAAGAGCAGAAGTGGAAGAACAAGAGCTACAAGAGGCAATTCGACGAATAACCATGATAATCGAAAGGAGGCGTGAGCGAAATCGCAATAATGCTAATATCAATGAAGAATATGATAGAGTACAAAGGAGAACTGAAAGGCGGCAAAGAGGAGAAAATGATAGATATAACGGTGTGCGAATTAATGAAAGAAGTGAAAGAGAAGATCACAGAGAAAGACGAGAGGAAAATGATGAACAAGAAAATCAAACAAGAGATGAACGCAGGAGAAGAGAGGCGGAGTTGAAAAGACCAATGGATCCAAATTTCGGTATAAATGAACAAATTTTGAGAGAGTTAGCGAAAATGAGAGGAATGATAAATAATAAAAGAGGAGGAGGAAAGAGACAATTGGATGAAGCCATAGAGGAAGTTTGCGAAAACTCCATTCACACAAGAAGTACAATTAGGAGGAATACCCCCAAAATGCAATTTACTGCGTTAACCAAAGATTTTGATGGAACAACTTGTGATCCAACACATCAAAGCTTATGTGAGATGTATGCTACAATGGTAGAACCATGATGCAATATTATGCAAGTATTTCGCATCAAGTTTAACATGAGAGGCGTTAAAATGGTTTGAAGGTTTTCCAAAGAATACTATAACATCTTTCAACCACTTGCAAGCTATATTTTTAGGAGCATATATAAGTAACAATTCCTCGCGACCGGGCATTGAAAATGTATTTGGGTTGAAGCAAAGGGTTGGCGAAAGTTTGAAGCACCTAACTGTGAGATGGAAGACAATGTGTGGTGATATGTCTGGTCGTGTGGACGAAAGATATCTCATTCTATCATTCATCAATGCTATGTTCGCAACCAACCTATTATACATTCAAATTTTCAGAATCAAAAATACAATCACAATGACAGAGTTGCGAGAACTTCAGGAGGAATATATTGCTCTTGAGGAAAAGCAAAATGAGATGGAATCATACCCCATTGCGAACACAAGTTAAAGAGCAGCGAATGCAAGCTTGTTACCCAAGTTAATAAATACAGTGGAGAGCACATCGCAAGGGCAACAAGAGAGGATAATGGGATATAGTCAGCAAAAGCTAGTAGCTATGGGGAGCCATGATCAAGAAGAATTTGAGAGAGAGAGAGAAACTTCTATAGCCGTGGTGGAAATAACAAAATCCAAAGACTCGATCAGCCACAAGAAACGTATGGAGGTCATCAGCCACAAGAAACCTATGGAGGTCATCAGCCGCAAGGAACTTATGGAGGTCGGAGGAAAACCATCACAGAGGGCATCAAGTCATAAGATAGTATGGGAAGAAATCAAATGCCACCTTTGAATGCTAGTGTGGAGAAGATATGGGAAGCTATAATCCTAATGGAAAACATACCCGCACCATGGAACATGGGGAGTGAACCACCTCCAAGCTACAGAAGTAATGAATTTTGCTCTTATCATCATTTCCATGGACATACAACAAATGACCGCAGATATATAAAGAGAATCATTCTCGTGGATGATAGATCGGGAAAATTAAATCACTTTCTAATAGGACAAACGCAAACTCAAGCATTACCACCTCCTCCGGATATTCACAAGCCAAACACAAAGAAAAGAAAGAGAAACATTTGTGATTGAAGTTGGTGCAAAGGCAAAGAATCTATTTTGTAACTCTATCCACACTCATACAAGACGATTGAAGATTTTCACGATAACACTCTCAGCAGGGTTTTCGCAAGAGATGCCAAGATAGAGAAATAATGAACATTGTGAAAACATCGCCACTGGAAGAATGGCGTTACCGCAGAAGAAGTACCTGAGGGTGGAGAAATGCATGACAACCCATTGGTGGTAAGATTGGAGATCAACCCAAAACCTAGCGAGGATGAAGATGATGAAGTCGAGAATTCATGGGCAATCAATGAATTTTGATCGACATCGGAAGTTCCGTGAATATTCTTTTTTATCATACTTATAAAACTATGGGAGGGAAAGATGAAGATCTAATACCTTCAACGTGCAAAATCTGTGGTTTTAACGGTACTGCAAATATGCCAAAAGGAGAAGTTCATATGCGAATTCCACTGAAAGGATTATCTTATGAAATTTTATTCTGTGTAGTTGATGTGGAATCACCATACAACGCACTGATTGGACGACCTTGGTTACATGATATCTTAGGTGTGGCATCGACTTTCCATCAATGTATCAAGTTCCCTCATCCCACTGGTGTTGGCATCATAAAGGGAGATTGTGTTGAAGGAAAGAAGTGTTATGAAATTGATATAGAATCTTGCGAAGAAAGAGCTGCGAAGAAGAAAATTGGAAACACAACATCAAAGAAAAACAAAGAGGTGAAAGATTAATAATGGTAGATGTAATAGAACAGAGAGAGGAAGAAATGCTGCGAAACCAATATATGATGAAGATAAGAAGTGGCGAAGGCTTCGCAATAGACAAGAAAATGACAGGAAAATTCAAAAACGCAGAGGCAGAAAATAGCAGAAATAAGAGACCTAAATAATGAATGTACTTGTTGACTGTCGAAGAAGAAATTGGGAGGTAAAAGAAAAATGTATGATGGGTTTGATCTAAAAAAAAAAAAAAATCTTATGAATAGCAGAGATGAGGTTGCGAAAGGAAGTTGATATGCAGAAGAAGATAATATATTTTATAAAATATAAAGATATGATTGCGAAATTACAAAAAAATTATATGCGTAAGAATCAACAAATTAATCAAACAGAGGTGAACCAACTATGGCATACACTCCTAGTTCGCTAAAATCAAAATTTCGCAAGAGGCAAATGTAAGACCTAAAGTGCATCATAGAAGGGGGGTACCTATTGCATGGCTCAGAAAAAGGTTACACCGCCCGGAACCTCGAGTCATGGAGAATTGGGGTCAATAAAGCCCATCCAGGGGAGGTATTTGGATTTTCAATCTAAGCTTATGACTTAGATTGGACGACCGAGGGTCTCTTCTAAGGAGTCGCATTTGAACAAGGCGCCGAGGTACACGGTTGAGCCAAGAGTGCCCTGGGGCATTTGAAGTGTCTCGGCCATTCTTGGAAAGTCTCGGCATATGCTGCACTCAACCCGAAGAAAACTCCACTTAGGGTACAGTCTCGTAACCATAAGCCATATAGGCAAAAGGGATAAGAGGCTACGAAAACAATTGGTTGTTGTTAAGACCGGATGGGGGGAGCTAGCCTTGTATGGCAGAAGTACGCCTCCTTGAAGGGGAAACCAGGGAGATGATAAGGGCGGCACCCTCCATTAGGGAGCTGATAAGTGTCTTAAGACGCAAATGTCATGAGGTTTTATTTCAAGAAGGAAATTTAGGCTTGTCATATTTGTGCGACAATCAAGAGGCAATAATACAAAAGATAAAGATAAGACGAGATCAATGGGTCGGTACATGAAAATGTAAGGACGTCCTGCGATTTCGTCGCAAGACGGCAATGTCATGGGGCTTTATATTCGCAAGAATTTTTAGGCCCGTCATATTGTCGCAACAAAAATATCCTACAGAGGCAACAATACTAAAGAAATGATAAGGCAAGATCAATGGGTCATTACATGAAAGTGTAAAGACGTCCAACGATTTTTCGCAATGACAAGGGGTGGCACAAGAAGACCTTTAACTAGGAAGGCAAAATAAGACCACATATATATATATATAAAAAAAAGGAAATCTTGGAAGAAACCAAGGTTTCCTTACTTCTGAAAATTCAGCAAAGAATAAAGCAATGAGATTGAGGCATGAACACATATCATTATTCGAAAGTAACTTGCTTAATCTCTCATTTGAATGCAAATAACAGAGGCAAGTATGGGAATGTATAGAATAAAAACATGTTATTTGTCTTCATATGATAGATTCACGCGCTCATAAAATGAAAGGTTAATAATATATTGATTAATCAGTATTGCAAAAAGAATTGTTCTTTTAACATTTGCAGGAAGGAACAACAAAGGTAGAGCTTGTATCTCAAGACCCAAGAAACTCATGAAGAAAAGATTAAAAAAATAGAAGATTAAAAGAATGAATGAACGGATATTACAAAAAGAGAAAGAAGAAAACAAAATTATTTCTTATTTGATTCTTCTTCTTCATTTTCTTCATCATCGATCTTTCTACTTCTTCATCTTCATCGATCCTTCTACTTCTTCATCTGCGTCGATTCCTCTTCTTCGCTAGCTTCATTTATCGGATATATCCAAAGAAGGCACATTCTTAGGGATTTCATCAAGGAGGCAAGGGTATGAAGAATGAGGAATGATGTTGTCATCGCACCATCTTAATAGTCCGATTGCGAAAAGAGTAGCATCATTCTTGAAATTCGCAACCGTAATTTGTAGTTGCCTCTTCAATCTAGAATATTTGTCATTTCGAGAAGAAAGATCCTTTATGAAATGCTCCTTCTCGATTCAATTTCTTCAATTGTTTTGCGAAATCTCTCTTCAAAGCCTCTCGTGGAACATATGACAATGAATCAACAACTTAATGACAACTTCATAAAAACAAACAATTAAATAAAGAAGAATGGCCAACAACCTTCTTTGTCGTAAATCATATCCCTAATCAAGGCCGTATGCTCAGCTTGAAGACTAACGTTAACACCTAAATTATTTCTGGCATCATCTAGAACCTTCGCAGCCCAAGCGAATTCATCGTCATTGTTTATGAGAAGAAGGGAGCGAATTTGATTCTCTCTTTCACTAAGAATAGCATTTTCGCGGATGGATTCATCCCGTTCAATTTGAACTTCAAGAAGAGTTTTTTGGAATTTCGCTAATGCTTGAGCACCTTGACTAGTAATGCGATCTTTGTCATCTATGAGATCACTGATTTTCTTCCTTAAAGTATTAATTTTATATTTAGAATTAAGATATAGACGTTTAAATTGGTTGTCTAAGCCTAAACTAGATCTATGATCAATTTCTAAGAGCCGAAATTTGATTGAAGTTCGTTTAGAGGAAGAGATTTAATCTTGTTATTTGAAAAACTATTCAAAGAATCGTTGAGGTAACCAAGGAGGGCATTATTATCCATAGGATCGGGTAATGAGTGAAGAAGAATGGCTTCATCGTAAAGGTTATAAACGCTCATGAAAATGGTAAGTCGATAAGGGAAGATAATGAGAGAACAAAACAAAGGAAAAGAGAAAAGTCTCATACCATAAAGCTGTTGGTTGGCACTCTGAAGACTAGAAATCTTATTCTTCTAAGTGGAAGAATCAGCCTCTAATTGCTTGGTTTTCACGCGAAGAGTAGCAACTTCAGTTTCAAATTCTTTATTTCTCTTGCGAAGAACAGCAGCTTCAGCTTCCAACTCTTCATTTTTCTTGCGAAATTGAAGATTCTTCTTTTCGAGAATATCGCGCCTTTTCTCAAGATCCGAGGAAACAACAAAGGAAGCTCCCTGACTATAAAGGAAAGTAAAGAAATTATCAATATATAACTTAAAATCGAAATTATGAAGAAATAAAGGAATGAGACATACCAAGACACCAAGCAAATTTAGAAAGTCTGGAGTCACCGATCCTGGAGACCCCATGAAGAGAATCATCACCCTCTAGTAAAGGAGCATCACAAATACTCGCGAGAGAGCTTTGCACGTTAGAGAGACGATTATCTCCACCAATTCCTTGCATGGAGTCGAGAAGATGCTAGACAATTGTGCCATAGAAGATTGGTTGGAGAATTCTCCTTTCGAGAGAAATATCAATATCATCATTATCTTCATCAGAGCTTTCGCGGATTGAGGATTTTAAGGAGAAGGGGAATGAATCCTTCACTTCTTTGAAGGTGGGGCAAGGGCTTTTCCCCGCGAAGAGAACCTTTACTCTTGCTCTGGCCTTGCAGATTAGGATTTTCTTCAACTTCAGGATCAACCTTCGCACACGAATGAAGATAAGAAACAGAGGCAACAATATTGTTAAAAATAATAAAGAAAAGTATTTCTTACTTCATCCGTGATCGAACGGAGTACTGCTAGGGTACTTGCCTTAGCATTTCTTTTGTAGCTCCTTCTCGACTTGATAATCTGAAAATTTCGCAAGACTAATAGGTATAAAAAAAGGAATGAAGATTATAAATTGAGCGAAATTTAGGAAGTATACCTCTTTTGCATTTTCAAAGCGCTTAAAAACCAAGGTTGATAGTTGGCGAGATTCGCAGGAGCACTTGTGAACCCGAAATGTAAGGTCCTTTCAAAACCAACGGAAAGACGCACCATCCGTCGTCTTTAGAATGACGAGGAACATTGTTCTTGCCGAGAATGCTCGATATCTTGATGAGTATATTATCGCCGGCGACGTTTCTTTTCTCTTCAAGCGAGCACCCCAAATGAGTTTTATCATTCTTCATGTTTATTACTTCATAGTTTTCGAAGAAGCTTTCCACCGTATATTTTTCTGGGCGAATATCTCTAAGTCCACAAATTTGGGATCTCGACTTCTTTTGGGTAAAGAGATCCCTTACCAAGACCACGATTGTTTAACTCAAGCATTAAGCGGATACAATCCCCGCTTAGTTGGTAGATGGCTCGCGAGAATTTCGCATGAGCAAGAACTTCATAAAATAAGGGAAGGTCAGGGTCATAGTGAGGAATGGGAAGATCGGCGAGAATTTGACCTAGCGAAATTATGATTTCCTGATCATCACAATGATGATCAGGAAAACGATTTTGAGAAAGAATGGATTTAGATTCTTGATCGGGAATGGTGGACAACGTGAAACCTCTATCTTTGAAATCCTTTTGCACTTTGTCCAGAACAACTTCATATTTGCGACCGATTGGAGGCATTTTCAAAGTATAGGAATGTAGAGAAACTGAAGATCAAAAGAAGTGAAAAGGAAAAGATTTGAAGAGGAAACGGAAGTTACGGAGAGATGTTGAAGAAAAAGTTGCGAGAAAAACAAGAAGGAAAGTAAAAAAAAAAAAGAAGAAGAGAGGAGTAAGGAAAGTATATATAGAGAGAAGGTTTCTAAAAGGCAAACACATTTGATGCGAAGAGTAGACATGAACGGTTGAGAAAAAAACAGTTGAAAAAGACGTGTCAAGAAATGGATGGAGGAAGAGATACGTGTAATAAATTCTGCGTAAAAGTACAGAATCATGTCAATACAGAAAAATATGAAAAAATGAACAGCTGCGGCATTTTGAAAGTATTAGTTCTCATGACATTCTCCCCTTCGCAGAGAAGACATGAGAAGAGGCAAGATGTAGGATCAGAATATCGCAACACCAAGACCCTTGCGAAATCCATAAACGACACATTGCGAAAATGTCGCAGATGGATAATATAAATGACGCAACGGATGACGACAGCTTGAACACGAGAAAGATGTGAAGACCTAGCGAGATTTAGGAGTGTTGCGAGATTTAACATTTGTACACTCTCGAGAATGTCGCAAGTCAGATCCGAAAATAAAGGACAACTTTAGTCACAACCACTATGTAATGTCCTATATAAAGAGCTGAACAGGCTTAAGAGAGGAGACATCTTTTTCGAGTGTTGGGCAAGTTATTAAGAGAGAGAAAGTTTAGAGCGATTGTAAATTCTTTAGCTTATTTCCTTTCCATCTTGTAACATTTGTGAGTTTTAATCAATAAAGAATATAATTGTTCATCTTAAAATGACTTGATTGTGTGAATTCTTAGGAGGGGTGTAGTGTGGGATTTCCTGCTACTATAATGGAAATGGTAATTTTTGAGTGTTGTATCCATGAAATGTTTTTATTGGATCTACATCTGGATGGCTATATGATATGTAGGTAGTTTGACAACACCTGCAAATAAGATGATATAAAATTCATTTTTTTTTTAACCAAAGTAGGTATTTCGTATGCCTAGAGGCTTTATGTAGGCCTCTAAAATCGGTGATTTAGGATCTTATTTCAGAAAAGGAAATTGAGATATGGGGTGCGCTCCCGGGTACATTTGTCTGCACATACGTGTACCTTCTCGAGAGATTAGTTGTGGATATGTTCTGAACTTAATATAGTGTTATTGCGGATATGTCCCGATATAACATTATAATAGAAGTTTGATAAAATGTGACTTGGGTTATATTTACAATAATCGCTTGAATAGGAAACTCGAATTTTTATTTACTTGATGCTTGTTCTACTTAAACCTTGTAGCTTATGATTTCTTCTTTTTGTCGCTTACTGGCGATTTATTTGTATAACCTTTTTATATTTTCTGTGGCTTGGCGATTGGGTGAACTTGCTTGGAGTTTAACTCCCGTTGATTCTTTTTCAGGTGTTGTAAGGAATTCGTGAAGGAGTTTGATTGATTCCAAAGATATCGGTGGATATTCGGAAGATATATAGCGAGGGTGGACATCTACACTTCTTCTTTTTATTATTTTTATTTTCGTTATGTAGTTGTGAGGTAGTGGGGATACTTACTTTTGGTAGACTTCATCATAAATTTTCTTTTGTTAGTTCGTATTTAAAGGTGGATTATATTATTGAAGTCTAGTACACCGTTTCAATTCTTTGGACACCTTCATTATTTTTGTTAAGAAATAAAATTCCCTTTCGACATATACAATTGTAACGGAACTGTGTTCCTAGTTTTCCGTGGTTATGTACCTTGTTGTAGAAAATTACAAAAGATACTTTCTATTTAATCATCGGTCGGGGTTATATGGAAAGTAGGGTCGTTACAGTTGGTATCAGAGCTTAGGTTAGAGTAACTCTAGGACTTAGGGGAAGTGAGCCTAGGACATTTCGTTATGTATATCCGTGGATTGGATATGATTTATAAATATTAGTATATTTATTGTATTCTTTTCTAAGATTATCATTGACTTATATAGGAATGTCAAGGCGTGGTACTAGGGACGTCCGGCATCGAAGAGGTAGTTGGAATGGTGGTCCTATTGATGGAGATGAACCACAATTAGAAATCGGGATTGTGAATGTGAATATGGCGCAATGACACGAATTAATAGCCCAAGCAACATTCGCTTTCTGCTTGTTATGAACCAAAATGGTGGACAAGTCAACAATCATCAAAACCAAGGACTGCCTTCTATAAACTGAGGAAGATAGGTATAGAAAGGTTGATTTCGGTTCAAGAAGTTGAACCCGAAAGAGTTTTTTCTGGAAAGTCCGATAACCCAATGATAGCCCATGAATGGAAGGATGAGATGGTCAAGATTTTTAGGGCCATAGGACCTTCTTGCACGAAGTCTTCAAGCGTAGATTAGCTACCTTTGAGCTCACTTGGAGATGCTCATACTTGGTGGACTTGACTTCACGTGGATTGGATCATGCCACCATGACATGGACAGACTTCATTCGTATGTTTGATGACAAGTATTTCCCTCAGAGTATTCGAAATGCTAAGGAGAGAGAGTTTCTTTCATTTAAGTAGGGTACTTTATCTGTTATAGAGTACGAGATTGAATACTCAAGATTGTCAATGTTTGTAACTCACTTGGTGGATACTGAAGAGAAAAATAGACGTAGGTTTGTTTATGGTCTTAATCTTTGTGTATCGAGGCATATTATTGCAAATCATATGATTGAAACATATGTTAGGGTTGTTTAATGTTCCAGAGAGATTGAGCAAGAGTTCTTGGCTCATAAGAGGGATGGGGAATACTTGAAGAAGGACAATAAGGTTGACCGTGCATCAAAGGTTTCTTCAGGTCAACATAGAAGTGGTAGGAACCAGCAGACCCAGAATGTCACTCAAAAAGGTGATCAGCCAGGGAAGAAAAGGAAGGGGTATTGGAATCAAGGGAACCGTGGTCAGAAGAACGGTGGTAATGAAGGGGCAGTAGTGCCAGCTGAGGGAGAGGCTCTTGCTGCCAAACCAATTAACTTCTATAGGTTTTGCTATAACTGTCGTGAAAGGGTGCACAAGGCATCTGAATGTACAAAAGACAAAGTTCAGACAACAACAGATAGACGTGAGCAACCAAACACTGGGTTGCAAACCGTAATGTGCAGCCTCGTGTCCAGGGTCAACTCTTTGATGTGCAACCTTCTGAGACGGAGAATGCTACTTTGGGAGGTACTTTCTTTATTTTAAGAGAAACTGTTAATATTTTATTTGATACCGGAGCTACTCATTCTTTCATTTCTGCTAAGTTAGTTCGCATGGTAAATCTTTCTATGAAAGTGTATGATTTTCCTTTATGTGTTGCCACTCCTACGAGTAGTATGGTAGAGTTGAGTAACAAGGTTGATGCTTGTCCTATGATGATTGGAGATGTTGAGCATTTGGCGGATCTTTATGTGTTAGAGATGGTTCCTTACGATATAATATTAGGAATGAACTCGGGTTATCTTCTAATTTTGTGCAATTGGATTGTCTCGACAAGACAATCACTTTTGCAAAGACGGTCAATCTAAGGTAGTGGTGCAGACTACATCTCGAAGTCTGTTTGTAGAAGCTTTCCTTAGCCATATTGAGGGTGAAGTAGTAGATAGTGAATCTCTGCAGATTGCGAGTATACCAGTGGTGTCTGATTTTACGGATTTGTTCCAAGAGGTTCCTGGATTACCACCAAATAGGAAATTGGAGTTCTGCATCGAACTTCAACCAGGCACGACACCGATTGCTCGTGCTCCTTACAGAATGGATCCAAAGGAAATGCAGGAATTAAAGTCTCAGATTGATCAACTTTTAAGTCAAGGATTTATTCGACGTAGTTCTTCACCATGGGGTGCTCCTGTTTTATTTGTGAAAAAGAAAGATGGTTCTTTACGATTGTGTGTCGACTACCGTGAACTGAACAAGGTCACGATAAGAAACAAGTATCCTTTACCTAGGATTAATGATCTATTTGACCAGTTGAAAGGGGGTATATGGTTTTCGAAGATATATTTGCATTCAGGCTATCATCAGCTTCTTGTTAGGGAGCAAGATATTTCTAAGACTGCATTCCTGGCTCGTTAAGGTTCTTATGAGTTTCTGGTGATGCCTTTTGGGCTTACGAATGCACCAACGGTTTTTATGGACTTGATGAATCGAGTATTTAGAGATTATCTTGATCGATTTGTTATTATTTTTATCAATGATATTCTTGTGTACTCTAAGACTCGGGAACAACACGTGGAACACTTACGCTTAGTGTTGCAGACTTTGAGAGATCATCAGTTGTTTGCAGTTCTCGAAATGTGAATTTTGGCAACAATCAGTCAAGTTTTTGGGGCATGTGATATCTGAATCCAGAGTTTCTGTAGACCCTTCCAAGATTGAGGCAGTGTTAAGTTGGAAACAACCTACAACAGTTTCAGATATTCAAAGTTTTCTTGGTTTAGCTGGATATTACCGTCGTTTTATTAAGGATTTTTCTCGAATTTCTGGACCACTTACTAAGCTAACTAAGAAAGGAGTACTGTTTGTTTGGGATTCTAAGTGTGAAGAAGCTTAAGACTAAGCTTACTTCAGCACCAGTTTTGACCTTACCTGTAGAAGGAAAGGAGCTAGTGGTTTACATAGATGCCTCACTTCTGGGATTAGGATGTGTTTTGATGCAGGAAGGTAAGGTTATTGCTTATGTGTCTAGGCAATTACGTGTCCATGAGAAGAATTATGCAACCCATGACTTGGAGTTAGCAGCGGTAGTTTTTGCTTTGAAGTTGTGGCGTCATTACTTATATGGCGAGAGATTTGAGCTATTCACTGATCATAAGAGTCTCAAGTATCTGTTTTCCCAGAAGGACTTGAATATGAGACAACGTCGATGGATGGAGCTCATCAATGATTACACTTTTGGCTTATAATATCACCCTGGTAAGGCGAATGTTGTAACTGATTCCTTGAAGGGGTTTGTTATCTTCCTTGATGGTGGAAGAGTGGAAGATGTTAGAGACAGTTGCCGAGTTTGACTTAGACGACAAGAACTCTTCTACTTCTCAAGCATTTTTGGGTAATCTTGTGGCACAACCTGCGCTTATTAGCCGTATTATTCAGGCTCAATCCAAGGATGATTGGTGTGCGAAGCTACTTGGAGTTGGAGACTTAAGTGAAGATTTTAATGTATGGATGGATTGTGGGCTTCGGCTTCGAGGTCGGTTATGTGTACCCGTAGACGCCCAGTTGAGACATGAGGTATTAGATGGAGCTCACCGTAGTCGCTACACTATCCATCCTGGAGCTACAAAAATGTATAAGGATTTGCATAGACAGTTTTGGTGGAAAAGTATGAAGCGAGATATTGTAGAATATGTTTCCAAATACCAAACATGTCAGCAAGTTAATATTGAGCACCAAAAGCCAGCCGGAGAATTATAACCACTCCCAATACCAGAATGGAAATGGGAAAATATTTCCATGGATTTTATAGTTGGACTACCGAGATCAAAGAGCGGACATGACTCTATTTGGGTAATAGTGGATCGGTTGACTAAGTCGGCACACTTCTTACCAGTGCATACTACTTACAGCGTGGATAGATTATGCAAGCTCTATGTAGAGAAGATTGTGGTATTGCATGGAACGCCAGTCTCAATTATTTCTGATAGGGGTGCTCAATTCACTTCCAAATTTTGGAGAAGCTTTCAGCAAGCTTTGGCTTCAGATTTGAATTTTAGTACTTCATTTCATCCTCAGACTGATGGTCAAACATGGAGAGTTAATCAAATATTGGAGCATATGCTTCGAGCGAGTGTGCTAGATTTACAAGGAAATTGGGATGATTATTTACCATGGGCAGAATTTGCTTACAATAATAGTTATCAGTCGAGTATTGGTATGGCTCCTTTTGAAGCTCTTTATGGAAGACCTTGTCGTTCACCGACATGTTGGGTATAAGTAGGTGAAAAGAGATTTTTGGGGCCTGATTTGGTTCAACTCACTACGGAGAAGATCCTAGTGGTTAAGGATTGTCTTCGTAAAGCTCAGAGTAGACAGAAAAGTTATGCAGATAGGAAGCGTCGACCATTACCTCTTGAAGTCGGAGATGAGGTATTACTCAAGGTGTCTCCTATGAAAGGGGTAATGAGGTTTGGGAAGAAGGGTAAACTGGCTCCTAGGTTCATTGGACCTTTTCCTATAACTAAGAAGATCGGAAACGTGGCATTCCAGTTAGAGTTACCACCACAGTTGGCTGGAGTACACAATGTATTTCACGTTTCAATGCTACGTAGGCACTTAAGAGATGAGGAGCGAGCTCAACAAGCAGATCTTAGTGAGTTGGTTGTGAAACCGGATGCCACCTATGAAGATAAGGGTATTCGTATTTTAGAACGACAAGTTAGACAACTATGATCTCGAGCAATTCCATTAGTCAAGGTGCAATTGAATCCACTAGACGAGCGAGAGGCTTCTTGGGAGCGTGAGGATGTTATTCGTCGGTCTCACCCGCATCTTTTTAATAGCGAGGTAAATCTGATTCCGGGGACGGAATCCTTTTCCTAATAGGGTAGACTGTCATACCCATCGATTCTATTTTCATTTCGTATATAAAATTATACTAGAATAATTTGTTACCGGTCACATTAGTTGTTGATAGGTAACCCATATCAATTAAGGGTGTCTTATTTAGTTGAACCTAAACTTTTGACTTAGTATTAATAATAGGGTTAGTGGAATTCATATATTGCTTCTACGGGAATAGGGTTTACAGTAGTGTGGCTAATTAAACAGAGAAGAGATAGAGAAAATCAGTACAGGTAAAAGGAAGATCAGTGAATATGTGTTAAGGATTTAATTAGTTTTGATTCTCTTTCATTATGGTCTTGGATTGTGCTTACGTTTGTATATTTGGTTCTTTGTTTGTTGTTGTATCCATTCGTTAGGGCCTGATAATTGAGGAAACCGCTACTTAAAGAATCGATCAGGTTGCATACGAAAATTGAGGCAAGTTTGTTCGATCCCTTAGTCTCGGGTAGATGTAGAATTGGATATCAAATAACTCGTTATTTGTAGGGCTTATATGTAAATCATTTTAATTGTTCTCTGACCTGTTTGGTGATTTCATAGTATGAGTTTATCTAACCTTTCTTGTTGATTATTGTTGGTTGTCCTTTGGGTGGATACGTAAGGTTTGATTAGTCACAACGATCATATATGATAGTATGTTCAATCTAGGTTTTTAATCACTTGTCCTTTGGATTATTAAACAGCTGACTGTCGATAAATGGAGGATGATCAATTACCGTCTAAATCTAGTCTAAATTGGTTCAATCGTTCTGCTTTAATGTTTTAGTAAATCTAGATGTCGATTAAGTCACCCTAGTTTAGTTATGGCTGCCAGCATATGGCATAAGTGACTGGATGAATTATTTGTGTTACTAGGCTGGTGAAAATTAATGGCACAAGTGAGTGGATGGCTTATTTGTGTGATTAGTCTGGTGAGAATGGATGGCATATGTGTGGACGTGTTACTATATTTTGGTGTGTACATGTAAGCAAATGGATACATTACAACTCAAGGGTCAAGTGCTTAAGCACTTACTGTAAGTGAATGCACATATACGTGGTAGTATATGCTGGTACCTATGTGGGGTTGCAATGAATGGTTATTTAATGTGGGGTTGCAATGAATAGTTGTTTAAGGACTTGGTGTATGCATGAACCATTTTTAAGACGTTGTTGGAGCTTAGTATGACACGGTTTAATTAGATACAAAGAATGCAACACCAAGATCATTTTTGCTGTGGTCTAACATGTGGGGATAAATAAAACTCATGAACCATTTTTAGTGTGATTTTATTTTACTCGAGAATGTTGTTGGATCACAACCACGTAAGTTATAAAGAGTTTTTTTAGCTAAGTTCTTTTGATGCAAGTTATTAAGAGAGAGAAAGTTTAGAGCGATTTAAATTCTTTAGCTTATTTCCTTTCCATGGAAATGGTAATTTTTGAGTGTTGTATCCATGAAATGTTTTTACTGGATCTACATCTAGATGGTTATATGATATGTAGGTAGTTTGACAACACCTGCAAATAAAATGATATAAAATTCATTTTTTTAACTAAAGTAGGTATTTCGTATGCCTAGAGG
Source organism: Papaver armeniacum (assembly GCA_023531295.1). Taxonomy (NCBI): domain Eukaryota; kingdom Viridiplantae; phylum Streptophyta; class Magnoliopsida; order Ranunculales; family Papaveraceae; genus Papaver; species Papaver armeniacum. Next base: position 16,268 of record JAJJWW010016706.1, read on the forward strand.
CTTTATGTAGGCCTCTAAAATCGGTGATTTAGGATCTCATTCCAGAAAGTAAATTGAGATATGGGGTGTGTTCCCGGGTACATTTGTCTGCACATACGTGTACCTTCTCGAGAGATTAGTTGCGGATATATTCTGAACTTAATATAGTGTTATTACGGATATGTCCCGATATAACATTATAATAGAAGTTTGATAAAATGTGACTTGGGTTATATTTACAATGATCGCTTGAATAGGAAACTCGAATTTTTATTTACTTTATGCTTGTTCTACTTAAACCTTGTAGCTTATGATTTCTTCTTTTTGTCGCTTACTGGCGATTTATTTGTATAACCTTTTTATATTTTTCGTGGCTTGGCAATTGGGTGAACTTGCTTGGAGTTTGTTATGTACTTAGATGTATCATAAAAAGGTTGGAATGATAATCTCTTGATTCTCACGAATCAAGCCTACCGGTTCAGTGATGAACACAGCTTAATCGAATAAACGATTGATTTCATTAAAGTTGGATAAGTTCACAGATACATACTTCACTAGCTTAGATAGCTAGGTTTATCTCTCAGCATCCAACGCTCACTACTCTCCCAGATGGTCACATCTAAACCATCCATTAGGCATTCTTTGTTGAAAGGTGTTATCCATATTTAAGCCAACTAAAAGCTTTGTTTAATTAACTAATTAATAACACTAACTATCTTTACTAAATACTAACAAGGATATGATATGGGGACACCCTCTACTCACCATAGTAGGTACATGACACTCCTCACTCCTTGGAAACATCCTTGTCCTCAAGGATAAAAATAAGAACCAAGGTGCCCAGTCGTCTATTCACCATAGCAGGTAAAACTTGTTATCCAGATGTGGGTGCATCTTCGAGAGCCGTAATGGAAGAGAAAATATAGGTTGTTCTAGTTTGAAAACTCTCGTACATAATGTTGAAAGAACAGCAGTAGCGGGTTCCGGCAACTGGAATTAGACCTGGAGACGCAACGCCAATGAATACCCTTGTGAGGCTCCCCCGCACTTCAACTACAAGCCCATCAGTTTCCTTATCAACTTCTTCTAGCGCAGTAAGAGTTGCATAAACCCCAGGTGCAGGTAACGCCAAGTGCCAAATTAAACTCATTTGGGAAATCCTGACATAACTTCTCAAAAGATTTGTGAGACTCACCATTAGAGAAAAATCATGTAACCATGGAAAGGTAACGTCGGACTTCAAGGTATTAGAAGATGGGGCAGGTGACTGAGTTCCCATAAGTGGTCGATCAAAATAAATGCTACAAGCGTTCAAGGGATGCGACACAAGATGAGAAGTTTGCAACTGATAGACCCAATAATAAGTTATAGTACTCACTGAAGTAACCTTGAGAACCCCTTTAAAACACCGACAATGAATTGAAATCACCCCAAGAAAGTCGCACTTCAGCACTAAGAAAAAAATTTCTGCTTCACTCACAACTGACACATATACAATGGAAGCACTAAACGACCAATCTGACTAGTACCATATGTTGTAAATCAGCTCATGAACAAGTTCTCTATGGCATTTATCAACTAAATACAAACCCACAGCAGAGACAAACCCAAATCTAAATTTCCATTTCACAAAACAAAAATTCCACATATTGAGTTTAAATTCCTTTCCACGATCAAATAATGTACGAGTATAATCAAAAGGAAGGCAAAAACAACCAATACCGAGCAACCTGCTGTTGAATAACACCATGGAGCTTGAAGATTGTTTTGTAAGAGAAGTAAGAAGGTGCAAACTATGAGAAAGAATGACTGAAGTATTTAACGTATGTGGCTGTGCATATTTAGTGCTGAAAATGAAAACTGAATAGGAACAACAACACAGAAAATGTTCTTTCATTGCTCCTATCCTCCACAATCCATCAAATGTGACTCCTATAGCTGTTGATGGTGGATTTTCGTTTAAGGTTAAATTTGTAAAAAACCTAAAAAATTATGCGCTGACATCTTGTAAAAGATAAAGCCATTTATAAGTGTTGGATACTCCCTCACTTAATTCACCAAGAATGGAGCATGTAGCAAACAATCCCATTCTCTGTGAATACATGAAATTCCTCCGGGTTGGAGCATGTAGCAACAATCCCATCCGTGAATTTCATATCAGCCTTGTATTTCCAAAGACTCATTATCGGTATGGCATGACGATCGAGTGTTACTCTTACAGCAGTAACACGAACCCCAAGCACTATAATGAAACCATGTACGAAATACCCGTACAGCCGACTCTCGGTGTGTTATACTAGCCCGATTGAGCCCCTCTCGGTGTGTTATACTAGCCCGAGTGAGCATCCGGACTGACCGTATCGGTCCTGGGATATGATTCGATCGCAGTCATCCAACTCCATAAGCATGATTGGATGACCCCGCATCAATTCCATCACCCCCAAGCGGTATGGAATACCCACGACCGACCCCGCATGGTCGGTCATTGGTTAGCTTGCTGCAAGAAACCGTCCATACCAAGCATTATGGACGGAAAACCCTAAATTAGGGTTTGCGGCATATTACATGTGTTGCAAAGAAGTCTCAACCGTCCATCTTCGCAGTATAGATGGAGGGTGTAGATGTAGATTCAAAGGGCCCAGAGCATGTCAACACGATCACCGTGGGCCCGCCTACACACTTGACCAATCGGTCAAAACCAACCATACTTGGTTGCAACAAAATCGTACGCCCAAAGAGAGCATGGTCACACGGCTATGAAAGCCAAAATTAGGGTTTCAAGCCATCACGAGCGTCCATCTTCCTAAGGCACGAATGGAGGGTCACAGATTAGATTAAGCGAGTCCGGTCATACCAAAGCATGACCACCGTGGGCCCGCTTATCCCCTCACTTGATCGGCCAAGGCATATCATGCCCGGCCATTCCAAAACTCACGTCCAAAACTTGCGTGGTCACACCTCCCAAACCGCAACTAATCTCGACCGCTCAACTTCATAGGACGATTTGAGTGGTTCGAGATCACGTTTTCATGGGATAATCGAGGTGTAGGCGTAAACACCAGCCTACCACCTTCACGCCAGGCCAAGAGCCAAGTCCGACCAAGATTGGTCGTCTTGGAACGCGCGCCTGAAAGAGGGTGTGACGAGCGGCCCTTGCGGCATTGGTTTTCTATCGCAAATTGATCCCGACCACTCGATTTCACTTGGGACGAATTGAGTGACCCGAGATCATACTTTCGTGAGGGAATGGAGTACAAAGCGCCTACACCGTCATGCCGTCTACACGCATGTATGGTTGGCCTGGCCAAAATTGTATCCCATGCTTGGTTTCGACCAAGTCAAGAGTGATGCCTCGCACACCTCTTCAAAACCCTAATTTCATTAACTGTCGCGAGATGAGTGTCTCAAAGATCATCTTATCCGTCCAACTTCACCTGACTTGGTTATACAACCATGGTCGGGAGTTAATTGGTCGGTGAGGCGTCATTACCCATCACTTTACCACACCATGATGCGTACACATAAAATACACAGGTACTTCACAAGTATCGACTTCCCGAATAACGCAGTTATTCAATTCAAAGATTACATGCTATCTTTCTTTCGTGGATCCACGATCCACACATTCCGAACATCAATCATGTCACAAATCGGAGGATACATCTTGGGGTATTGGTCTGGCGGTTTACAGCGTGCAGCGTGCAACGCGCCATCACAAGAACGTGTTAGGAAGTTATGTACGGTTAGCGGTGACAGGAGAAGTGGGCAAGACCGGTCGTGTATCACCAACACACAACTCCACTACTCCATCACTCCACTTCCTCCACTTCCCACGAGAGACGTGAATAAGGCTCAATGACTTGTATAAATAGTTTCTCCGCCCTATTTCCAAAAAACGGAGGAAAAACAGAGAAAAACAACAAGAAAACACCCAGAGCCTGCTTACACCAATCGTAAGATTGTTCACTTTCCTGTTGCAAGTCATAAGCAAGTCTACACCTTCACAATCTCAACACCTTCTTCGCTTCCCTCCCTAAGATCAACCCCATCTCCTTCACTTTGTGACCGAAACAAGTCTGGAACGGCCATTTCTTGGTTTAGCCAGGACTTGCACAGATTGATCTCTCGAATCTACAAGCACTCACCGTGCAGTGCATTTGTTTAAGGTTTAAATTCATTCCTCATCCACACCCCAAATTACCAAATTCTGCAGGAGTAGTTTTCACCCATAAACAATAGCATAAAGCAAACCATGTTGAAGCTGCAAAAGAGTATCAGCTTCACCACCCTTCCAACTCCACACTACACTCCTAAGCCTTCGACCCAATATCTCTAATGTCATTTTAGTTCCCATTACTTTAATCAACAAGAGTAACCAAATGCTATTTCTCTCAGAGTTTTGAACAAACAGCTTACTGGCATCTTGAATTTCAGAATGGTCAACAACATACACAAGAGCCATCCAATTTACAACCAAAAAATGTGATTCATACCCAATGATAGGAAGTAATCGAACAATCAACTTCTCATAAAAAATCCAGGAAGGAACTGCACACTTACCTCGATCATATATCCAGCGAGCAAATAACTTACTCTCATAACCATTGTCAGCAGTTTCAAAAAATATCGACCCACTGGCATTCATAAACAACAATTGAAATTGATACCCATGTTTATAAAGCAGCTCCAGAACATGTCTCCTATAGTATGCATCCAACAATTTCAACTCTACAGAAAATTTAGAATACCTTTTCAGAAGTTCAATTACTTTTCTACGATCAAAAACTCTACCCATTGTGAGCTGTAAGAGGAAATCAATTCTAACACCACTCGAATTCATAACTTTACTCTCACACATTTTACCAAACATCATTCCAGTAGTATTATGAACACCCTCATTATTTGGTATACAATCGATTGAATCACCAGACCAAGAAGCTGACCAGTACCCATTCTTAGAGAGCAGCTCAGACACAGAATTTCCATTACATTCATCCATTAAACTTGAACAAACATATAGTGCAAAGGAACAAGATGTAATTGTATCAAAACCAAATTTATAAATTCCAGCTAAGTAACAAAAACGTTTAATGAGTTTGAAATCTTTTCCACGATCAAAGAGAATTCGAGAATAATCATAAGGAAGAGATAAACATCGCTTACAGATCAATTTGATATGGTTTGAGCGCTCGCCGTACTCCACCATCTTACCAGTAGCAGTTTCAACTTGAGAACGTCTAATATCAGTCAAATCACCTAATTTAAATAAGGGTTTTGCTGCAAGTGGGTCTAGAATTATTAAATCATCTCGTTCTTCAAAGAAAAATGATGGAACAATCAAATCTATAGAATCGTCTTCAGGATTTATTGATAATGAAACTGAAGAGTGAGAATATGAAGAAGATTTGATTGGAGTGGTTGCATCTTCGTTTTCGATAAAGAAAAATGGAGAAATCAACTCTGATTCGATAGAATCATCTTCTTCATCACGACATAGAGGAATTGATTTTGCCTCTATAGACTCCATAGCCTCTAAATCTCCAATTGATACAGTAGAATCTCCAATTGTTGATGTCGACTCTAAAAACCCAATTGTAGCAACCGTGTTGTTGATGTTAGGGTTGAGGATGTTGAGGAATTTGAAAAGCTTAGCAAAATTGCAATCCATCATTTTCCAAGGTCGTTGGTGCTGTTCGGAGAGCTCCTTCAGCTCTTGTAGTTGTGAAGTAGAAGCAAATGTCGCCATCTAATCCTCACAGACAAAAATTGATACCCAGGAAGGTGAATCTGATACCAATTGTTATGTACCTAGATGTACCATAACAAGGTTGGAAGGATAATCTCTTGATTCTCACGAATCAAGCCTACTGGTTCAGTAATGAACACAGCTTAATCGAATAAACGATTGATTTCATTAAAGTTGGATTAGTTCACAGATACAGACTTCACTAGCTTAAATAGCTAGGTTTATCTCTCAGCATCCAACGCTCACTACTCTCCCAGATGGTTACATCTAAACCATCCATTACAACTGATATTATCCATATTTAAGACAATTAACTAATTAATAACACTAACTATCTTTACTAAATACTAACAAGGATATGATATGGGGACATCCTCTACTCACCATAGCAGGTACATGACAGAGTTTAACTCCCGATGATTATTTTTCAGGTGTTGTTAGGAATTCGTGAAGGAGTTTGATTAATTTCAGTATCGGTGAATATTCACAAGATATCTAACTGAGGGTGGACATCTACACTTCTTCTTTTATTTTTTTAATTTTCCGTTATGTAGTTGTGAGAGGTAGTGGGGATACTTACTTTTAGTAGACATCATCATAAATTTTCTTTTGTTAGTCGTATTTAAAGGTGGATTATATTATTGAAGTCTAGTACACCGTTTCAATTCTTTGGACACCTTTATTATTTTTGTTAAGAAATAAAATTCCCTTCTGCATATACAATTGTAACGGAACTGTGTTCCTAGTTTTCTGTGGTTATGTACCTTGTTACAGAAAATTAACGGCATACTTTCTATTTAATCATTGGCCAGGGATTATATGGAAAGTAGGGTCGTTACACCTGCAAAATAGCAAAACTCCAAAACACAAAGGGGAGATTAATAGATTAGTTAAGCATAGAGGCTGCAAACATTAAAATTAACAAAGGATTAGGCAGAGAGAATCAAAAACGATAGTAAAGAATAAGAAAAAATCAGCAAGTAAAAGTATAACCAATTAATTTTGAAAAACATAACATCATTAAGGTTAAAAGGGATAGAAATCATCAAGAGATCAAAAGTTTTGGAATTTTAATTTGAAAGGAGTTGACTCATATTGGACACAGATTCTTCTTCGGATAGAAGTGGGTCATTTTTTTTTAAACTAAATTTTGTCGGTTTTGTTTATTCGATATTAAATATTAAACTGTATGTTGTTTGGTAAATCAGAAGTTTATATTTATACGTAATATTAATTACAAGACTATAATATAAAAGAAAAATATTAGTTTACATAACTATATATGTATTTTTCAAGTTGGTATGTCTTTAATAGGTACGTTGTGGATACATTATGCACCCAGGTGCATCTGGACAAAATTTATTTCTAATAAAAATATGCGTTATGCACCCAAGTGCAACTTGGCCAAAATTTATTTCATATAAAACTATGCATTATGCACTCAGGTGCAACCTGGCCAAAATTTATTTTCAATAAGAATATGCATTATGCACCCAGGTGCAACCTGACCAGAACATTTTTCCTATAAGAATTAATAAAATATGCATTATGCACTAGGGTGCATCTGACAACTTTTCAAAGAATATGCATTATGCACCTAGGTGCATCTTGTGTATTTCATGGATAAATATAGGTTTATCCTAAAAATCACTTACAATATTATACACAACTAAAATCACTAGTTCATGGTCACGAGCAATAAGTCCACTACCATTATCATCACATTCACCATTAAAACATCAACCAAAACAAATATCAAAGAAGAAAAATAACAAAAACAACAAAATAATAAAATTAAAATATATACATTATGCTTTTGGGTGCAACTAGGCCAAAATTTATTTCCTGTCAGAATATACATTATGCACTCATGTACATTTTGTACATCCAAACTCTGTCCAAAACTCCATCCAATTTGCGACTCAAAACACACACACCCTGTTGGCATATTTCACATCCAACAAGTACCCTTCATGATGTAGTGAAACTTTAGCGTTCCTACTCTATTTTATGACTTGGATCATCCGAAACTAGTAATAGCAATTCGCAATTACACTGCCTTTTCACACTTATTCTCATTCAGGCCTTTACACAAGCACTTCGTGTGCGAGAAATCAGAGGACACCATTTCTAATTATCATTAAGCCATAAACACTTCATAAATTATGTGCAAATAATTTATGAATTATTAAATTAAATAGAATAGACAAAACCAATCAATTCAGAGATTACCCTACATAGATGATATGAATAGACTAATAAAAAAGACGAATGTGGATTCATTGAATCGAAATGAAACACTTACCTGGAAATTAATTTTAATCATGAAATTAATACGATCGTAATCGGACGCACAAGCAAAATAAGATCACCATTAGGAAAATCAGCACCGCTCGTCACGTACAAGTGACAAGATCATACTTATGTACAGACTTCAAAACTTGATGCGTTTAACTGCTTACATTATCGAAAATCACAATTGACAAGATCATACCAACACCGCTCCATTATCGTTCCTTCTATTCTCCATCAGTTAGTTAGGTCCACTTAATGAAGGCAGTATCACTAAATTGACGCCTCAATCAAATTTGTTTATGTTTCAAGCGATTTTGATTTTTTATTATTTTAAACGTTCAATATCTAGTATCAAATTTGTTGCTTTAGGACAGAGATGGGTGATTGTAACTTTCATGGTTGTGTGTCTGATGGTCGGTACAAGGATTCTGACGAAGATGAGGATGGCCGTGGTAACGAAGAAGAAGAAGACGAGGATTGAATTTTATTTTTATAGTACGATAAGTAAAAAGGGTAGTATAGTCGGTTAATGTAACATGATTGCTAAAATGAGGACACTAGTATTAAGAGGCGGAAACCAATTCAGAAATCCAATAGTTTTGATATGAATTGGTATCCGTCCTAACAATACTAACACACACCTTTGGCAATTGTGCATTTTTTTTTAATGTGATTAGCAATTGTGCACTGTAAGACAAAGAAAAGATAAAAATAAAGATAATAGAAGATCAGTTAGAAAGTTTGAATGAAGGACACTGATTCGAAGACGATCGACTTCATTAATACACTGCCTCTTATTTACATTTTTCATCAATTTGGTAACACCACAACCATGTTTTGCCAAACAACTATCAATTGATATATTGAGCAGCCTCTTATTTAATATCCAAGTATAAAATACATGAGTACAAACTTTACAGTTTACAGAATTTTAAACTTAGATAGTGTAAGGAGGTGGTTTAGGCAAGTCCTTAACGAGACCACACATGGTGTAGTTGTCAGGAATGTTGTATTCATCTCTGAGAGATCGAGCCGGTGAAAGAACGCTGAAGTACATTTGCTGACCCAAGTAGTATTTTTCCCAAAGGTTAGACCTCAAGTTCCACATACCAGCATTATCGAAGGTAAGCATAATGGCAGCCCAAGTACCAGGGTAAACCTGAATTGTGTGCCTGCTTACAGCATCGAGCAAGTTGTAGTTCTTTCTCTTCTCTGGAGTCCATTTTCCTGCTTCAATTGCAACAGCGAAGAATGAGTACCCATCCAAGTGGTATGATTGCATTGACTTCTCGTGGTTTTCGAAGATGATTTCAACGAAGTCACGGAAAGTTGCGTTAAGAACGTTGGGTGAGACAGTGATCTTGGTTTCACTCTCTTCGGTTGGTTGGTCAACAATTTGGTTGTACTTGAAGACCTTCTCTGGTACTTGGAAGTATTCAGCAAGCTTGAGAGGAGTCTCTGGGTTGGTGTGTGAAACACCGTTAATGGCATAACGAAGCTTGCCGTCGACCTTTGAAGCAGTGTTAACGATCTTGATGGTGCGGGTAATGTTGATACCACCATAGTGGTATGAACCTTGTGGGTTGGGGCGAGCAGCACTGGCAGTAAGGTTCCATCTGAAAGAACGGAATTGATTGAGTGACCAAATTAGACTAGTAGGTGCCTCTGGAAGAACAGGAGAAGCAGGGGCACTGCTTCCTTCGTAACGGATCAACCCGGTGGCGTTGGTGCTCTCCTTGATGAATCTAGAAGAAGCAACCATGTAGTAGTCTCTTGGTTCTTGATCAGCTGTAACCAAAACTGAGTAGCATTGACCAACATGAACGTCAATTGAATCGTAGCTGTTCTGAACAACGTGGGAACCGTCCATCTCAACCAACTTCATCATATGACCTTGGATCCTGAAGTTCAATGTACTCTTGATACCAACATTGCAAATCCTGTACCTGTAGGTCTTACCAGGCTTCATGGAGAAGAGTGGTTCGTTCTTGTCAGCTCCTTTACCGGACTTACCGTTAATGAGGACACCGTCGGGTCTGTTAATAGATCGACCGCTGTCCAAAACACTCCTTAAGGCTTTGTGGTCAGTAGTGTACCAATCACCAATGAGGACGGTGTAGTCGTCTTCGGGATCAGCAAAGGGAACAGGGATGAGGAGACGGCTGTTAACGCGTAGACCACCGAAACCACCGGCAGCTTTGTGGAAAGCCGTGCTAGGGAAGTAAAAGTAACTACCAATTTGATCCTTAACCTGGAAATGATAGGTGTAGTTAGTACCAGGTTGGATTGGGCAGGTAGTCCCGGGCATACCATCTTGCCATGAATTCTTCCTGTGTTGGATACCGTTCCATGAGAATAGAACTGGCTCATCAAGGTTGTTGAAGATATTGATGACAATGTTGTTGTTGGTGGTGGAGTTGATGTTAGGACCAGGGAACTGGTTGTTGATGAGAATGCCTTGTTGTGGGACTCCAAGTGGTGAGATGGTGCCATAAGTAACATTCCATGTAAAGAAGAGATATGGATCTTCAGCTCTAATCAAAGCAGTTGTTGATAAACATACCAACAATGCAAGAAATGCACTTGCTCTAGCAGCCATCTCGTTGATCTTACTTTTTCCTTCCCTAGCAACCTCAAAACCCTCTCCTTTTTTTTTTTTTAATTATTTGTTAAGAAAAAAAAAAGAAAATAAATAAATAGTATACAATACTTCCCTTAAAAAAAGAGTTAATGAAAACTCTGTTTTTAAGTGATGAATTAAGCTTGTCGATGTCTCTCCTTTTATATGATGAGTTTGTTGAAGAGGAAGAACCCTTGTTCATTCAAATGCGTGAGTTTCGTATTGCCACTGAAATCCTTGAATCTCTCTATTTGCTTTTTTTATACAAAGCATCCTTGAATTATTCTGTCTTTTTCTTTTTTTATACAAAACAAATCCTTGAATTTCTCTCTTTCGAATTATACGTTGGACGTTCCACGTTAGGGGATGGTCGAATCAGATGTGATTGCATGTACTGTAAGCAATTAGCAACCTGTACAAACGTGTTCGGTTTGATATTCAATTAACATGCGGGGAGGAAACCCAAGTTGTAACCGCAGGGCCGGCCTTATTAATTTTGAGGCCCGAAGCCTATTTTCAAAAATATGCTCCATAATGTATCAAAAACAAATGAAAATAAAATATACCTTATAGGTGTACTTTTATTTGTTTTTTTGTCGAAAAGGTAGAATTCATATATATATAAGTAAGTAGATGGACAAACCATCACTTGATTTATAATATTTAAGCAACAATCTAAAGGTAGAATTATTTCATTTGAATGGATAAACCATCATTGATTTGATCTCATTTGAATAAAAGGCAATTGATTGAAGTTGACTCAAATGTGTTGCTTTGAACAACCACGAAATTACATCAGATTTAATAAGAAGTATAATATTGTTATCTTGTAACCCCCTTCAAAAACTCTGTGTTTTTTTTAGAAACATAAACATTCATTCAATTAAATAACCAAGTTGTTAAGATTACAAGATGTTTCAGAAATAGAAATGGAAGATATTTCATTAGATTGTTCAATTAACAAAGATCGCTTAATCACTTCTGGAATTTGCACCCACGTTTGTTGAGAAAAGCTAGACAGCCTAGCCTCCTTTGCAAGAAGATCCGTTGAATTGTTACTAGTTCGATGAATGAACTGGAAGCCCAAAAAATTTGTAACCTCCGACATCATTCTTTTTACCTCCTCTAGTAACCTTTGAACCTGCCAAGAGATTGAAGTTTCCTTTCCATTCAAATAATCCATCACCTTTTTACAGCCCCCTTCAAGAGAGAAATTTGATAAGGATCTTTCTCTCGCCCATTTCGCGCCTTCGAAAACAACTAGTGCTTCCGCCTCTCTTCACTGAAGAAGCCTTACATTGACCTCCTCTCGCTCCCTCAAAACCTCGTTGTCTCTCCATCTAGGGTCCTAAAAATCAACCCATACCCCGCATTAGTAACACTTGATATCCATGCCGCATCCACATTGATCTTAGAAGTATCGCCTAAAGGTCTCCTCCATCGTCTATTAGGCAAAGGCTTAATAAACAAGTTTATTTTACTTGGAATAATCATATTTGCATGCAGTAGGTAGATCAGTCATCCCAGAGGGGGTCCAAAACTGAATATATCTATGAATTTGGATCGACAAACTAATACTAGTACTAGCTTTATTTGAAAAAACTCTATCATACCTTTCTTTCCATATGAACCAAGCTTTAGTTGTTGCTAATTCTAAAGACAAACTAGAAGAATCTTTGTTATTGATCCATTCATTGTAATGATCAAGAAAAGAATCACTGCTATGAACATTTGAAACATAGGGTGCTGGTGGGAGCATCCAAACAGCTTTTGCATAAGAACAATAAAAAACAAGTGAGTCAAAGACTCCACAGAAGCACCACACATAGGACAAGAGGTGTCTATTCCCCCTAAATTGGTCGACAAATGTTGCCTAGTGGCCAAAGCATTATTTAAGCATTTCCAAAGGAAAAGCTTATTCCTTGGAGAAATATTGAGATTCCAAACCTTTTTCCAGAATTTTTTCCTACAAACAGCGTTGACATTAACATTCTTTGGCTCACACAGTTTAGCATATAAACTTTTTACGGTAAAAATTCCATTACTTTCCAATTTCCATCTAATTTTATCCTTATATAAAACCCCATACTGAGAACAGGGAAGCCTTATATTAAGAATGTTACATGCCACATGAGGAGGAAAATTACTATTTACCAAAGTCACATTCCAAGACAGAGAGACATCATCAATCAAATCAGAAACCAAAATGAGATCAGGGTCCAAATTAGGACAAATTTCAGCAATAGTAGTTGTTAAACCAGGGACCCACCAATCTTTTCTTATTTCAATTGAACAACCATCTCCTACTTCCCATATGAAATTTTGTCTAACCAGAGTTAGACCTTTCCTAATGCAACTCCAAATCCAAGAACCTGTCTTGGTTGGCTTAGCATTAAAAGCCGAAACTTTAAGGAAATATTTCGATTTAATAAGCTTTGCTAACAAGGAGTCGGGTTCATCTAACAATTTCCAGGCAACCTTGGATAACATCGCAAGGTTGGCCTTTCTAGCGTCTCTAAATCCTAACCCTCCTTGTGCAATTGGTTTACAAAGAAAGGAAAAATTGATATACACACATTTACGATTAGAATCCTTACCCCACCAAAAATCTCTTTGGATATCATTCATTTTGTTAGTTATTTTCTTTGGTATGAGAAAACACCCCATCTGAAAAGTAGGGATACTAGATAAGACGGACTTGTTTAAAACCATTTTACTAGCTTGGACTAAAATTTTGTTCCTCCACCCTTAAATTCTGTTTTCCATTTTTTCCACTAAGGCATCAAAAGTTTTCAACTTAGATCTATCAACAAAAAGAGGAGCCCCCAAATACGAATCTTTAATATTGATTTTTAAAATTTTTAGCAAACGTAACATCATTCTTTGGTGCCTCGGATGAACCTTTTTACTGAAAAACACACCTGATTTGCTAAAATTTATTAGTTGGACAGAAGCCTTACTAAATTTTTCAATAATTTTCAAAAGATTACGACATTCACCTAAGTCAGCTTTTGCAAAAAGCAGACAATCATCGGAGAAAAGTAGATGAGAAATTGGCGGACTGTCCTTTGTCATTTTAATGCCATGAATGTTTTTTGAGACTTCATTAGCCAAAATCAATCTTGAAAATACCTCCATACAAAGGATAAAGAGGTAGGGAGATAAAGGATCTCCCTGCCTTAATCCTCTAGTAGGTTTGAAAAATTGACCAGGTTTACCATTTAACAACACCGCTATTGAAGTAGTTGAAACACACTGAAATATTAAAGAATACCAATCTTGGGTGAAACCAAATTGCAATAAAGTTTTGTTTAGAAATTCCCAACTAACCCTGTCGAAATCTTTCGACATGTCAATTTTCACACCTAATCAACCCCCTTTTCCTTTCTTTTTCTTCATTAAATGCACAATCTCATGAGCAACTATAATATTGTCTGAGATTTGCCTAGAAGATAAAAAGGCGGACTGGTACGGTGAAATAACCTTATCCAGTAGGCTTTTCATTATATTTGCGAGTAATTTAGTTATGATCTTGTAAGAAGTATTACAAACACCAATAGGTCTGAACTCACTAGGATCTTTTGGGGTTTTGGTTTTTGGGATCATAAAAAGATGAGTTTTATTTAATTCAGGTAACAAAGTTTTATTTAATCCCAAAAACTTTGATGTTACGTTCCTTTCACGTCAACCAAATGACATCATAAGGTAGTATCTTCCGGATATTTCTGATTTCTCCTCTCAAAGGATTTTGATTCCAGAACATAAAGTTATGAATAAGTGATTTGTTCACTACCTAAGGGATTTTAAAGGCTTCAATAGAATAGTACCAAACCTTTGTTTAATGTTGGAAATGAAAGAGTAGGAGGTTTTCATCGGCCTCTTCCAAAGCAACAATGACATTTTCCTAAAAAATATTTACAAAACGGAATATCCTTGTTTCACTAGAAAAATATTTACAAAACTTGCGAGGGACATTTAATTCCATTTTGAAGTTGAATAGTGACATGATTTTTCTCTGTCGGAGTTGAAGTTGAGAGTTTGTAGTTGTAAGTTGCCTTACATTTTGAAATTATGCTCCATTTTATTGTTGGTTTTTTGCAGATAGTGGGAAATGAATTTTTTAATGTGGCTACAAACATACATTGATCATGCCAAATGTCATTGTTTACAAATAATTCCATATTTTTTGCTAAAGAAAATTTTGATTTCAAAATTCCTTTCCATAGTCCCATTTCCTTTTGCAATATTCATCTCCACTAGAATTAGAGTGTCGTATATGAGCTTGTTCTTTCCTCCATAATCTTTGTTTCTCTTTGTTTTACCTCTGTATCCACTTTGACAAGAATGTTTTGTTTGAATATTTTAGATTCCCCAATCCAAGTCCACCATCCTTCTTTGATCTGCAAACATTTCCTCGTGCCACCCAACACATCTTTAGTCAGTTATTCCGGTACCCCACATAAATCTTCTTAAGAAAATATTGTTGATATTCTTCTTCATAAGTGTTGGTCGAGTCAATATGGATAGATAATAGAGAAGGATACTAGAGAGAGTACTTTTTATTTAGGTGATTCTCCCTCCCTTTGTCAAATACCCTCTTGTCATGTACTCATCAGCATATTGGGCCTGTGAATTGAGCCACATAAACTAAATTTGCTTTTAGACCTTGTATTACTGTTGGGCTTAATTTGTTAGAATGAGTAGTTAGGTTATTTCCTAGAGTTCTGAGTTTGTATTTGATGTAATCCTGGTTGTAGGATTAAGTCAACCAGGAGTGGGTGTTTAAAGACCAATCATTATGTAAGAAAGAACTTAATGAATGAAAAACCCTATTTTCCTTTGGAAGATAAACTAGCCTTTGGTTTTCAGAGAGAAGGTAGTTTGCTACCAAGTAATTCATTCATCTCTTGTACTAGTTCAGTACAATTGGTAACAGACTCCATTCTGGGACCTGAATCATGACGTTGGGAGAGAAACATACTATTAAAGATGTTCATTCAATTGCTAAGGAAAATTCCGCTGCAATCCTAGCAATTCGTGAAAAATTGAAGGTTCTTACTGAAGAATCAGTTGCTCGTGCTAGTGCTGAGGCTAGAAAGATTGCTAATTTCGAACGGATCTTCAAAGTCTTACAGACCCTTCTTACTCCTTCAACTGAAGAACAATCGATGCAACTATGGATCTTGGTTCACCTTTTGGTTCTAAAGCAGATTCAACAAAGAGAGCTAAAGGAAATCTTGAGGTGATCAAATCTACCCCTCCTAGTAAGTTTTCTCGAACACCCAAGGTCGATTTTCCAAGATTTGATGGAACTAATCCAAGGGGTTGGTCTCAAAAATGTGAACGATATTTTGCTTTTCATAATTTTGCCGATTCAGACCGAGTTGATATGGATGCAATCCATTTTGATTCTAAAGTGGATCCATGGTTCTTAAATTATCAACAAGGTAAGCATAATATGTCTTGGGATACATTTGTTCATGATCTGTGTATTATATTTGAGGATGTAGAAAATGATAATTATGTTGGTAGTTTTAACAAGATGTCTCAGACTACTACAGTTGAAGATTATTATGATAGGTTTGAGCACTTTAAAGCTTATATGGTATATAATAATCCAACATTGCTCGAGTCTTTCTATACTCTGAGTTTTATTAGTAGTTTGAAGGATGAAATCCGCACTACAGTTCAAATGTTTAAGCCGGAGGATACTTCTCGTGCTTTCTATTTGTCCAGGATGCAACAAGCTTCACTTGTTAACTCTCCTAAACCAATTAAAAACCCCTCTCGGCCATTCTTTCCATTTCTATTCCTCAGAACCCCTCCACAGCCAAACAATTTTTTTCTCCTTCCCCTCAATTTCATAAATCTATCACTTCTTCTACAACCCCTATCATTACTCATCCCCCTACACCTACTAAAACTGACCCACCACTTCCACCTATCAATAAACTTACCCCTCAACAAATGAAAATTCGCAGAGATAAAGGCCTCTGCTATAATTGTGGTGAATTCTACAAAACTGGCCACATTTGCAAGACTCAAAAGTTATTTATGCTTGTTGCTAACGAGGAGGACCTAAGTGATCAAAGTGATGCATCATCTGATGAGCCTATGACAGACTCTCCCTCTAGTTCCGACACCACTATGGAGATTTCATTACATGCCCTGACAGGCCATTCTGTACATGACACTATTCGTATTTCGGGACATCTCAATAATCACCCTATAATGGTTTTGATCGACACAGGTAGTACTCATAGCTTCATCGATTCTCACATTGCTGACAAGCTTGGTGTACATATTTCATCAAAAGGTCATATGCTTGTGATTGTTGCAAATGGGGATAACACCATCGGCAAAGGTATATGTAGCAACCTTCAGTGGGAAATGCAAGGATACAATTTTTCTGCTGACTTACGTGCTCTTACTCTCGGTGGATGTGACATGGTGCTTAAGGCAGATTGGTTGCGACAACTAGGTGATGTACTCTTTAACTTTACTAAACTCACAATTTCCTTTGTGCATGATGGGTGTCAAATTACATTGCGAGGAAGCTCTTCTAAACCTTCTCTCAGTCTTCTCACTGCTACTGCATTTAAGAAATTCATCAAGAGTAAAGCACCAGCTTTGATTGGTCAATTTTTTCACATTAATGCTACTCCAGTACATCCAATTCCTAGTGAAGTTTCTACTTTAATAGACTCATGTACTGATGTTTTTTCCAAGCCTACCCAACTGCCACCTTCTCGACCACTTGATCATAAAATCCCACTTAACCTAATTCAGTACCTACTTCACAAAGGCCATACAAGTGCAATTTTATTCATAAAGTTGTAGTTGAACATCTGGTACAAGAAATGCTCTCTACAGGGCTCATCCTAAAGAGTCGTAGCCCCTTCGCATCACCGATCCTTTTGGTCAAGAAGAAAGATGGTACGTGGCGATTCTGCATTGATTATTGTAAGCTCAATGACATGACAATGAAGGATAAATTCCCTATTCCATTAATTGAGGAACTGTTAGACGAGTTGCATGGTGCTATCATTTTTATAAAAATTGTTTTACTATCGGGTTACCATCATATATTAATATACCCACCAGATATCCCCAAGACTGCATTTCGCACTCATCATGGACATTACAAGTTTCGAGTCATGCCTTTCGGCCTTCCAAATGCACCTGCAACATTCCAGGCATTGATGAATGAAGTCTTTCAGCCATTTCTTCGCAAGTTTGTACTGGTATTCTTCGACGATATTCTTGTCTACAGCTCATCTCTTGCAGATCATCTGAAGCACCTTCATCTAGTTTTTTCCTTGATGCGCCAACATTCCTTGTACGCTAAATTATCCAAATGCACTTTTTCTCAGCCTCAACTAGAGTACTTGGGACACTTGATAACTGGTAGTGGGGTAGCTGCAGATTCTGATAAGGTTGCTGCTATGGTCAGTTGGACTCAACCACAAAATTTGAAGCAACTACGAGGATTTTTAGGACTGACCGCCTATTATCGTAAATTTATTAAAGGGTATGGCAATATCTGTAAACCACTCACAGAGATGTTCAAAATTGACTCATTCATTTGGACTGATGATGCAATTGTAGCATTTTGTTCTATCAAGTCATCCATGACTCAAGCACCCGTTTTAGCCTTACCTGATTTCAACAAAACTTTCACCTTGGAGACTGATGCATGCTCAAGAGGTGTAGTTGTTGTGCTTGTACAAGATAACAAACCCATTGCATTTTTCAGTAGGCCCTTGGGACCAAAAGCATTAGTATTATCTACATACGAGAAGGAATTCTTGGTCGTTGTAATGGCAGTTCAGAAGTGGATATACTATCTCTGTCACAACCAATTTTTCATTAACACAGATCACCAAAGTTTGAAGTGCATGATGGATCAGAAACTCTCCTCAGAACTGCAGCAGAAATGGATAGTCAAGCTAAAAGGGTTCGACTATGTCATCAGATATAAGAAGGGCCAAGACAATACAGTTGCTGATGCACTTTCCAGATTGCCTCATGCTTCTTATTCTATTTTGTATGTATCTCAACCCCAATGGACTGTTGATATTATATCCAGCTATGAGTCAGATGATGTGGCACAATAGCTCATTCTGAATCTACTTATCTCTCCAACACTGCAACATTATACTTACCAACACGGAATATTGAGGTTAAAAAAAAGGCTATATATTGGGTCAGGTAATGACATTCGATCCTTTATTCTACATTCAGTCCACTCCTCTGCAGTGGGTGGCCATTCTAGCATTGTAGGTATTACAACAGAGCAAAGGCACATTTCTTTTAGCCTCGCATGAAGCAAGACATCATCAAGTTTGTCTCCACCTGCGACATCTGCCAATGCAACAATGGCGAACAATCTTTTCCTTGAGGTCTTCTACAACCTCTTCCAATTCCTGATACAGCTTGGAAGGACATCTATTTGTATTTCATCGAAGGTTTGCCTATGTCCTTTCGTAAAAATGTCATTTTGGTAGTAGTAGATCGCCTAACCAAGTATAGCCATTTTATTCCCCTTAGCCACCCTTTCACTGCCATCACAGTTGCTAAGGAATTCCTCTCAAATATTTTTAAACTGCATGGTTTACCTACTACTATTATCAGTGACAAAGACAAAATTTTCATAATTCAGTTCTGGCAAGCCTTGTTTAAATCTCTAGGTACTACACTGAAACTAAGCTCGGCTTACCATCCTCAGACTGATGGTCAAACCGAAAGAACAAACGCATGTGTCGAACAGTATTTACGATGCATGACAGGATTATATTGGTTTAACGCATGTTGGCATTAGCAGAATATTGGTTTAACACCAATTATCATACCAGCCTCAAAATGTCCCCTTTCCAAGAATTATATGGATACCAACCTCCCCATTTGGTATTTCCAATTCCTACTCCTACTTTTGTGGCTACTGTTGAGGATTACTTACATGAGAGGGATATTATGCTCCAACTACTCAAGAATGATCTCTCTAAAGCTGAGAGCAGAATAAAGTTCTTCGCAGATAAAAAAAGGTCCGACAGGGAATTTTCAGTGGGTGATATGGTGTTTTTGAAACTTCAACCCTATCGACAGACTTCAGTTGTTATTAGGAAGAACTTCAAGCTCTCTTCCAAATATTTTGGGCCATTTGAGGTTCTTCAGCGCATTGGTGATGTTTCTAACAAGTTAAAGCTACCAGTTGGTTCTCGCATACATCCTATATTTTATGTCTCACAACTAAAAAAGAAGATTGGTCTTACTGCAGCAACGTTGCCTCAACTGCCACTAGTTGATCACAATGGACATTATGTTATTGAACCAGAGGCTCTACTGCATCGCAGACTTACACTCCGTGTTGGCTTGTCAGTACCTCAGGTCTTGATCCAGTGGTCTAACTCCACCCCTGAAGATGCAACATGGGAGGACACAACACATACACAAGCTCAATTCCCATATTTCATCCTTGAGGACAAGGATGCTTAAATGGGGGAGGCAATGTCATGTACTCATCAGCATATTGGGCCTGTGAATTGAGCCACATAAACTAAATTTGCTTTTAGACCTTGTATTACTGTTGGGCTTAATTTGTTAGAATAATAATGAGTAGTTAGGTTATTTCCTAGAGTTCTGAGTTTGTATTTGGCGTAATCCTGGCTGTAGGATTAAGTCAACCAGGAGTGGATGTTTAAAGACCAATCATTGTGTAAGAAAAAACTTAATGAATGAAAAACCATATTTTCCTTTGGAAGATAAACTAGGCTCTGGTTTTCAGAGAGAAGGTACCTTGCTACCAAGTAATTCATTCATCTCTTGTACTAGTTCAGTACACTTCTTTTCCATTAAGCTAATTTGGTTTTCATTATTTCCAACAATGTGTCCTAGACACAAAAAATATAAGATATTTGCTTTAAATGTAGTCTTAAGTATTTGATGTGTAGTTTCTCTGTCGTACATCCCAATTTTTTTTAGCTAACTCATTAGTTCATCTTCTCCAATACTAACGATTGTGCTTTTATCCATGTTCAACTTTATATTGATTAGTGTTTCAAATATCATTAACAAAATTAGTAAACTTTTTACCTCCTTGATGTCAGCATTGAAGAAGATTACTGTGTCATCAACGAATTATAAATATGGATATTACAATCCTAGCGAGAGAAAAGGTAAAACCCTCAAACCATCTATCCTGATTTTCTTTTTGAAGTAATTTAGTGAGTACTTCATCTACTAGAAGTAACAAGAAGGGGGCACAGGATATCCATGTTCTAGACCGCTGATTGGTTTATAAATAGTTTGCATTAACTAGAACGGTAGGCTTGTAGAGATGCGACATTCTTTCCATTTTCTTCCAAACCCATAATTCTTTAAGATTTTGGATAATGTTAGCCACCTGATGTTATCAAATGCATTTTACATATTTATCTTCCAAAGAATTCCAGGGTTCTCTTGTTTCAATCCAGTATATATGCATTCACTAGCCACTAATGCAAGGATTTATTTACCTTTAATAAAAATTCCTTGGTAATCATAAATGAGTTTAAGCACTGGGTAATAGAATTCATGTACTGAACCGTCTTCCATAGATATTATCCCCACCTAGCCACTGTGGTTATCTAACACTGTGGTTTTTTTTAACGGGCATCACTTCGGCCATCCAGTAGCAGCTTCCCGGGAGGTCACCCATCCCTAGATTGCTCCCGCCCGAGGACGCTTAACTGCAGAATTTTCTGCCAACTCTGGAGTCAATTGTGCTAAAAAGGTCTCTGTATAATGTAGACGTTCCTTGCCTATTGTGAAACCGGTATCTGGCATAACCTCCCAGCATACTCTCCTACCCTCACGCAACCGACCTGTCCCTAGTTGTATCCCAACTACCACCGATCCGATATTGTTTCCCACTTACCCACTGCGGTTATCCAGCTGTGTGGGACACTAAACAGGGACACTAATGTGGTTATCTAATAGGTTCCCCAGAGATTACCCATCGTGTGACTACCCTTGGCCGAGCACGCTTGGCTGAGAAGATTATCTCACAACTCCCTCAGTGTCCCTATCCGGCATTGGTGTTAGGAAAGGACGAACCATTACATATATTCAATTCGGCGTGCATCCCTGTCGAATTGGGGTATTACAATACCACCACCTTAAATTGGAGCCGTCATATGCTCCAAAAATATATATAAAAGCCCATATGTATGACGCTCCATGTCCCTCATGAGACCAGTATTTGACACAACCCATCTAGCATACACTCTCATCCTGAACAAGTGACCCATCGTCAGTTCTGATACCATTTGTAATAACCCATCCCTCCGCTTATATTATCCCCACTTAGCCAATGAGGTTTTCAATGGCACTTTTGCGGTCATCCAGAAGTAGCTTCCTAGGAGATCGTTCATCCCTGGATTGATCCTGCCCAAGCACGTTTAACTGCAGAGCTTTCTGCCAACTCTAAAGTCAATTATTGATAGGTGTAGAATACACCGTATTTACTATTTAGTAGTTTATGCTTTCTTTGCTATTTTTCTTGTAAATTATGTATTTTACGTGTGTTTTTGAGTTATTAGGTACTCTGGAGTCGCACGGAGGAAAAGAAGAAGAAATCACCAAAATTGAACAAAAAGGGCAAACTTGTCATTTCATCAAGGGCGAAGACTATTTGGAGTCCATAGGTGGTTAAGGGGCTCTCATTCAGGGTACCCCTTATCACTCAGCAGTGGGTGTTACTAACACCGGGTAGCCCTTATCCAGAGGATGGTTATCTTTGGATAGCACCCAATTGGGTCGGTCCCCATCCATGGCCCAGATCCGGATCCAAACCCGAAATCGGATCCAGACCCATTTCACAACCTAACCCTATGTCCGAGAGAACTTGTCTCTCATTCTTCATTTCATTCTTCCCATACGAAATTGAGAAAGAGAGGCGATTGACGAGCTCATGAAACAGACTTGAAATTGGCTGTAATTGAATCGGAGAATGGGTTTGATTTTCATGGATTGTAGATGAAATTGAAGGTTCGGTTTTTCTAATTGGAAGATTCAAAAGCAGTATTGAGCAGAAATAGAGATTAGGGTTCTCAGATTTAAAGATGGAGAAGGTTTTGGAATTGTGCTTCTGGTGGATACATTGATGAGGAGAGTCATGGGTATGAATCAATTGAATCTGAGAGAGAGTTCGAGACTGAGGCAGGGATTGAGTTACGCCGTTAATTGGAAGAAACAGATGGGTAAAATGGTTTGCTGTTGCCAGGGGACGTGTTTAATGGGTTGAGTCCAAATTCAGATTCGAGAAGGTTTTTATATGGTGCTTGTGCTGATGGTGATGCTAATTTTAGCCGGAGGTTGATTGATTCAGAATGGGTGGTTTTGGTCAAGATGGAATTAGAAGGAGAAGGAGAAGATGAATCTGGTGGGATTTTGGTAGCTATACATGGCTTGAGATTGAGCTAATTTCGATTGAGTTGTGGGTCTGTTCTTGAGATAGGGAAGAAATTGGGCAGAGTGTCAAGAGCAAGATGGGTCTGTGTTGAGTTCGATTGAGAGAAGAACTGAAATGGGTTTGATTTTCAATGGATGAACTCAGTTTGTGTGAATTCAAAATTACAGGGTAGAATCAATGATGCTGCAATGAATGATTTGAGCTGAGCGGGTGGTCTGATGTCTCTGAGATGGAGATTTTGTTTCTAGATGCATGTTAGGACAGTGCGAGTTGATAGCAATGAGTTTTTGGTATCCGGATAAGTGGTTCAAATGGGGGTACGGGTTGGTCGGTGATGCCGTGTTGAGCTACGGAGTGAGTTTAATTGCGGTGAGTACGAGGATGGACTCAAGCGGCAGTAATGGGAAGAATACAATATGTGGGTGTTTATCTTTGCCGAAGTTGTTGCCATGGCCGATGGTCGAATCTGGTTGTGTGAAGCAGCAGGATTGAAGGCTGTGATGGCTTTGGTGATGGTAAGCAATGGAATGAGTTGACAGGGAGATGTTGGCAGAGCTGAGAATGAGGATGATGCTTTTGGGTCTGTCAAAGGCAAGGAATGCAGGAAGACTGGAGCTGATGGCTGTTGAAGTTGAGGCAAGCTGGTTCAGCTGGATTCAGGGCAAGAAAGAGAGAAGCAACTCAGGCTCGCGACGCCATTGAGAATTGTAGGTACAATAAATGGAGTTGGATTGCAAGAGTGGTAATAGTTTGCAGGCTGAATGGGAAGTTGAAGAGGCAGTGGTGTTGCAGCCACAGATGGTGCCACTGTGTTGAGAGGTTCTGGTGTTTGCTTACAAGAGGGATCGCAACTGCAATGTGAGGTTGGAAGTGCAAGCTGCGGGAAACCGATGTTGTGATCCGTGTTTGAATGAGAGTGCTGATTGCCAAAAGGTCAGTAGTGTTGATGGTTCGCAGTGAAGGCGGTGGTGTTGCAATGATCGCAAGTTCAAGGCGTGTTGCCGCATATAGAGAAAAGAATTGAAGTTGCGGAATGAATGTGATTGTGAAGGTTGAACGAGAGAATGGAATGAAACGTTTAGATGGGATTATTGATGCACTCTTATGAGACAAGTATCGGTGGATCGCATAACCTCCCATTTCATACTCTCCCACCCGTTGCGGTGGACTTTGCCGGCCACCCGAGAACAACCCGCCATAATCCCTCTAGCGTTTTGGGCATCCCAACTAATGGACTTTGAAGACAAAACCTAGTTTTGGAAGGAGTGGAGCTATAAAAGAGAAGACTTTTCTCAAAACACAGATTTTTATCTTATATCTTTTATTATTATTCTTTTGCCTCTACTTTGTTCTAGGGTTTACACCATGAAGTCTTTTCTCTTTCTTCTTGTGATGAACTCCATTAACATGAGTACCTAAGTTTATTATTGGTTATGGAATAGTTATCACATAATATGATTCTTTGATTCAATATATTAGTTTTGTCTCATATTTATCGTTTTTGCAATTCTCGAAAATATTGTTTTATGATTGATTGATTGTTTTGTCCTAGAACTTCAAACATCTATTGCTAGTTTAGGGTTTATTATACGTAAAAGTGATATTCCTTGAATACAAGTAGCATATTATGATTATGGTTTGTAGTGATATATTCTCATGATCATATGTGAATCGTAACCTTTGTTAAATTGAATTAGTGCGCTTTCCACGTTCAATTGCTTTGACCTGATTTCGAACTTAATGCATCTAGGGAATTAAACTTGATTAGTGCTTTTACACGTTAGGTCCTTTAGGTAGAATTCATATTCGCATCTTTTAATGTGTTTGTTGATGACATGAGGAGATTTGCGGGATATTCTTGCGATCAAGGTATTCTAGGGTCTTTGATAAAAGTTGAGATTAAAATATCAATTCTAGTTATTGTGGTGAAACCATGTTTGTGAACGAAAACGAAATCCGTAACCAATACTTTCTCATCCTTGATTACTTGTTTGATTTTCTTTATTTGCTTTTATTTTATTTTATTACATAAAATCGAGAAAATGTGTTTTATATAGGAAACCATAACAATTTGACAACCTAGACCTCTCGTGGGACGACATTATATATTTTGAGTAGTAAGAAAGTGTAATTTATTTTTGACGCTTACGACCGCGATCAATTATGCTGAAAAGACGTCGGTTAACATAAACGTTTCTTGCCTCTTATGAGACAAGTATCAGGCATAACCTCCCATTTCATACTCTCCCACCCGCGCATAAACAACCCGTATCTAGTTGCATCCCAACTATCAAGTTTGGTTATCTTATTTTAGTATCCCAACTATCATTGATATCAAAACTCGACATATTAGAGCATAAGAGTATGTCAAGTTTGGTTATCTTATTTTAGTGAATCAAAACTCATGTTAAGAGTCGCTTGATTAAGTACTATAGTCAACTTCGTATAGGTTAGCTTGAAAGTATTAGGATAATAAGACTTTACAAGTATTGCGAAGACTTGAAGATGTAAATAAGCAAGGAGCTACAACGACAACAATCATCCTTCTACTTGAGGTTAGTGATATTTGACTTGAACTATTTTATTCCCTAACGTATCTTTCAAGTCGTGCATATTGAAAACAAAACTGTGAAGCATATTTGAACTCTCGATAGACATAGTATTAAGGAATACAATACGAGGTTTATTGCTTAACCATTAAACTTTGTAGATAAGACATCGTCATAATCATTTGAATGCTATTGTGATTATGTATGGGTATGAGGTGAGGATTTCATCCTAGGGAACAATATTTTACATGTGTTCTAAGGAAGTAAGTTCATAAACTTGTTTGTGAATCGAAAAGGAAATCGCCAGGCGTTATTGGGATTGTTATTCATTGCATATCTTGTGAACATCCAATATGTGTGATTTAGTATAACCTTTCATTACTTGTTGTGTTCTTGGTAAAAGTATTCACAAAGGCCTGACTTATGTATTGGTATAACTTTTATTAGTAAAACCGATCTTAAGTAATCACCTGAGATGGAATGATCGGGTTTGTGATGTTATGTCTGACCAATTATGGGAAAGTGGAATCGATCCTAGTAAGAGGTGCAGTACATCACAAAGGGGAACCGATCCTTGTATGAGGTGCAGCAAGGTTTATAGCAGAAAGGGGAACCGATCCTATGGACATGTGCAACACTTTTTTAGGCAAGGGGGAACCGATCCTATGGACATGTGCAACACATATAAGTTAGATACCATATATATGTGGGGAACCGATCCTAGTACCTAGTCAACCGAATTTTGGAAAGCTAGTGTGAATATGCACAGTACTCGCATGGAAGGTAGAACCGAAACTTGTTTTGGTAGAACCGTTAAACCCATGATTTGTGATTGAATGTTATTTGATCAATCACATAGTTCTTGAAAGTCAGGTGAACCAATTCTAAACTTGTTTGGAAGTGTGGCAAATCGGTTTCAAGGTTGTAAGTGTGAAAGAGAACTTACAAAGTTAAGATGTCGACATACTTTGAACACATGTTGTGAATGTTTATTATTTAATTGTTCAAAGTTATTCCTTAATAGCTAAGGGAAGAGAATCCCAGGATCGAAACATAAATAAGTTAAGAATCTTTTAATTAAGGTTGTTAACTTCATTTTTAGGAAAATAAGAATTAGTAATGTGCATTTACTGATTAGAGATTTTCTGAGAGATTTCGATCATTATTTTTGGACAGAGCATTTCCAGGAATTATGGAAATCGAATTTGTGCTTTAATGAATATCTTGAGAATATTTTCGGTTTTGGAAATTCCTTGGTATGCAAACTTCCTTGTCTATAAATACTTGAAGTTTGCCTTTCTAGCAAACTAATCCTTCATAACAGCAAACTACCTCTGGTTGTGCTGCTACCGGTGAAGCCGCCTATTCGGAGAGGAGAGTATGCTAATTAGGCGAAATCTCTTACAACCTCTCAGTTTAAATTCTTCTTTGGGATTGAGAAGCTCTATTAGTACCGTTGGTGGTAAACTAGATAATTGCGGTTTATCTTTTGTTTTCATTTATTTGATTGACTAACGGTGGTTGAACTTTGATTGCACCTAGTTTGTTTATGTTTGAGAATATTCTCTTCTGATATAAGATTCACTCAAACTAGTTCAGAGTTTCGACAGGGATCTTTAGACTGTTGTTAGTTTTAAAGACGATCTTGTGATAATCCATTGTTAACAGACTCCGTTCTGTGAGTGATTGATCACAAGAGATTCAAGTGATTGTGTGCAGGTGTTTATTGAAGATCTAAGAAGATTTGAAGACAACCTAGAGTACGCAAACGTGACTTAGAGGTTTGGTATTTATGGTTTCTAAGGAAGGAAGACCTTTAGGGTTACCAAGAATTGATTCGTATTAGTAACATGGGTACCCGTACGAACACAACCCGACCCCCCAAAAAAAAACTTTAAGGCAAAAGTCTTTTTGATACATGAAAATTCATAAATGGCTCAATAAATTCCATACCATAGGACTAATTTAGAGCACAAGAGTAGAAGGCAACCTTGTTGCAAGAAAAGAAAAAGAAAATTAACAAGAAACAACAAAAATACTTAAGCATCCTTTTCTGTAGACCAGTAGTTTAGCTATAGACGATAAGAAAATAGCTTCACTAAACAGTAGTAGTATGCTAACAGTATACCTGAAAAATGACACCTCTTACTCAACAGGATTTTTATGAGTAAGTTCTTTAATCCTTGTGATTAATTAGCACAAGTATGAGCTCTGAGCTCATTAAAAGAATTGTGTTTTTGGTCGAATCTCTTTTTCCTTCCGAATCTATAAAAGGATCCATTTTGATGTGAGAAATTATCATAAAACTTACTGTCATCAAAATATGGGACATAGTTTGAGTCCTTACCAGAGGATTTTTGCCTTGATGGAATTGACAACATGTTGATAGTTTCCTTATTCTTTTTAATCATCTCTTTCAGGATATTTCTCATATCATCATTTTCGCTCCTTTCTCCTGGAATCTTATTTACATCAAGGACAACATCTTTCCTTAAATGTTTTTTGTTAAGACTTTTGTTCTGCTTTGGAGCATTTGAGGAACTCATTGTACTGACTTTCCTGGTAGCATACACAGGGTATGTGCGAAAACCAATTGGTTTAGACATACGAATGTCAGTTACACCTTTGAGGATTAAGTCTAAGGTGTGTTGAAGTTGAACAAAAGATTTTTTATTCAACTTGGAGTTTCCCTTTTGTTTGCCAGAACATTTTGCCTCACAAAAGAGACATACTTTCTGATCACAAGAGTGATAAGACAGTACAGTCTTAATATTCTCGTTAAGAGATTTCTTCCTTCCATGTGATGTAGAACATCCTTGATTGGAGGAGACTAAAACATCTTTTCTGAATGGAAGGGTATCCGATTTTACTTATGGAGCTGGAGCATTTTCAGAAGTAGCAGAAGTACTTGATATGTTGGGATGCTTAGAGCATCCTTGAATAGAGAGTTTATTCAGGCGATGTTCAATTTCCAAAGCATCCTTTTTGAGGCTTGCCTCAAGAGATATACATGAAGAATGATCTTCAGTATTTTCTTTGAACTTGCAGTCCCTTACAACATCAAGGAGAACATCGACATGATGTTTTAACCGATTAAATCTATCAACTTGAATTCTAACAAGATTTAGAATCAAATCACTCTCTTCAGCTGTTTCCCGTTCATTTAGAGCAAGAGACTCTTTTGAGGGGTGATCGTAAAAACACATGTCGGAGCCTGTATGTCTAGTTTGAACACAGGGTTCATATATCTTTGAGATTGAAGAATCTTTCTCTTTAATAGAAATAGACGAGACAGAGCTTTTATTTCTGGTGACGCGTTTATCAGAGATAGTACTCTTGTCCATAGAGTCAAATCGCTACAAACACAGACTTATAAGGTCTTGAACGTGTTTCCATGCTCTGATACCAATTGAAAAAGCGGGTGTACAACAACCACACCCAATATTTCGCTTAGCAATCTGTATGGACAAACTCCAATATACTTTTAAGAGAATCAATAAGACTCAATCTATAAAAAGTATATCAAAGAGTTTTATATCTCTTTCTTGATTCAATTCTTTCTCAAGCAAATAGAAATTTGCGAGTCTAACTGAATATAAGAGAAATCACTTGAACGGTACCAAAGACCAATGTTCAAGGATCAATCAATTTCAATCAACAACCAAAGGTCGGATTTCCAATTGATTGATTCAAAGCACAACCTGTGATATTTCAATTATATAACAAAATATAATGCGGAATAGAAATAACACAGACACCAGAATTTTGTTAATGAGGAAACCGCAAATGCAGAAAAACCCCGGGACCTGGTCCAGATTGAACACCACACTGTATTAAGCCGCTACAGACACTAGCCTACTACAAACTAATTTCGATCTGGACTGTAGTTGAACCCCAATCAATCTCACACTGATTCAAGGTACAGTTGCGCTCCTCACATCTCTGATCCTAGTAGGATACTACGCACTTGATTCCCTTAGCTGATCTCACCCACAACTAAGAGTTGCTACGACCCAAAATCGAGGACTTTAATAAACCTACAAGTTTTGTTCCGTATTTTTGATAAATCAAGGTGAACATGAACCAATTGATAACCCGGACTTATATTCCCGAAGAACAACCTAGTATTATCAATCACCTCACAATAATCCTAATCGACGCAGCGAAAAAATATATGGTGGAATCACAAACGATGAGACGAAGATGTTTGTGATTACTTTTCTATCTTTCCTATCGGAGATAAAGATCTCAAGCCAATCATTACGATTGTACTCAAAACGATAGAATCGGCAAGATCAGATCACACAACTACGAGAAAGTAGTATCGGTCTGGCTTCACAATCCTAATGAAGTCTTTAAGTCGTTAACCTGGTTTAAGAAGAAAACCTAAGGTTAAAGGAGAATCGACTCTAGCTAATACAACTAGTATCACAAGGAAGGTGTGGGGATTAGGTTTCCCAGTTGCTAGAGTTCTCCCTTATATAGTCTTTCAAATCAGGGTTTGCAATCAATGTTAGATTGGTAACAAAGCATTCAATATTCACCGTTAGATGAAAACCTGATTAGATTCAAGCTAATATCTTTCAACCGTTGGATCGAAAACTTAACTTGTTACACACAAATGAAATGTACTATTTTGGGTTTATATAACCGTACCCAAACATGAACATTTGTTGGTTCAACAATAGTTAACCAAATGGTTAGCCATATGAGCACTTTCATATCAACCATATTCTTCTTTACCATAACTAGTTCAAATGACTCAAATGAACTAGTTAGAGAGTTGTTCATGCAAGGAAATCTTATGTAACTACACAAGACACAATCGAAGCAAAAACGATTTGATTCACTCGAATCGGTTCATGAACTATATAACCACGGTTTGTATTTTGCATTCCTTAGTTTTTATAAATGAGTTCACAAACAATCGTTTTTAGATATAACCAACTCAAGTTCGCAAACTTAGTTCGCGGACTTAAGTTCCCGGAAGGAGTTCTCAAACTCCAGCAGAATTTCTCGGGAAGAGAACTTCCGCCAGTTCGCGGACTGGGTTCGCGGACTGAGTTCGTGGATTTAGCTCACGGCTCTGATTCCGGTTCTCTTGATCAACAAAGTTCGCAAACATCGGTTCAAGGAAACAAGGACTTATACATATATGTGTTGCCACACAATGCTTATATCCAACATTGGTTATATGATCTAAACTTTCATTTCAATCATTGAAACATTGTTAGAGGACATTCCGTCAAAGTAAGAAATTTTCAAAGTGATTGAAACGTGTCATGACTTTCGTCATTAGGGAAAGATGCTTGGAAAAAGCAAAAGCTTACCAACACATATTTCGAGAAATAGATAGGCGAGATAAACTCGGCTCGAAATAGTAAATGTGTATAATCAAAGTCTATATAGTAAAACGACTTTTGTCTCAAAATAGGAGATAGAGTAGATAGACTTTTGAGTGATAGATAAGTTCAAGTCTCCACATACCTTTTAGTTGATGAAGATCCACCAGTTCCTTGAGTAGTCCTTCGTCTTGTATGATGATCGCCATGGAGTTCTTGAGCTCAACTACACTTTTTATCCTAGTCCGATACTTAGCTATAGTAGACTAGAAATCAAGACTTATAGTTTTGATCACTAACATTGACAAACATGCTTGAGATAGCAACGCACGCGATTTCGACCGAGCAATGCTCTAACAGTGGCGTGTCTGCCAATTCACACTTATCTTTATATCCTTCTTCTCTGGTTGTGTGGCTGCTATCGAATTTTGAATCTAAAAACCATATTTTCATTTTTATCTTCTATGTGAGACGATTTGAGTTGCTCTTGAGGCCAACTTGTAGTGTAGATCACTGCACTACCCCATACAATCGGTTGTCTTTATCATTGACTCTTCAACCCGGTCTTGGTTCCATGAAAAACTGAATCTCCTCCCCTCGCTTACAATTCAAAGAATCATCAACCTTCACCTTCCCCGAGGTAACCAGCCAAATAAAATAATATGGCATTTCACCAGATCGGGAAAATACTCTACGGCTTCCGGATAAAAATGTCTCACTGACACTTCAGATCAATTGCACCACCCCGCACCACACCCACCCAATTTTCTCTGAACATTATCATGTCCTCCAAAAGTACAATTTTCTTGTATAAAATACTTAACGAGGGTCTGCCAACCCTCCACATCCTCAACCGCATCCACCTCACCAACTCAAACTTGTGTCCCCAATGCAATTCTGATCCTAAAACTACCGTACACATTCTACTCCATCGTCTGGTAGCTACAGACTCATGGAACCTCCTACTTCCTCATATAACATTGCCCAAAACACCCCCCACCTCCCTAAACCCTCGAACAACTATAACCCAACTCCCTAAGAAGAAGAAAAAAACATGATGAGGTCACTACAACATTCTTCTTTCTTTTTTGGTCACTTTGGATAACCAAGAAAAAATTTATGTATAACCAAAGACAACCAAATCCGACAAGCATAACGCAAATGGCTACCAAACTTCAGCATGAATATATATATGGGCCATGCTGGACAACCTCCCACCGGTGCTCCCTGGAATTCAACTATCTAAACCCCGCACATAGGACTTTGAATTCAACTACAATCTTAGTGGGATGGATAAAACTTCACTTGGAATGGGCAACAAGAGGACACCCTGGATTAGCATGATCTGGTATTATATGCAGAAACGATGAAGCTGTCATAATATTAGCAATTGGGTATACCACATCCCTCATAGCCGATACTTGGGTCGTGCTTATCGCGTCAAAAACGGCATCAGAACAAGGATGGCCAGAGGTGCAATTCGAAACGGATTCGGGAAATCTCTTGGCATTTTGAACCTCGACCACCGATCCACCTTGGTACCTAATCAATATGATAGCCGAAATCAAGCTTAGATTGGCTGAAATGCCACGGTGCACCATAAAGCACAACTACTGGAAAAGTAAATCAAGCAGCAGACGGACTGGCAGTCTGAGCATCGGACGATAGCTCACTAGGAAATCTATAAAGAACAATCTGGGACCATAAAACATCTCCGTGTATTAGTCCTATTGTAATGGCTGACTCTATGGTATAACGTATCCCATGTAAAAAAAAAAAAAAAAAACTCTGAGGTGCTAACAGTATATTATTTGTTTGTTCAATAATTTCTTTTACACAATTTCATACAACTTCTGTGTCCGTCACAGGGGTTGAGAACTGCCAATTAATTGTTTCAAGTACATATAAGCAACGCAAAACATGCAACATGCATAACGGTTACGTAGAAATAGAACTAAACTTAGATGTGAGGAAAATGAGAGAATCCTAATAGGAGAAACACATGAAAAACAGAAAACAGTTCAACTCATCTTCTGATGCTAAAATCATCTTTGGTTGACCTCACCGTAGAAACAGATCTAGAGAGAGAGAAAGTACAAAAATGAAAGGTATACCAATGGTTAAACGAAGTTTACGCTAAAGAATGGACATAGTTGATTATGAGTTTAATGGTCCAACAGATTTGAAGATGTATAAATTGCATCGAGAGGTAGAAAGCTTCTCAATTCACGACCTAAAAGAGTAAATCGATACTCTTTAAGGGAGTTGTATTTCAATATATATATGTAAACTTTTTCTCTATTATAGAGAGGAAAAAAGTAAAAAGAAAGAAGAGAAAGAGAGCTGAGAGATGGCTGCCAGGGTTACATTTCTTGCACTGTTGTTATGTCTATCAACAACTGTGATCAGGGCTGAAGACCCATATCTTTTCTTCACATGGAATGTCACTTATGGCACCATCTCTCCTCTTGGGGTTCCACAACAAGGCATTCTCATCAACAACCAATTCCCTGGTCCTAACATCAACTCCACCACCAACAACAACATTGTCATCAACGTCTTCAACAATCTTGATGAGCCACTTCTATTCTCATGGAACGGTATTCAACACAGGAAGAATTCATGGCAAGATGGTATGCCCGGTACTAACTGCCCAATCCAACCTGGTAAAAATTTCACTTACCATTTCCAGGTGAAAGATCAGATTGGTAGTTACTTTTACTTCCCTAGCACTGCTTTCCACAAGGCTGCTGGTGGTTTCGGTGGGCTCCGTGTCAACAGTCGCCTGCTTATCCCCGTCCCCTTTGCTGATCCTGAAGATGACTACCAGGTGATCATTGGTGATTGGTACACCAAGAGTCATTCTACCCTTAGGAAGATCTTGGATGGTGGTCGATCCATCAACAGGCCCGATGGTGTTTTGATCAATGGGAAATCTGGAAACGGTACCGATGAACCCCTCTTCACCATGAAGCCAGGGAAGACCTACAGGTACAGGATTTGCAATGTTGGTATCAAGACCTCATTGAATTTCAGGATTCAAGGTCATTCCATGAAGTTGGTTGAGATGGATGGTTCCCACGTTGTTCAGAACACCTACGACGCTCTTGACGTTCACGTCGGTCAATGTCTCTCGGTGTTGGTGACAGCAGATCAGACACCAAAAGACTACCACATGGTTGCCTCAACCAGATTCATCAAGCAAGTCTTCACCACCACCGCTACTATCCGATACGAAGGTTCCAACATTCCTGCATCTCCTGAGCTTCCAGAAGGTCCCACAGGTATTGTATACTCGCTCAACCAGTTCCGCTCCTTCAGATGGAACCTTACAGCTAGCGCTGCCCGTCCAAACCCACAAGGTTCATACCACTATGGTGGCATCAACATCACCCGAACAATTAAGATCGTCAACTCTGCCTCAACCGTCGACGGTAAGCTTCGTTATGCCATCAACGGTGTCTCACATACAAACCCAGAAACCCCTCTCAAGCTTGCTGAATACTACCAAGTACCAGAGAAGGTATTCAAATATGACACCATCCCTGATGAACCAACCCCAGAGAGTGCTGACAAGATCACTGTTCAACCCAATGTTGTTAATGCAACTTTCCGTGACTTCATTGAAATCGTGTTCGAGAACCACGAGAAATCAATCCAGTCATGGCATTTGGATGGGTACTCATTCTTTGCTGTCGCTATTGAAGCTGGGAAATGGACTCCAGAAAAGAGAAAGAACTACAACTTGCTCGATGCTGTGAGCAGGCACACAATTCAGGTTTACCCAGGTTGCTGGGCGGCCATAATGCTCACTTTTGATAATGCCGGTATGTGGAATTTGAGGTCTAACCTATGGGAAAGGTACTACTTGGGTCAACAATTGTACGTCAGTGTTACCTCGCCAGCCAGATCTCTCAGAGATGAATACAACGTTCCTGACAACGCGGAACTTTGCGGAATTGTTAAGGACTTGCCCAAGCCACCTCCATACACCATCTAAGTTTTTGAATTTTCGTAAATCTTGTAATATTATCTCTTCAACAACATTGAGAATGAAAGAAGAGAACGAATGTAAAATGAAAAGAAGCTGAATATTTGAGATATGTATGAACCAAATTTTTGTTTTATTTATATAGAAGGAAAAAAATTAGAAAATTGAAACACTTCTGGTGGTGATGATGAAGATGAAAGTATAAGCAAGATCACAGATATCATTGGAACGTCTAATAAGGTCATATCCATGTACCAATATTTTCCAAGGGATCATCCATTTTTCTTTACAGAATTACAGTCATTTGTAAAAAAATCCAAGTCAAATCACTCACTTCAATTTCATGTCAATTCCAGCATTTGAATTCGTATTTGTCAGTCAGATGCTAAGATTCACTAGATAATAGTTCCCAATGTAAGATGTAATTGGAAGACAAAATTCAATATCAAAAATGACATTGTCTAATGTTCCTAATGAGTAGATTCAGGATATTGAAGAAAACTGAGAAGCAATCTTAGACATGAGAGGAATCTAGTGCTTCAAAGAATATGAAGAGGGATACAATGAGCTATAGATCACTTCAGATAATGAGCTATAGATCACTTCAGATCAATTAGAGAATAATCTATGGTTGTGCTTTTGTAGAGGTTAAAAAGGTTGAAGTGTACTGAGACAAACAAAACCTAGAGTGAGTATATTTTTTTTTTACTTCCACATCTGATCCAAGTAATACATGAAAGCTATACTATTTGATAAATTAAGATACACAAGTAGGTTCTCACAGATCCAAAATTTCTTGCAACAGTTATTCAGTATTCAGTGACTTGAAGAGCACCATAAAATTATAGAGGGAGAAGCAGAACCCAAAATCTTTAGACAACAAATCATAAAATGGAAAAGAAAAAAGATGAGATTCTACATGCTCAAGTGGCAGCATAACCCAATTTGGGAAACTGATCCTCCAAAAATCATTTATATCACAGAACAAATGGCAAATTGAAATTATCCATGGGGAAACTGACCTGCAACATGCACACCATTTACAAAAATATAGCATGGCTCTTGGTCTCTTGCTCTCTTTCCTACTACTTCTACTCCCTCGTCTGTGTACACTCTTGTGCAAACTAACAAGCACAGAATCAAGTTGCCGAGTCTCTAAAAATTTGTATCACATGAAACGTGTCTTGACAATCTGAAATAGCAACTTTCACCTAAAAACAATCATTTACCTTCTGCTCTTTTTAACCATGGTGCCGATAAAAAATTTCCTAGTCCTTTTATTTACTAAGAAATCAGCATTCTCAATTCGAAAACACTGATACCTCGAGCACCAAAATACAGCTTTTTTGACCCCTCCTCTAGTCCAGGATTAAGTTCTTCTGCACTTGAATAAATTGATATCCACAGGTTCACCCTCTTCTGGTTATACCCTTGTTAAAATTAGCAAATTTCTTTGGGTGACTAAACCTCCTTTTATTAGCAGCTTTTTATGGGTTTACATTGCACTGACTCATGAACAGATCATCACGAACCAAAAACTTCTTCCAATATGCTTTGTACTGTGGGATGCCTAGCTCTAACCATGGTTTCATGAGTCCATTGTAATGCAATACAGCTGCTTTTTCAATTGCTTGTGCTTCCACCTTAAAACTTTGACCCAATCCAGATAAAAGCCAAGAATCTTCAAGAGGATGCACTAAACCCTCAAAAGTGAGCAATATTGCAGGCAAAGCTACACCATTCACTGATGTTACTTGGGTTCTCTGCTTCTGCACAAGAAGATAAGCAAAGAGCTTGATTAAACACAAAATTAATATCAATTGATTATATCATTGTTGTCACTAACCATCACCATACTGACTAAAGATGAAAAATAAATAAAGATCCAACAGATTGACCATGGAAAATTAGGCTTCTTTCAGAAAGTGAATAGTACTGACAGCTTGACACTAAAACTCTAGCTAGAGAACTTGTTTCCAGAAATGAGAAGAATGTGACAAACAGCTTCCAATGCAAACAATATAGAATTAGTCAAGTTTCAAGCTCCAAAAGAAGCTTCCATAGCTTAAAAAAGTATGGTAAGAAAGATGCTTATTTAATGATTACTAACAGATCTATCAACTCTGACTTCCAGAGTGGTGATTTCATGATTTGTTATTTTTCTATTTACCCACTAAGTAAAAAGAAAAAAAGGGAACCAATTTCTAAATTAACCCAAGATATAATTGCAACGAAAAACTGTATAGTCTGTTAAAATTTAAAATATGAATTTAACTTACCACAACTTGGAGCAGCCTATGGTATTTTTGAGTAATGTTCCGCTCCTTCCACTTAACTAGATCAACTATGTTAAGTCCAGACATCCAACTGCAAGAACCCGCATCGAAATCTTCTTCACCCAAATAGCTTTTCAGCTGACCCAACTTCAATGAACAGAAATATGAAGCTCCAATCACCTTTCCTTCCATGTTAATACTCCATAAGGGAGACAAATCTTCTTTGACAACTATATCATCACCCAACACAACCACTCTCTTTAGATCAGGGAAAAATTGAGGAAGAAGAAAATGTGTCTCACCAAAAACCGATATGTAGTTAGTATCCATTTGTGTTGTTTGTGGTTTACTGACTTTATGGACCGAAACACGGTATTCATTGGATAATGATTGATGCCCCGGGTTCGCTACATCATGTTCTTGGTTAAAGTCTTCAATCTTTATTACTTGAATGGTGGCTTCCTTGTACGAATTCCTGAAGAACCAAAGTTTCATTGCATAGTAGTTCTGTCCACTTGTTACCACATGAAAAACCTGCTTCCCACTTTCCTGAAACATATGTATGGTTAGACTCAATAAATATTAACCAGTCTTAAAAAAAAATGACCACAGATGTTTATAAGGATGACGTACTTTAGCATGCATAACTGTTGAGTTGATGACAACGGATGATGCCAGTATATTATTTGAGAAGATAACATAGTGTTGCAGCAATGGGTTGACATATTTATCTGATGAAATATCCATATCCAGTGACTGCGATTTGAAATATTCTACAGTCAATCTCATTGAAAGGCAGTGCAGACTCTTGGGCATGGTCTGGACAGCAAGCTGATAAAGGAATGCGCTCTGACTCATGTGGAAATGGGCTTCATCCTCAGTTAAATCTAATATCTGTCTTAGTTTTTTGTCAACATTGTTGCAATCTAATATGACAGATTTAACTTTGCGAATTATGGCCTCCATCCTCTGCAGCCTCTTGTCCATGCTGTCACACAGGGATGCTTCATGATTAATATTATCAAATTTTCATACAAGATTGAATTGGACTTTTATATTCTGTATATAATAAAAAGCAATAAAGCAACAAAACACACAGACACACAACTCACAAGCCAGATGCAATTCCGGCCTCCATTTCATTATACTATAAACAGAAGTTTAAGAATGTAATCTCACTCGGAATAACTATGGATACATTTTTATGCCAAAATTTAACAATGCCTGGACAGCTTGTAGGATGTCAGACAGCACCCAAACTATGGACTTGTACATCAGTTGCATGCGGACTTCTAAGCCAAGCTAAGGATAAATCATAACAGCAAAACTAACCATATTAAAATTGAGTCATTACAATATATACTAAGGATAGTGTTGTCCCTCCGACAACAACTAAAATGATGGTTTGTTGTCCCCATTGACCATCCAGCTCAGATGATCCCAATAATCAACACAAGAAATCG
This sequence comes from Papaver armeniacum, assembly GCA_023531295.1. Taxonomy (NCBI): domain Eukaryota; kingdom Viridiplantae; phylum Streptophyta; class Magnoliopsida; order Ranunculales; family Papaveraceae; genus Papaver; species Papaver armeniacum. Next base: position 54,980 of record JAJJWW010016706.1, read on the forward strand.
TTTCTTCTCAAGTGCAATTTCCTATTTTGTGGTCTAAGTAAGATTCTTATTCCTTCCATTCTCAATGTATTACTTTTACCATAAATAGATGAGGTGAAAGCAGGTCAAACACAAAATAAATATAACACGAGATCAAGATGAGGTGAAAGCATGTAACATGAGACTATCTGTTAATATTTCCCTATTTCAGAGTGTTGTATCAGAATGAAAAGCCAGATATTAGAACATGGACTTGCTCCTTCTGGAGAATGATGCATTCATAGTTACTCAGCAAAGAAATGTGCAACAATTATACTGTAATGGTTAGGTGGCCAAAAGTACTGCAAGTTTTACCATCACTTACTGTGAAGGAAGATCAGCATCCGTGGTACTTTCACTGAGAATTTTCTCAAACTCTTGAATGTTTTGCTTCAATTCACGCGACATCTTATCATGAGATGTAAGTTTAGCAATGCTAGGATAATAAGCTCTTGCTACAAAAAGATCGTCCTTCATTTGCTTCACCACTCTGTCCTTCATTACTTCTTTATGTTCTTTACGCCAAAGACAATAGCTCCCAAATTCCACTTGACATGGCTTTCCAGTTTCATCACTAGTTGCACCCTTATCATGCTCGGTAACTTGAGACATGCCTTTTTGCTGCCACAGATTTGATTTAAAATGGTAAATAGTCTTTTCTTAATTATCAAAACAACCACGAATGGACAAGAAATTAACAAGTGTCAGCTACATTTCAGGATGCTTACTTTTTCCTGAGGCGGCGGCTTAGGCACCTCCTTCTGCACTGGAGATGAATCTGAAATAAGAAAGAAGCTGAGCTTAGTTAGCTTCTTAAGCATACCCAAGAAGATCAAGAAAGTGCTCAGCTTATAACAAAACCAAAACAAGGTTCAGAAGAAGAAAACAAATACCAGTTTTTTGATTCACAGGGACTTGCAAAGGATCATTTCTAACAGTTCTGTTCGCAGCATCATTGGCGATGGTAATAACATCCTAAGAATAAAAAAACAAAACAGGAGAAAATTTAATCATAGAGGGTTATAATAAACCATATTTGTGTAAGAATAAAAGGGTTATAATAAACTATTACTCTCATTTGTCCAGAAAAAAGAATAAATTAGAACAAGAGTTATACAAAGTTACAGAAAGAAAAAAATACATGGACAGTAGATGACCATACGATGAGTTTGTTTAAGCATACCCAAGAAGAGCAAGAAAGTGCTCAGCTTATAACAAAACCAAAACAAGGTTCAGAAGAAGAAAACAAATACCAGTTTTTTGATTCACAGGGACTTGCAAAGGATCATTTCTAACAGTTCTGTTCGCAGCATCATTGGCGATGGTAATAACATCCTAAGAATAAAAAAACAAAACAGGAGAAAATTTAATCATAGAGGCACACCATTTCTGTAGAAGGGTTATAATAAACTATTACTCTATTTGTATAAGAATAAATAGCGAGGTTAAGGCATGCTGTGCTTAATGTCTGCGTCATCTATCCAGAAAAAAAAGGTTTCAGCAAAGACTTTAACTAGTAGGAATATGGCATTAGAGAACAAGAGTTATACAAAGAACTACCCATACAGAAAAGAAAAAAATACATGGACAGTAGATGACCTAGCTATATCATTTAAAAAGTAAAGCCAGCAACATTTTCACCTGTTTAGCAATTAATCTAACGCACAAGGATTTAAACTACATGCTAAGCAGAGAATGAAGAACTAATCCCACGTTAAATATAGCTGAAAGAGTAACCATATATCGTTGTTCCTAATATCCACAATTCATAGTCTTGAACCCTATGATCATAATGGTAATGGACATGAGCCAACAAAGCATTTCAAGATAATGATTGGGGACGGATTCATCCTAATATTTCTTCCTCAGTAAGCATTCATTCTCGGCACCTAACAGTAAAGCAAACGAAAGGGCCATCCCACTGTAGTCTGTACTGTGCATGGACTGCTCTAAGAGAAAAACAAGCGGACTATCGAAAGAACATTTAAGACTATCTACCCAACAATGAAGAAACACAACAGACACCAATCAAAAGGGAGGGAATTATCAGATCAGTTGATAGAAAGAGAACCTTTGGTAAATTTGGCTTCAATCTTTCCATTAAGTTATCTAAATGTGTTGATTTATCAACCTACAAAGATCCAAATCATATCAAATTAACTTCTAAAACGTCAAATTCAGAAGTTAAAAAAGAAAAACATTCTAATTCTCCATTGAGAACACAATACCTCTGATTGAATTTGTGGTACATCCTGTTCCACGGGATCGTAATTCTCATATTTCTTATGACTCTAAAATACAAAAAAAAAAAAAAAAAAAGATCAAACATCAAACCACCATCACTAACAGAAAAATTGGCATAAAACACAAATGCGGGTGAAATCACAAAGACATCCTTACTGGAGTAGAACTTCGATCTTCAGACCCAAATCCTGCAGATCCAAAAAAAAATTAAAACCTAAATGCAGTTGACAAAAACCAAAATCAACCCAGATCCAAAGATCTCACTAAAATTAGGGTTAGAGTTATGCAGAAGTAAGAGGAGTACCAGTAGATTGAAATCCATTGTGTATACCAAGTAAGAATACAAGAGGAACAAGCATTGACAGAACAACAAGACCAAATACAGCAACAGCAAGACCTCTCCAACGTCTCTTTGAAGGAGGAAGAGGATAAGTTGATGATACTCCACCACCCTTCATCTCGTTACTCTATTATTCCAAAAAAAAATTAAAATCACAAAGATTCATCCATATCTTCTTCTACTTCCTCCTCTTCTTCTTCCTCTACTTCTCCTCCTCCGAATCTCTCTACATACATCAATCAAATTCTCTGCCCACCAAAAAATAAATCAATCAACGCAGACTTTTGTTCATAGATTCCTTCTGTCGATCTAAACACACGCAGAGGAATTGTTAATAATAATGATGAATTGAAGATGAATGAATGACAGAAACAAGATGAGAGAGAATGAGAGAGGAGTGTGGAGTGAGGAGAGAGAGACAGAGACAGAGACAGAGAGGGGGATCTGATTTTGCTTAAAAAAAGAAAAGAGTGTTTTTGTGAAGGAATGTGCGATATTACTACGAGTAATGAGATGAGATGTGTGCCTCTTTGGTTTTATTTTGTCTCAGTTAACTGTTTTTAATTCTTTGGTGTTTTTTTCATTCTTCGTTCATTTTTAGCACTAGGCAGTCCAGGCTCATTTGTGAAACATTAGGCCCCCATTTCACTAGATTTTCATAGAACGATATATTTATTCCGACAATGACTTTACCACTGTAATACACGGTCTCAATTCTATAGGCATCATCCTTTTGCAAGTCTCGGCTCATATTTAAAGCTATCTGAAAGAACTTAGAAAACATAGAAGATATTATTATAAGGTAATGATCACGTGTTTTACACTGATAAAGAAAAGAGGTATTTATACCAATACAAGACGGACAACAGACAGAGTCAGGTTAACGGAATTTGCTTGACCATACAGGATTTTATCCTAATACACCCTCTTCAATTGTTACAAGCAGACACCGTAACAAATTGTAGAACAAGGAAATAAAAGAAACTAAAACATAAAGTTTCTGACACCCTCAACAAGAGCCCAAACATCACACATTCAACAAGTGTCAGTGTGAGAACGACAAACACTGAACAAGAGCCAGTCTGACACAAAAGAGAAAAACAGATACTCAACAAGAGCCAATCTGACATATAAGGAAAAAAAACAGCTAACAACTAATCAGAAGCATTACCGACAACAGTTGAAGAAGATTGATCCATCCTTTGCAAAAGTCTGGAGAAAATCGGATAACAGAGTCCTTTAGTCATCATATCAGCTAACTGTTCTTCAGTCACAACGTGAATAACACCATCCTCCACCAATTCTCTGACAGTATGATAGTCTATCTCCACATGTTTGGTCCATTTCCAATAATGGCCGTATCCTTTCCATGATAAGTAGAAGTATTCTGAAGCTCCTTGTAACCAGTCATATGTCTTGAAGCACATAAATCCAAGTGGTTGAAGTAGAACCCCCCCCCCCCCCCCAGAAGGATCATCACATAAATCTGTTGAATTGATTTGCACACCACTAAAAGCTGTCTCAACTTGTGAAACATTTACAGTATGCTTAGAATCAGAACTAGGTGGTGGATGATATCTAAAGAAACATCTAGTAGCATAGTAACCCGTTTTTCTACCTATCTGACATTCAACTATAGAGAAATACACAAAAGGCCCACTAGTTGAACCATCTGAACTGAAGCATCTGCACTTGAACTTGTAAAACCACTACCACCTTTAAATAAAACAATATCAGTCTTTGAAGAATTACCTTAACTATTCTTGTTCTTACTTTTATGATTTTCATTCTTGTTACTATTATGAACATTCCTTCCATAGGCTGCAGGATTATCAAGAATATTGGTGGATTCTTGATGTTGATCACTAAGCCATTGTTCATGAGTTATGAGTCTAGCCTTTAATTCACCAAAAGTACATGGTGTTTCACGATTCTGTGCTGAAATTACAGAAGTGTCATATTCCCTGCCTAAGCCACTAAGAACATACATCATCAAATCCGCATCTGAAACTCGACCATTAATTGCTTCTAAAGAATCAGTAAAAGACTTCAAATTATGCAAGTAAACACATATAGACTGAGAACCCCTTCTAATCCCATGTAATTGATTACGCAACATTTTTCTTCTTGCTCCAAATTGAGATCTAAAACTAGATTCAAGATATTGAAAAATTTCTCTAGCAGAAGACATACCAACTACCAAGAACTTCACCAGACAGAGTTTTTGTAAATGTTTCTTTTAAACAACTAACTACAAATCTATCTGCCTTTCTCCAGTAAATCCATCTTGGATCACCACTAATAACACCATTAATAAGAACATGTGATGGAGGTTCAGTGATTTCACCATTTACATGACTATAAAGATTAGTAGAGATCAACACATATTCAAATTGATCACGCCATAGAAGGAAATTTGTATGATTTCTAACTTTAGAGAAACGAAATTACCAATATTATTGAAAGGTAAAGCAAAATAACTTGAATTAACCTAAATCACATCATTACCAGACACATGAGCAGCGAAAACTGGATTTTCAACTTGTGATTGCGGTTGATTACATACATTTTGTGGATCTTGAGCAGTTTGTTGTAGGTGATTTTGATTACTCATTGATCCTCTAGTATTCGACATCAAAAATATTGAAAAACAAATCAAGATTTTCAAGAAATGAATGAAAGAAAATCATGATCTCAAAATTTGTTGAAGGAAATTGAATCAAACAAGTTGGTTATAGATCAGAAAATTGCTGAAAAAGATATTTGATCTGAAGAAGTGAACGAATTCACAATTCTGTGAGAAAAAAATTTAAAAAAATTGTTGCAGAATTCACCTGGATCGAACCACCTCAATGATACCATGTAAGATTTATGGGCTTCAAACTCAAAACCAATTGGCAGTGAGTGAAGAGCACCATAGTGTTATCTTATCTTCTTATACTAATATAAAGAAAAGAGCTCTTTTTGGTAGGAGACCCCATAAATTACTTAGTTGTCCCAATTTTTTACATATTTACATAAATACCATTGTTTTAAAAATAGATCAAAATTTTTAAAAACTTAATATCTTTCAAAATATACACCGGATTTTTGAAAAATTTATATATTTGAAAAACTCTTTCAATTATCTACGTAACAAGTACAAATAAGAATAGTAAATTTTTGTTTAGGAAAAACTTTTCTTGACTTTCAAATTTAATATTGTTGGATGAGTAAAATTCAAGCGTGTCCTTACTAGTATTGTATAGAGACTAGGTGTTTTATTTTAGGCAATGTGGGATGGGACTATTTCATCCCAACACTCCCCTTCACGGGTATGGGCGAGCGATTTAAGCCTCTTAACACGTAGATCGTATACGGGTGGAAGAATTTATACCACTCACGTATGGGCCTCAATCTAATACCATGTAAGAACTTAAAAAACATAAAAGATATTATTACAAGGTAATGATCAGGTGTTTTACACTTATAAAGGGGAGAGGTATTTATACCAATTAGGGGTGAGAAAAAACATCAAAACATGTGGATTTTATCCAATCCAATCCGCATTTTGATGGGTGGACATCCGATCTGTTTCTTGGCGGATCGGACGCGGGTGAGTTTTTGAAACCAATCATTTTCACGGGTTGGATGCGGGTGGAACGTCCCCCATACGTTGGACACCCGACCCCAAGGATATTTTTAGTATTATACATATACAAAGGTTATTATACAAAATTGGTAGATAATATATATAGTTTCATATTGGGACGCATTGAACTTCCTCAAAGATATTCCAAAAGTGTCAAATTTTGATTGATCGGAGGCCTTCATGTCAACAAAAATTATAATTTTGAATGTTCAAAAGACATTATTTAACTCTTGTTATGTTAATTACTTATATTTCAGTAATCTAAGTTTTAGAACTAAGTCATGTTACTCAACTTCGACATTTACTTGGTTTGATTTATATTTGTTTTGAATTTGCAAATCCATCTGCATCCAATCCGCTCACCCACGGACGGATAATGCTTTTGACGCGAGTGAAATTTTCAAATATGCAATTTAGACAAATTGGAAGTTTACGAAAAACCGTGGTATAGTTTAAAAGATAAATCATTTCGAAATTTTACAAGTTATTATCCATAAGGGCATACTTGTAAAAAATACTTAAACATACTCCCATTCTTTCATTGCCTTTTGTGCAAACTACAAATGGCTCAACTAATTTGGGACGGAGGAAATATCAATCTCGAAGAATATCGGGGTAATATTTTTACACGACACTTGCGTGTATGAAGTTCTTAGAAGGATAGGAGGAATAGGATGACTATGAACTCATTTTATTATAGTTTCACTCTTTATCATCCATGGGATTAAGTAATGTTTAGTATCTTCCGATGCCATGTACATGTCCGAGAACCATTAATAAGCGACACTAAAACTGAAAGTGTAGGGACTTACCAAAAGGCCGGCATCATAAAGAATTACAAAGCCAATTATAAAATCTTAGTGTACTGTTGCGCCATCTCACTGACATAGGGCTCTTGTGACGGTTGATTTTCTTTTATTATTTTGGTAGACAATTGCTGCTTTGATTGTTCAACACAAGTTGAGAAGCGATTTTCTTTGAGTTCAGTTACTGCACTTAACAAGCTCAAACCGGAGTCATGGACTATGGGTTTGAAGTTTGAACGAAGGAGCATCTGAGCCATTGGGATACTATAAAAGTGTTATTGCTTTTTATAGCATCCTTATCTGAGACCACACTCGTGCATCAAATCCTTTTAGATCTCAACACTTGCGTCACGCAACACATTGGTAGTTGTTGCCAGTTGGTAGATGATAGTGTTATTTAACAAGAAAAGAGTAAAAAGTGTAGATAGCGATTTATTTCTGTAACACGCACACTCTCCGCGTATGGTGTATGCCATTTGTTGGCAACTTAAGTCAGAAACTCAACTCAACATGTTCATTCTATTTACCTATTTTATTCGATCTGTCTAGCTAATCTGACGGGAAAACCTATTGTATTGATCAGAGTGTAAAATTTAATATTATCGACCGACACGCTAGCGCGTGAGTTGAGAAAA